>ML675632.1:4586695-4918163 GCA_007922155.1 Mesoclemmys tuberculata | reverse complement strand
CTGTGGGGGTGGGGTATAAATTAGTGGGGGATGGGCTCTGCTGTGGGCTGGGATATAAATTAGGGGATGGGCTCAGTGTTGTGCTGTGGGGTGGGGCATACATTAGTAGGGGATGGGCTAAGTGCTGTGGGGTGGTTTGGGGTATAAATTAGGGGATGGGGTCAGTGCTGTGGGGTGTGGGAGGGGAGGTTTGGGTGTAAATTAGTGCTGGGAATGAGGTAAGAGTTGGGATGAGTGGGGTAAGGAGAAATTAGTGGGGTGAAGGTCAGTGTTGTGAGGGAGTAGGGAGGTAAGGGCTGGAATGAGGGGGCATGGGAGTTTGCCCTGGCTGTTTTGGGTGGGCAGGTAAGAGGTTGAGTTTAGGTTTGCCATTGGTAGAAGAGATTGGGGTAGAGCTTGTTGAAATCTTTCACTGGAGAAATAGGGAGGGAGGGATGCATGCAGCAGTGATGTGAGATGTACACGGACTAAGCAATTGCTTAAGAACCCTTGCTGATCATAGGGGCCCTGGTTTAGTATTACCTCCCTTACCCCCAAATACCACTGATCTTATTTAATGTGGAGTTTTGAACAAGTTTATTCATGTGTCAGTATATTGTTTAGTTTGTGGCATGGGAGGGGATAAGCAGAGGGCCCCCAATGGGCCAGCACTGCATCTGGGTGCATGGCCTCTTCTTGGGGATCAGTGAATTTTTTTTCTGTGAAACATTTCATGTTTTCCCTGTCTGTTTCAAAGGCTCCCCCCCATGAAGTACTTGGGGATAGAGAGTGTTTGATTTCTCTCCCACTTCCCTTCCATCCCACTCCACCTCCTGCCCCTGCTGTAGAAAAATGGAGGAGGGAGAAGCCAAAAAACAACTTTCAAAGCTAATTTTTTACAATAAAAGTATTTGAAAAATGTGGAATGAACTGAAAATTGCATATTTTAGAAACCTGCAGAATGAAAGTGATTTTTAATTTTTTTCATAAAATGAAACCAGCCCTAGCTAAGGGAAGGTTGGCTATGGTATCAGGATTGTTGAACAGCAGTGTTAGATGGCATGGATGTGAGGCGACAGCTTCAGAGTTTAGTGTTTGGTGGGAGGGGTGCTTACGGTGTGGATGGAGGTGAGGAAGATGCTTGGGGGGGGGAGGGTCAGGGTTGAATTTTCTTGTGTGGTTGATGAAGCAGGGGCGGGGAGAAGTTCAGGGCTTAGTATTCTTGGTGTCTGCATGGTTAGGTTTAGATGAGATGAGGAAGTGGCTGGGGATATGTTTATGGTTTGACATGAGTGTTGGACACTGGAAGGGTGAATTGATGCCTGACTCATAGTAAGGTTTATTGGGGGGTTACAGTTGTAGGATGACAGCTGGTAATGCACAGAGTTTTCTAGAAGCTGAAGCCTGGAGAAGAAGAGGTGCACAAGCCTCTGGGTGCTGCTGTCATCTCCTTAGAAATAGCAGCAGGAGAAAGCCTAAAGCATCTCATGTGATAATGATAGGGCAATTTTCATTCCCAAAGGGTATCACAAAGCATAGGCTAGATAGTCAGTTTGCATTCTTGACATAAGGGGTGGCACTGGCCCTTGACTAGCCAGGAGGGAGATTGTGATTCACAGAATCACAGTCTCCCTCCAATCTCTGCACTGCTCCAGGAAATAAGTAAACTGACCAGTCTATGCCTTCTGACATAACTATGCCACCAGGAACATTGCGGGGCGTGGAGTCAAAGGTCTGTATTACTTGGGAACTTGAGCTGCTTTGAAACATAGTGTCTTTGGAGTCTGCTGTTTCCTGAATGTAGGGAGAAGTGATATGGTGTGTTGGTGCAAGGAGGTAAAGGAACACATGCTTCCTGTGCCAACACTCATGACATACCTTCAATTGGCTCTGTAAATGTGCAGCACCATGAAAATGCATCTAGTCATAGCATGGATAACTGGCCAGGAGCACCTCTTTGATACAAAAGTGTCTTGTTTAATCTTGTCACAAATCCAACAGGACTTCCTTGCATTTCAGGTACCACGCATGCCATGCTTACAGAAAGGGGAAAATTCTATCCTGGAAACCAATGACTGAAAAGACATGGGAGTCACTGTGGCTAATCAGTTGAAGATGTGCTCCCAGTGCAACAATGGCCAAATGGAGGAATCTTGATTAGCAGTGGAGAGGATGTTTTACTTCTGTGTTTGTACTGGTCTGACCGCTGCTGGGATATTGTGTCAAGTTTTGGTGTCCACAATTCTGGTAAGATGTTGATTAAATTGGAGTAGGTTCAGAGAAGAGACATGAGAATGAATGAAGGATTGGCAAACTTGCCTTATAGTAATAGACTCAAGGAACTCAATCTATTTAGTTCATCAAGGAAAAAGTTAAGGCAGGAATCCCCGAATTACAGGCCGCATCCAGGCCTTCGACACATTTTGGCTGGCCTGCTCCCCCCACCCAGCCCCTCTCCCACGTGGGCCCAGCCCCAAGAAGTGCCACATGGCGGCCACTCCCCCATCCCAGCCCCACTCCTTGCCTGCTCCCATGTGACATCAGCCCAGCCGCTCCGACCCACCATAAGAGGAAGACTGAGGGATGTGGCCCTTGCAGCTGAAAGTTTGGGGACCCCTGGGTTAAGGGATGACTTGATTACAGTCTGTTAGTGCCTACATGAGATGCCCTGTGCTGCCATGTTCACTCGTATAGTGTAATTGTGTATTGTTTAATGCAAAGTATGGCATATAAGATGTTTTTGGAATGCTCGTGATGTACTGAGTATTATTGTTTGTAATATGTTTGTTGCAATATTGTGTATGGTTTTGAGGTTTTGCTATGTAATATTCCCAAAGATGTATCCTCATGGCTTGGAATAGATCCAGGCAATATTCCCCAGGAGCAGAGGGTTCACGCCTCCAGTTCACACCTTGTCAAGGCTTGTATAGGACAAACTCAGCTCTGCTTTCCAGGAGCGAAGGACTGGCCTAGGCATCATCAAAAAACATTTGGACCCTCCCTTCCCTTGGCCACCTTGGAACAATGGTGAGGCAATGCTCACTGACTCGGGACATGGATAAGTCCATACAAGGACCTTGTTTGTCACCTGCCTGGGGAGGGCCGGCAAAACCCCAGAGGGAAAAAGGAACATTTTAAAAAGGAGAGACATTTGCCATGCGTTTTCTCTTTTCCTCCTCCATTCATAAACATCACCAGGCAACTAAAGAGTTGGCCAAAGGGGAGAGCTTGGCTGTAGAGAAATCACTCAGCCAGTGGTGAGAAGAGCCTAAGTTTGTAAGAAAAGTTCCAGAGGGGTAGCCATGTTAGTCTGTATACAGCAAAAACAATGAGAGTCCTGTAGCACCTTAAAGACTAACAAATTTCTGTGGGCATAAGCTTTCGTGGGCTGCGATCCACTTTGTCAAATGCATCAGGATTCTCATTATTTTTTTTAAGTTTGTAAGGTTGCTGAAAGTGTTAAACTTAGTCTAGAATGTGTTTTGCTTTTGTTTCCTTTTGACCAAATGTGACTTGTTATCCTTTGATTTATAATCACTTAAAATCCTTCTGTAGTTAATAAATGTGTGTGTGTGTGTGTGTGTTTTATCTAAAGCAGTGCATTTGGTTTGAAGTGAGTGGGGAAACTTCACTGGGAACAACAAAGTTGGTGCATATCAATCTTTGTTAAACTGATGAATTTACAAGAGGGCATTTACAGTGATCATCACAGAATATTGTAAAACAGGTTCCTAGGGTTATATCTGGGATTGGGGGGGTAATAGCTGGGGTCATTTTGTTGTATTCAAAGAGTGGCTGGCTAGAAGCACTCACTCAATAAAGAGCAGCTTACTTGCTGGTGGGTATGCATGCAACCGCAGGAGTGGGAGTTCTCATATCAGAACATGGTAAAATGGGCTCCAAGAGTGAGGGATTGGGGTGACATAACAATATGCCAATCCAGATTGCACTAGGAGAAAATCACAATGGGGAACAAATATGTGATAATAGATGACTCTTCAGTCAAGCAGATCAAGAACCAATGGCTGGAAGTGGAAGTCAGACAAATGCAGATAAGAAATAAGGAGCAAATTTTTAACCATGGATGGTAACTATTGAAACAACTTCCCAAAAGCTGTGGTGGAGTCTCTAACTTTACACATTTTTTAATGAAGAAGATTGAATGTTTTTCTAAAAGATAAGCTCTAATTCAAACAGGAATTAATTTGGGGAAGTCCTGGGGCCTGTGTCATGCAGAAAGTCAGACCAGATGATCACAGTGCCCCTTTCTGTCCTTATAATCTATTAATCCAAAAGGTCCATCCACAGACAAGTGCATGGTACTCATCTGTTTCTGCTTGGGTCAGCCTAGTAGATATTCCAACAGTGGTTTCAAGGAGTCTAGTTACAATATTTCAAAATCTAGTCCTAGTTTACTAAACTGTGCCCTCTATCAACAAACACTTATTCAAAATCCATCCAGTGTGACTTGTATCACTGAAACAAGCTAATAATTTATGATCCTGTCATTCTCCACATGCAGGACTGGGAGCCTGGAACTCCAGTAGACACCCATTTCCCAGACCATAGTGGTCTGAATTTTTCAGATGTGATCATCTTTAAAAAAACCCCACTTATTTAAATTTTTGAACTTACTATTGTTACAAGTAACATCTACGACAGCTACTGGAAATTATATTTCTTTACACTGGTTTCAAGATTCTAACCAATGGAGGATTCTCCTCATCTGTATGGCCAAAACAAACTTGCCTCAATTAAAGAATGTTCTTTATATTGCTAACTTGTTGTTTTGCATCCCTAGGTTTAGAGGAGTATGGGATAATCCTAGGTTTCCAAAGGGTTATAATAAATGGCAAAACTTCTAATAGATAATCATAGAAAATTAGTTTCTTTGTAATTTTTTGGCAGTAGACAAAACCCATTTGAACCCATTATGATCCTTTTGGTATTGTACTTGCGTTGCAAATGGATGTTTAAAAACCTATCGGGTGTTTTGGAAAAATATTATACTTCACAATTTCTTCCATACAAACATAATAAATATCAAATTTAAGCTGCAATAGGCTGCTGAGCAAGATTCATCCAGGAATATAACTTCAATAGATGATGTGGCATCCAAGCACCTGTTAAAAGGCTGTTTTTACCTAGCTTCCTAATGGTTCCCTTTTTTCGTTAGCCACCATCATAGTGCTCACTCTTTGATTGACTGTACCCCCTTCCCTCAGTCTCCATCATAGTGGTCACTGTGAGATTAAAGTGATAAATTACAGGCCCGATCTGCAATACTTATCAATGTTAAGCATGTGAATAGTCTTAAACTAAAATTAAACATGGAACCTAATCAATGGATCCTTGATCAATTGGAACATAATCAATGGATTGGGAACCTATCAATGGAATTGGAATGGATTAGGCACCTGATCAATGGATTGGAGCCTAGTCAATGGAACCTAATGAATTGGAACCTAAATCAATTGTTCCCTGAGATAGGAAATAGCAGTTGTAGACCAAATCCTTTCTCTACCAAAATCCATTTACAGGATTAGAGAATATATTGTGGGATGGGTGAATTTTTGAAAACCCTTTTCTCACAGTGAAAATCTGGTAAGAGGAAAATTAACCTCTTTGAAGCAAGAAATGCTTGTATGGTAGCCCTTTCCTCTCCACTTAAAACAATCCTATGAGGTCCCTTACTAGGATATTCATATATAAGTTTTTTTAGGACTTGATCCTGCAAAGGGATGCGCATGCTGTTCTAATCCAACTACAAATTTTAACCTGTACTTAACTTTAAGCATGTGAGAAGCCCCAGGACTACTTATATGATTAAAAATAAACATATGCTTAAATGGTTTGTTGGATTAGGCCAGAATACCCAGTATTTTGCAGGATTGAGTCCCAAAGGCCAGACCTAAAGCCCCTGGAAATCAGTGAAATGATTCCCCTTGACTTCCATGGGCTTTGGAACAGGCTATTGATTCTTCACCAATCAAAATACATTAAAACATTAAAGAGTTTAGGAAGTTAATTACATCATAGTTTCATAGGTTTTAAGGCTAGAAGGGTCCATTAGATCACCTATTCCAATCTTCTGTATATCACAGGCCTTCCCAATCTCAAATCAAATGACCAGTAAGTCCCTCAGCATGTGAACAAGACACACCAGTCTGGCATCTAGAAAAAGGATTCTCTGTATGAGCACAGAGCACTGGTCTACCTTGCAAGGTGTCCTGTCCCCAGCTGTGGCCAATTGCTGATGCTTCACAGGGAAAAGGGAAAAACAAACAGAAAATATCTAGCCATTTGTGCAGTGAAGGAAAAATTCCTTCCTGAACTCTGCTGGTGACCAGCTGAAGCATGCGATTTGATTAGCCCTCTTTATGCTGAATTGCAAGTGTTATGAGTTTATTGAGGGTTATGCAGGAAAACCCGTGAAAGAAGGAGTTGAATGGGAATCAGATTCACAGATCCCAAGGCCAGGATAGCCTGCCAGAACCATGCAGCCTGAGCTCTGCACTCTGTCTGCAGAACTTTTCCCATTAAAGCATGTCTTTTAGAAAGATATCTAATATTTTAAAGATTCCAAGTGATGGTGAGTCTACCACCTCCCCTAATAAGTTGTTCCAATGTTTAATTACCCTCACTGGTAGGAAATTGCATCTTATTCCAAGGCTGAATGTGGCAAGTTTCAACTTCCAGCCATTGGCTCTTACTATGCCTCTGTTGGTAAGCTTGAAAAGATCTCTCCTACTACTATCAGGTACCTTCTCCATGTATAAGTACCTGTACAAAATGACCAAGTCACCTCCCAAGCTTCTGTTTGATAGGCTGAATAAGTTGAGTTCCTTAAACCTCACATCAAAAAGCTTCTTTTCCAGTGCCTGGATCATTTTTATGGCCCTTCTTTAAACTGTCTCCAGTATTTCTACATACTTGAAGTGTAGGTTCCAGAATTAGACACAGCATTCTAGTAGTGATCTTACCAGTGCCACATACAGAGTCAAGATCACTTCCCTACTTCTACTTGATATTCCCCTTTTTAGTCATTTCAGGATCTCATTGGGTCTTTTTGCCACAAGTCATTGCTTGCTAAGACAGAGTCTCCCATCCGGTTGGTTGGTATAACGTGTGTTCTTTGTTCCCAGATGTATTACCTTGTAGTCAGTTATACTGAAAACACATTTTGTTGGATTGTGACCATTTACCCAGTTGATTCAGATCACACGGCAACAATAACCTGTCTTCCTCATTATTTACTACCCCACCAAACTTTTTGTCATCTGCAAACTTCAGCAAAGATTTTTACATCAGCTAGATAGTTGATAACTGCAGAAAATACTGTTTTAGAATGTTGTAAATTAGGCACATTTTCAAAGTGCTCATCATCCAGAACAGCATTATCAAAAGACTTCAGCTTCTTTTTAGGCACCTAAAGGAGAAGTGGCCAGATTTTCAGAAGTTCTCAGCATGCAGCATCCCCACTGAGAAATTGAAAAAGCATTAAATTGGTCTAAAGCAAGAGCATATGAATAGAAGAATAAAACAAAGAAAGCCTCTCACCTTGCAAGTTATGAAAGAAGAAACCCAAAATGCAATCTGGATAAATTAGGGAAATTAATAAGAGAGCTAGAAAATGGAATATTAAAATACTATACTATACCCTATGAATCCTGAGTCTCCATACCTGAAATAGACTATTTAATTAAAGTAAGCTTAACACCATTACAATGAATGAGAAATGATAACATCTGCAAAAGTTTTGTAAATTGAATTTTGTTTGAACCAGGTGGCTTTAAACCAGAATTGTACAAGTGCTTCAGATTGTCAGGGAATCGTTCAACTATGTAATCGAGATAGAAAACTCTTCTCTACAAGTTAACTACAATCTGTCTATTTTTCATACCAGATGAAGATCCAGTGACGTGTGTATCTTATAGATCAATCTCCCTGTTGAGTAAGCATTATAAAACGTGTGTGAGAACTGCATGTTTAAGGCTTGAGAAAGTATTAATGAAAATTATCAATTTAGATGAGAGTTTTTATAGCATGGAAGAAATTACTAGATGACTAATTGAGGGCTGAAACAACCAACAAGAAAAAGAGTTGTCTTAAGTATAAACAGTCGTTGCTAGGGTGGAATGGGGCTTCTTTCTAACACCACTGAAAAAAATTGGATTTGGATATATTTTTAACTAACATTTTCTTCATATAGTTACATATACAAGATTATTAAAATCAGAGTCAATATGAAGATCCTGATCTCCAATTAAAAGTTAGTTTTATACAGTTGCAGACTCTTTTCAAAAGCAAATGGATATGGAAACACTCCAGACAACTGGGACACTGAATAATCAAAGCATCTCAAAGGCTATGAAATGGAACTGTCAGCTTAGTAACTAGTGATTTTAAAAGAGGAGTTGAAAGGAGTTTCAACTTCCCCTTCCCTTGAGTCCTGTTCTGGGGCCAACTTTCGTGATGCTCCAATTCCACTTTCCAGTATTTTAAAATATTTTTAATTTCCTGATGCTGTGTGAAAGCGCTATACAAGTAACAGCAGAAAGGGGATCCAAAAAGGTATTTAGCTTGTTAGCAGTAGAGTGGCATTAGTGCTTAGGCAGGTTTGCACATGCCTACCAGTAGAAACTTTGGCACTTGTGTTGTTAGATGGCAACTGAGCAATTGTTTTGATAACGTCCCTAAAGGAACAGCTAGTTGCCTAAGTGCCTTTGTGGATCTAGCTCTAAGGGCTTGATTCATCATCCGTTGACATCAATAGAAAGTCTCTCACTGAGTTCAGTGGGCTTTGGATCAGGCCCTAGATGACTGTATAGGAGAAAAGAGCTACCAAGAGAAACTAACTATACACAAAGCACTGCACATACACAAAGTAAACAAGGTGAAAAACAGAGGAAAACTAATTCACTTTTTATTGGAAGTTACCGTGTTGTAGGTGTTACAGGCCTGATTCAAAGCTCATGGAGGTCAATGAAAGTCTTTCCACTTCTACAACAGATCAGGCTTTGTTTAAATTAATATACAGAAAACTGAAGCCATTCAGGATTTGTCAGAGCTCGCATTTTTGTCAGTAAATCTTTTGTCAGCCAGGGCTGAGAAAAAAAAACACCCCCGACCAACGTAAGTTTCACCGACAAAAGTGCCAGTGTGGACAGTGCTATGTCGGTGGGAGACACTCTCCTGTCGTCATAACTACTGCTTCTCATTGGGGGGGCTTCAATTATGCCTGTGGGAAAGCTCTCTCCCTTTGGCTACACGGGAGACCTTCCAGAGGTGCAGCTGCAGCAGTACAGCCGAGCCGCTTTAAGATCTGTACCGTAGACATAGGCTCAGAGTAGATACCCTTTGCTCCTCCATTCACTTGCACCCACTTTACCATTACCATAACTGCACCACAGTCCACACCCCTGTGCCATAACTCTGCCCCCTCAAGCCACCCATTTCCACACACGCCATTACCAATCTTCTCTGTCCCAACACTCTATGCTTGGTGTAGTTCTGTGTTGTGCTGAGGCAGGGTAAAATGGGTGATTGGAGGCTGACATTGCAAGGGGGTTATATTATGGCTGCAGTGAATGGACTGTAGTGTACAACTATTTTGGCAACAATGAAGTGTGTGCCTGTGGGAGGAGTACAGGATATGTACTATTATGTGGTAATAACCTTTCATTTTCTTGCTTTTGTGGTTTTGTCAAATATGCGATGTGTGCAGAGCCCTGTTACTGTTTCATAACAAAGCTTTCTGTATATTGTTTTCCTGGGGTTTTTTTATTGCTTAAATGA
This sequence comes from Mesoclemmys tuberculata, assembly GCA_007922155.1. Taxonomy (NCBI): domain Eukaryota; kingdom Metazoa; phylum Chordata; order Testudines; family Chelidae; genus Mesoclemmys; species Mesoclemmys tuberculata. Next base: position 4,908,386 of record ML675632.1, on the reverse strand, counting down.
AGGGGGAACCTGGCAAGCATGAAGTGACCTGGGGGGCAACCTGAGGAGTAAAAAGGCGGCTGTCCAATAACCTTCTATTAAGTGTATCTGCACATAAAGCTCTTCTCTCTTGGGTCTGAAATGCACATAAAAGCCTTCCCCACTGTAGTATAAAATCTAACAGAAAAATATAGCTTCTGATGAAGAGGGGCTTAGGCATGAAGTAGCACCCAGAGTTTACCCATCAGCAATCCTTGGCACATTAATTATCATAATTGAAAGTTAAAGGCTAATATTTGATCCTAAATCCAGATTATTTTTTCCAAAAACTACTCATTGCGCCAGATCTAGTAAGGATGTGCATGCCTACCAAATTTTGTGCAGCTAGACAATATTTTTTTACAACGATATCGGCCAACAATTAAAAGTCACACTACCAAGGAAATAAGTCAGCCACAGCTCATTTTCAGAGACTTCCTATTGAAAATGTATGAAGAAGAAAAACAAAACAAAAACTACACAGAAAATTCAAAGGGCATAGAAAATACACCTATAGGCCACCTACTTTTGAAAAAAAACAGGAATTTATGCCCTATTTTAGAACTCAAACTTAACTATGGTGCCCTTACCAGCAGTCAAAATAATATAGGTAAAACATTTTCAGATAAGAATTTGATTTTTAAAAATTGATAGTGCACCATTAACATATTTGTAATGCATGTCATGTGCTTAGTAAAATTACAGTAAAGGCATATTTTTCGGGAGCACAAGACATTCAGCTCAAAATAGATAATGATTTCCTTCATTTTTGTTCCACTAGAGGAAGACTTCATGCTGCTGGTGGTTTTTTTCAAACTGTTGCAAAGTTCATGCAACTCTGTAAACATTACCCATATTGGGCTAAATTTAATCCTTGGGGTAAATCCACTGAAGTCAAGAAAGTTTAATCAAGGATGAATTTGGCCCTCAGTTTTCAATATTGAGTGGCAAGACCTTAAGTGAAACATTTCAGCTGAGTGAGGCAATACTGGACCTATGCCAGATTACAGCTGGTTTTTTGTTTGTTTTTAAACTCAGCAGTTTGCTTTCATTTATTGTGAGTACATCCGCAGAAGGCAGTTTATCACTTTCTTCAGGAAGAAAATGAAGTCATTTATTACATATTTGTCTCTATTTTATAGCACTATTCATCTATTAACCTTCTGTCTGTAATACATAAAGTCACAGCAGAGACAGAAAATATTTATCAGATCATTTTATTAATTTGCCTGTACTGGTCCCTACAACAGTATAATTTTAAATGACCCAAGTGATATGGCTTCTACCAATTCCTTATAGAGACTATTCTACAGTACAATAACTCTGATTGTTAGAACTCAATTTATTGCATTTGGAATTGGTGATATTCTTTCTTGTGTCATTTTATGTATCATTAAAGTTATGGCTTTGTTAATAAATATTTCACTGGCCATACTTAATTCAGCCTTCAAAATACTTTACTTGATATTTGCATAACTCTGTTATGATCAGTCATGCAGTATGGTTATTGAAAAACAACTGGCTTGCTACTGAGCTATGAAATATTAATAGATGTTTCCTCTGAACAACAGTGTTCTTGGATGGAATTTTGTTAAAACCCAGGGATTTGGGGGGAAATTAGGATGGATTTAGGCATAGTGATGCAATCAAAGCCTTAAAATCTGACAACATTAGTGTTATACTAAGTGATTTGGATTCATGACTGTAAAGTATACTGAGGTATAACTGTATCAGATTTATAAGTAAAAGATGGGCTAAAAAGTTGGATGGGTTGTTTTTACAAGTATCACAGACAAGGTGCTGGTTTTGTTCACTGTACTATAAATAGAATAGACCGTTAATCGCTATCATATCTTGCATTTTGCAACACCCGGCAGGGTTATTCACTTGCCTAATCTTAATCTTCAGTTTACTCTTCAAAATGATTGCTTCTTATGTGAGGCTACTTAACAGGAAGAATGACCTCATTCTGCCTCTTTGCTTCTGATTGCACAGTCTGTTTTCGAAAGGAAACAAGGGGCTTTATAGACCTGCCTTTTCGAAGACCTCAGAGCCATTCTGTTTCAGGAAGCTGCATTAAGAGCAACATACAGATTCATTGCAGAGACTCTCTTGTTGATGAAAAATTTCTTGCATTCGTTTGTTAGTAGTGAATGGCTTTTCCAGGTTTGGAAGATTTTACATGTGTTGATGTTTTAGTGCTTTGATGAACAGAGGAATAACCAAACTCTGGATTTCTCCATTTACAGTCAGCTCTTCAAGAAGCTTTGCATTTCTATGAAATATTTCATCACTACCAGTAGAGAGAAGAGACTAAAATACCCTTCAGAAAGTGACATGTATGAACAAATAAAATTGTTTTTCATAGACGTTATTGTATCTTCAAAAGATAAGAGAGTAATATTAGTTATCTGAATAGGTTAAATATGTGGGATTGAATAATTTTAACTGTTAATGATGTGATTTGGTATATACTGATTTAAATATTTACAGTGTAGAGTGCAACATGCACAAGGGTTTGGCTAGCTAACAAATCAGGGTAGCACTGGTTTAAGGACCAGTATGATTATCACCAAGGAAGTTGATTAAAGTAAATTGTTTTGGACTGTGCCCATTTATTTACATTATGAGTAGAAAAATAGAATGCTTAGATTTTAATGATTTAAATTTCAGAATTGGGCAGCATTGTAGACTCAATAAATCTTTATTTGAATGATTGCCATAAAATGTTGCTGACTTGCCTTAAGCTTTGTTTCATTCTCAGTTAGGTTATTTCATCATATTTGGCCTTTTGTCATGTGTTAGTTAAATGTTTTTTGTTGAACTACAGGCCTTGTTTTAACATGTTGTGGGTCATAAACAATACTTAATATTAAGTATTACTTAAAGTAATTACAAAGTGGCAATTGATATGCTTTGCTCTGATTTGGTTACATTGTAGCTGTCTTTATGACACTATAAGAGCACAGAAACTTAAGTGAAGCTTACTTTAAGTGAACCCTAAGGCTTGGCAGAATTAGATTTTTTATTTTGATGGATAATATCATTGTTTATTAGAGAGACAAGGTGGGTGAAGTCATATCTTTTATCAGACCAACTTCTGTTGGTGGGAAAGACAAGCTTATCTCTATGACCTCACCCCCTTGTCTCCCTAACATTCTTGGGCTTACAGGGCTACAACTACACTGCATACAAATGTTTATTTTAAGCATTTTTTAGAATTTTTATCAATTTACATTTTTATGGTTATGTGAAATTATGGTTTAAGCATTTTTTAATATTTTTTATTTAAATTTTCACAGTTGGGGGGCATCACACAACAGGAGGAGGACAATTATTTAAATGATAGTAGACATTGAGATTCAATAAGATAAAGCTTTATAACCATTGAAATACAAATTATCTACATCACAGTTCATAATATACAAAGTAAATATCTTGAAATCAAACTCTAATAAATTCTCAAAGCTGCATTTTTCTTACTTTGCCTATCTGTAAATTTGGATTATTATCAATGAGAATATTTTTTCATTAGTGTATGTGAACAGTGAAGTCTGTACTGACTTTTACTGGCATTTATTTACTGACATTTATTGATAAAAATCTAATCCTTTCAAGCCTAACGAAAAATAAAAATGGCACTGTGTAAAGTGCTGTCTGAAAAATGAAGTGCACATACTTTCTGCAGTGTTTTCAAGACTCTAGGAAAGCAATCTGTGTAAAATCATTGCACAGAAAAACATTGCTTCATAAATCACAAGTGCCCTTAAACTGTTCTTGAGGATGTATATAAATGGGAAAAATACATTACATACCCACTAATCTTCATATGGAGATACATTTCTCCCTCACATCTTATCCTAAACAGATTTGTAGTGTAGCTACATGCTGTTTAACAGTTGTTATGTTTCCACTCGTTTTCCTGTTTCTCAGTGGTGGCTGATTAGATGCTACATATAAACCACAATCACATGGGTAACTTTAATGAGACTACTCACATGGGTTAATTGCTCACAGGCCTAAATGTTTGCAGGGTAGAGACCATAGATTGTATACCAGTTTATACAGTGCACTGTGATATCTTCTAATGCAAGGCACTAGACACATGTAAGATATTATATGTAAACTTTATTTCTCATTCAGTACCTTTTTCTTTTACCTAACAGTGATTCAAAAGCATATTATTGAGAAAGTAAGGCAAGTGCTGTATTATATGCAGGACAATTGTAAATCTATCTATATTGTGGACCATGGATTTAAATATTAGGAAACAGATCATGGTTACAGATTGCAAAGAGATGGCCATTGACCAAATAGAGTTTGGACCTGGGCCTGAACCCACAGGCCCTATTTGAACAAATTTGCTCTTGAACTCAATGAGCATTCTGCCTCAGGAAGGATGGCAGGACCAGATGTATTCAATGGAATACAGCATAATTAGTCATATGATGTCCAGTCATGATGGTACCTTATGGCTCCCCATATTCAAGACATATCAACTTTTCTTTGAAATGTTTTGCAGATAATCTATGATACATGTAGCTCCAGAGCGTGTGCGACAGGCCTTTTCAAGATGTATCGACTATCCCAACTAACATCAACACCAACAGCAGGTAAATGTCTGAGCATTTCTGTGCGCTTTCTTTACTGAGATTTTGTCGTTTTTTTCTTATATTGGAATCTCCTAGCCACCAGTCAGGGATTGTGTCCTTAGCCAACAGGGATTGCTTTCTAAAGTGAATGTGAATTTCTTTTGCATGTAATGTTTTCCCACTGATTGGAAAGTCATGATTTTACAGAGAGTTTTGTATAAAACTGTAAAGAAGAGAATATCACTCTTGATATTGATTGATATCATTGAGCCAAAATCTCACCTCTGGACCCATCTCCTTTTGTTGACCAATGATTCTGTAGCAGGGTTATCTATTCCTGTGGCCTAGTAGCTCTAGTGTCTTTCAGTTCAATGTGTCAGGGATCCCTGAATGGGGTTCAGCTGGGTCATCCTCTTGCCTGTATACTCCCTATTCCTGTCTATCCCAGGGCTAGGCATAGGGGACTCTGCGGTGGTTAGGGGGACCCAGGCTCTCCCACTCCACCAGGTTCCAGCCCATGGCTCTGAAAGTGGAATACCATGATCTGGTCTACACTGGGCCTACCTCCTGATCACCTTCCCCTGGGCCACTTCCTGACCCACCCAATGTCTCAGTTTGGGGCATGGCTGCTGTTTGATTATAGTCCTTTGCTTCAAACCCCAGAGTCTCAGGACTGATGCAGACTACTCTCTGGTGCTTCTGCACACAGTTCTCTGGAACTGATGCCTCAAAGGAGAGATGGAAAGACTAAGAGCCGGTCCTCCTCAGTAAGCGCTTCTTCTCCTCCTGTCTCAGGACAGCAGTGCTCCTGGAAATGACTTCTCACCTCCCCATGCGCTTGGATGACTGGAGCTTTTTTATACTATGCTTGGCAGTGCCTGAGGGGCAGAGCTTTCCTGGCCCACTACTGCTCCAGCTTTCCCCCTGCCTCAGCCTTAGGTTGTGAACCCCATCACAGACTCATACCACTTAATCACCTGATGCCTGTGACATTGAGCATAGCCCCTTGCAGGTTTGAGCCTTGATGAAACCTGCAAACCCGGCTTCCTAGATATTCCCATAGTCCCTGTGATCGATCATTATCCTCAAATCTTCGCCATTGTTGCCATACACGCTCCTGCTGTGCCATATCTGCAGGTGCCATCTGCATAGTACATTATAATGGTAATGATGTGACCCTTTAATGCCACCATATAATAGTTATAGAAGAACCTCAGCACTGCTGGTAGAATCAATCAGTGTGTGAGCTGTCCATGATGCGAATCACTCAGACTTTAGAACCATGCCATAAAAAGTGCTGGACCTATTCCCGAGTGCCTGGATTTACTTCTCAGAAGATAGTAACCTGAGTAATACATTGGTACTTGGATTTATTAGCTGTAATCAGCTTTGATTTTGTGCTACTCTTGTTGGAATGATGCTATTCAAGTCTAAATTATGTGAGGTTTCATTTTATCTATGCACCATCACTTTATTTCTTTCCTTTAGTTTCTCTTTTCCTTCTCTGTTTTCTCCTCCTATCTGCTTCTTTCAATGTCATCAAGGCATATGGTAAGTGAGAACCACTCAGATGGTTCAACTGTGGTTGAAATGCCTGTGTGATAACCCTGTGCTGGGACTTCTCCTTATCTGGTCTTTGTCTCAATAGGTTCTTCAGTGTTTGATAAAGAGCCCAGGAAAAGTCTGTCCCCTGAACACATTTTGCCAAGGTACTGAGTAAAATGATTCTTCGTTTCATTTTATTTTTCCTTTGTGTTTGAAAATCATTTCTGAAATTCCTATTTAAACCATTTATGATTATGGTGCCGTTACCATACTAAAGCAGGGTGCGTCGCATTTCACTGCTATCACTTGCATTAAAGTCGAATCCCCATTAGGTGATTGCAGCATACGGTTCTCAAATTGGGGGGCAGGCCCCCTGGAGAGGCGTCGAGTGTATTCTGAGGGGAGCATGAGAAGCTTTAGGGAAAAAAACTTACTGCACCACCATGAATAACTAGCCAAGCTGATCACTCCAGACAGATCAGGTCCTCAACTGGCGCTGTGCATTAGACTCGAGACGGCACTGTGCATTTGGATGGATTTTTGTTAAGCTTGCATAGCATTATACAAAGTTGTTGCCACCTGCACTTCAATCTGTTTGCTACGACTCAGTGCGCACAATTAATTGCAAGCATTGCTCACCAGAGCAGTTTTGCTTTTCCTCTTATTACAATGGATCATGGGCTCTGTTTCAACCAATGCCTTGCTGCTTTTCATATTTAGTGAGAGTTGCATGTTAGTTTTTCTTTATTGATATATGTAATTGTGTGGTGGGGAAGGCGGTGTAAACTACTTCAGATACAAAGAAGGGGGCGCAATCAGATAAGTTTGAGAAACACTGCCATATAGAACAGTTGTTCAGTTCAAATTCTGTCCAAGAGAGGGCAAAGGTGCATGTCCACCACTAGCCCTTGTATTACAATACTGTCATCTGTTGTCCTTGGTAGAGATCTTTGTACAATTATCTACCACTCATCATTTTCCTGTGTTCGAGAACTTGATGAATTTCTCCCATCTCTAGGACTGTTGCTGAAATATTTATACCTGCCTGAATTGATACTGACAAACGTATATCTGGATTGGCTCCTGATCATGCAAACTGCTGAGCACCTCAAATCCCAACGAAATCTCCTAGAGTTGTGGGTACTTAGCACGTCACAGGCTTGGGCCCCAAATTTCCAAAAACAGGAACGTACATTGTGCCTACTGAACAGTCCCCTTGTGTTCTAGTGGGAAAATTGACTCACTTATGTCTTAAATACTTGCCTGTGTGGTGTGTTATTCAGCAGTTCCTACGTTTCAGCCCAGAGATGGTTGCATATCAGTGGCGGGTGAAGCGTATAGTTTGTCTATCATTTTGTTACAGTTCTTGTGAGCAAGTGACCTCCTCCATCCTTGTGGGCTCAGGTGGCCCAACAAGCAGCCCTTTGCCTCAGTTTCCCGCTTCAGGGGGCTTCTTAGATAACTGCACATAGGCTTTCATGAACTGAATGACAGCAGCCCTCCTTAGGTTCTGATTTTATTTACATGAAGGTCATGAATAAACATGTTTTGCACTCCAGCCTTAATCTGGGAACAGCCCCTCCTCCTGAGAGCTATGTCTTTCTTCTCTCTGAGCAGCTGGAAAAGACACAAGGCCTGGCCTGCCTTCCTTGCTTTCTTCCCATGAGAAAACAAAACTTCCAGCCAGTGCTTTCTACCCAGCCATGACTCGCAGCGTCCCCAGCTGGAGAAGGGACCACAGCAGATGACTCACTTCCTGCAGCTTCTTCCCTCTGTCTTTCTCTCTGACATTCCCCTTCTCTGAAGCCTTCTGTTGCCCTTTAGAGAGGATTCACGTGAGCCTTGATCAGGTGTGCCTCCTTAGTGAATCAGGGTTGGCTGTCCCCAGGCCTCTAGCCCAGAAGAATAAGCCACTCTGTTACATAGCTATATAGTGTTCTGGGAGCTGTTAAAATGAGAAGTGATGTGTACATCTAAAAACATTGTAATTCAATCGTGTGCTAACATTCATGTTCCTCTGCTAAACAGACATATACTAACTTAGAGGGCTTTGTTTCTTTCCTTTTCAGTTACACTTACGCCTATCTGGACAGTGACACCTCCCATGAATGCTGTTCCATAAACCCCTTAACAGGCTCTTTTTTCACATGTCGCCATAGTCCTCGCCTTCTTACTAATGGTTATTACATTTTGACGGAAGACAGTTTTCTGTCTGATGAAGATGGTAACGTAACACTGACCCCATCACAGACAAGTATTACTTATAAGGAGAATTTAGTTAGGTAAGTGAGTCCCGCACACTTTACTTAATATTGGACGATGGCTTAATGACTCTGGACTTAACTTGGAGATTTCTGGTTGGCTGTCAGGGTCAGGCTTATAATCCTCAGAACATGGTCATGTCTTTTATTTCTATACCTGGATTCCATTTCATAATGGAAATGGAACAATCCAAATAGTATAATTCAGAGAGACTGAAGTGGTTAAAGTCACTTGATCTTCAGAGCCACACATTGTAACATCACCTCAAAATAGTTAAGTACACAGATGTTACTGTTATTGAAGCTCTTTGCAGTAAATATAAAAGAGAGGTAACCATGCCTAGAAATTCACTGCTTTTCACTTATTGCTGAAATACTTAGTGTTCCAAGAGAGTGACTTTGGTTCTTCTGTGCATAAAAGAAGGATAAGAACAAGCCCGAAAGGAGGTATAGCAAACAATTTAATGTTTTAAGGAAATTCAAGATTTTTTGTTTCTCACCTTCAAGATATCATAATTTTTAAAATATAGCAAAAGTGTAATTTTCAGTGGGCCATTCAGAGTTTTGCCTGAGTGAGGACTGAGCAAAAACTGAATAGTATTTCAAGATTTGGTCCAATAAATTGATGCTGTGTTACATACTGAAGGCTCCAAATGGTATTTGCTATAAAACATGTTTTATTTGATATATAAGTTTCTCTGAATTCTAAATATCAACTTCTATTTTTGTAATTTCATCACTCACTTGCCCAGAATTTAAAAAATTGAGGGTAGTCATTGATCAATTTTATTATGGCCAGACCCCAGTAAGTTTGTGATGTGTCTCCTGATGGTCATCTGCGGCTCAAAACTAACCAACACAGTTGCTACATGTGAATGCCTTTGTAGAGATGTAATCAATGATGATGAGACAAAAGCAGAACAGTAAATCTAAAGCTACAGTTTTCAGAAATAGAGCAAAACAAATGGCTTGCCTGAGGAAGAGGGATGCTCTCTGCAGAGAAAGTAGTGTTAGTGTCCTGTTCCTAAGAGGGCATTACCATGGCGGAGAGTAAAAAAGAAAATTAAAAATACAGGTTCTGTCCTGCACTCCTTACTCAGTCAAAACTCCCACATGACTTCAACAGTGGTTTTTCTGAGGAAGAATTGTAAGATTTGGACCTCTAATGTTAGAGTATCTTGTGTTTTTCATCTAAGGAGCTCAGAGTAGTTTAGAAACAACTAAACCACCAAACACCCTGGTGAAAGAAGGAAACATTGCTACACCCATTTTACAGGTAAGGAAACAGTGGCATTGAGAAATATAATAATGAGCCCAAGGGTGAGCTCATGGCAGAGCAAGGAATAGACCCTAGGATGCCTGACTCTAAGGCCTGTATGCTAACCTCTAGACCAGTGTTTCCCAACCACTGCGCCATGGAATTTCTTGAAAAACTACTTGAAGAGTTGAGTTGGCTCATGAATATCCATGAGTTCATTTGGAGACTATATGGTGGTGTGACTAAAAATAATTAAAAGGTATCAAGGTGTGCCATGGCAGAGAAAAGTTTGGGAACCACTGCTCTAGACCATGTTTCCATTTTATATATAAAGGTAGTTTGTCTCATCCTTTTAAAACATAGTATTTCTTTTCTTTCTAGAATATTCAGAAGAAGGAAGAAAATCCATCGCTCTCTTGCTAGTCTGTTCAGTGTCAGTGCCTCTGATTCATGGCTCGACAGCACTGTCCTTAGCAATATGGATTCTCCTCATGTAGAAGAGACTTGGAACTATGGAGATAGTAAATTAGATGCCAGTCGGCATTATGGCAATGGTAAGCCCACGGTAACATAGCTAATATGTTCCATATTTAGTTGTGCTTGTCTGTTCTTGATGTTGGGATCATTGTAGGTGGATAACTATTTCCATGGGTTTTGTGGGGCCCTTTGCTCAAATCAGTACTTAGAGGACAGATCGGAGACAGAATTTTGAGGAGCAAATTGAGCCAGTGACATGATTTGAGTCCATGAAGATCTTTGTAACCTAGCAGGACCCTTTGAAACTGACTTTGGATAGGAAGTCAGTGAAGGTGAGATTTGTTGCAGTATTAAGTCTGATCATTTGGCACATGCTGTTTTCAGTTTGAGGTTTTTATATCCGTAGGTTTAATTTTCATGAAGTTTTGTCCTTAGTCTGCTTCTTTCCCCATACATTTTCTTAGATATAATGGGTCTGCCAATTCCATTTCACCAAGAATTCAGAGAAACCCTTGTGACTGAGTCATTTCTTACCTTCTTAAAATCCTCCTGTCAGCAAAGATTCTCCACCCCTTCCTTTACTGTGAACTACGAAACTTACACATGTGCCTCTTGCAGGTGACTCTGAATTTTCTTCCAAATGCAAAACCTGGATGTCACAAATACAAACTACAGCAGCTCCTGAATCCTCTTCTTCTAAAGATGTGGTGTTTGTTCAGTCAAGAAAACAGTTCTGTGATTCCCCTCCTTGCTCCAGGTTTATGGTGGATGAGTATTTCCATGAAGAGACTTTGGATCATTCAAGTGAGTTATAATCTTACCCTCGCAATTTATTATTGTTAGAGCTTGTTCACATTTTTCAAATGGAAAAAAAATGGTGTTGAAAAATGGCCTTTTTTGAAACTGGAGATTTTTTCAAAACTTTAATTTGAAAAAAAAAATCAAATTTTTTAGATGAAATCTAAAAATGAAAACTTTTTAGTTTTTCTCCCCCCTTCATACACCCCTCTTTTCTTCTTGTTCCCCCATATTCAGTGGCAAAATTGAAAGAGGAAAAAATCAGGGAAATGAGGTGAGGAGGGGGGAGAGATTTGGGAGAATCAAGAGAAAGGGAGAAAACAACAAAAAATGGAAAAATTGGGAATAAAATTTTTTTGTGAAAAATTTCAAATACCCAAAATATGTGTTCACTGTGAAACCCACTGAATGCAAATTATTTCAAAATTTTCAAATTGTTCCACAAAAACCACTTACCATTTTTGACCAAGTCTAATTTTATCACAACAGAAGCCACTCGCTAGGACTTATTAAGGCCCACTCAAAAATATGTCAGTTTCTAACGTTAGTTCTCATATTACATGTTCATACATATAGTATAATAATAAATACTATATACTAAAACACAAATAATAATAATATATAGGTACATCAACTGATTGTTAGATAAGGTTGTGTTGAGATTTGCACTTTAGATTTAATGCCTGGTTCAAGATTTTTTTAATGTATTTTCCCCTGATTTCTAGCGTGTTGGGTTAAATCTTGGCTCTGCTGAAGTCAGCGGTAAAACTCCCATTGACTTCAATTGGGCTAGGATTTCCAACTGGCGTTTGAGTGTAAAAATATTTTTTGAGAATTTAAGAATAAAATCTTAAAAATAAATCTGTGAATTTGTTTGAGTTATGGGCATTTAAAAATGACCCCTTTGACATTTTTTGATTAATCAAAACTTTTCTTGGTCCCTTTAGCCAATACATTCCCAAATTTTAAGATTTGTAAATTTACTCTGTTCTAGTTATTGCAAAATCTAAAAAATAAATTATGTTTTAAATTTATGAAGGTGATTATTTCTGCATTTATGAATACTTCTCATGGCCATTTTTATGTACATCCTTAGGTTCATTGTCAAAAATATTTGTCCAGTTAAGGAAGATTTTGTGGGAGAATATATTTTTATATAGCATTTGGCAGGAGATTATATTAGAATTTGGTTCAGCAGACTTTACCATTTTCAAAAAAGAGAATGTAGATGTATAGTCTGTCTACGTGGAGTGTAGAATAATTTGGTTTGTCTCTAATGGATTTGATTTAATCCACCATTGAAGACTCCCACTGATGTCTATGGAGTTGGTCCATGGTGAATATCATGTCAGAGTGTGGTAAAGCATCCTTTCTATCAGAAATACTCCTTCCTTCACTGAAATTCAAGTTCACAGTTTCAGAGGAGGGCAGCTGGAAGGCGGAGCTCTCTCTTGTTTTCTAGTATATCCAGAAAAATGAATAATTATTCCTGATTTGTTTCCTTTCTTATTAGAATCCAGTGCAGTGAGAAATGTCGTTTATCAAATGATTATGCTGTCCATGTGTTTAATCATTTCAGTGTGTGCAAGGTAATTTGATTTAATCTTCATTATAATCATGCTTAATTTATATGTTAACTAGTGAATAAAACATGACATTTAGGACCCGATTTTCAAAGTTAGACATGCATTATTGAGAAGACGTATTTGCAAACAAATATTTGATGTGAGCACGCAAATTAGATGTGTGGACGCAGATATGACACATAATGGGCTCTGTGCCAATGGAAGATCTGTGTATCCATGTAATCCTTCTGCCAGGCAGAGCCGGCAGCAGCAAAGGGCCGAGTTCTGTATCTAGGGATTCCTGTCAATGATACAACACCAAACCGGCTCGAGCCCCCACCCAGTCACCTGGAAATCACACACTATCCCCTGGGCATCCCCAAAAGGCCAAACTTCCCGCTCGCAACCAGAGAGTCTAAGTGTAGAAAGTAAACCTTTTAATAACAGGAAGGAAGTAACACAGCACTGGTTTTGGAACCAGTGCAAACAGAATTCATGAACTCAATGACCTGAGCCTCCCACCCCAGAGTACAGGGGCGTGTCCTTCACCTCTCCTTTCTTGCTTTCCCCTGTACTGACCGCCATAGCTGCAGTGTCCACCTCTAGGTTGGGGGCTCAGCCAATCCTCTTCTTCAGGCTCTTGCCGGATATGGGCTTGACCAGGCCCTCTGCACTGCTGCCTCCTGCCATCTCTGGACCTTGCCGAGTCCCTGCTATTGGCTCCCACCATCTGCAGGCGCTGACTCTCCTGGCTCCTCTCTGCTGGTTGTCAGTCAAGGTTCCTCACTTCCTCTAGTGAGTTCAGCTCTCAGTGAATTTCAGCTGTCAGCTCATGGGAGAACATTTTACTGACACAGGAGCAATGTCCCAAGACTCCAAGAGGAATAATTAATTCTACCTTTTAACTGTGGGAGGAGATAGTCAATCCATGCCTGAGGGGAACCCTTTGCCAGGACTAGTGCAATCTCACCAAGAGACTTCTCCCTACTACCCTTACAATGCTGAAACATCCATCTGCCACCCTTGTTGGGCTTTTTTTAGATCAGAGTGAATTTTTAATCACAACAGGCTAAACACAGATCTGGGAAATACTACCATTTTCAATTTTTTTCAAAGTTTAATTGTATTAAGTTTTAACTTATGCCTTTCTAATAAACTTCATAAGTAAATATCCTCTCAGAATGAACTAAATTGTGTAGGTAGGCTACTTTCCCCTTTGATCTGAGGTCAATCAAGTCTAATAAAATTAAAGAAGTGTAATTTTATTTATCTAATTTTAAAATTTTGAGAACAATGAACCCAAAAGGCAAAGATGATCTTTGAGAGCCATTCACTGCATATATGACAGAATTTGATTTCTTTAACTTGATGCATAACCAAAATTCCTAATTAGCAAAGTTTCTTTAAGCTAAACAGGAAGGAACTGGTCCACTCTTGCTTCCTTTTCTATTCTTTGGTGCTAATTTGCTGTCTGTATTCTTCATGGTTTAGTTTATGTTTTCCTTTTTTATTATTATAGGTGAACATAGACCACTGCTTATAGTTAAGGTTATCTAAGCTTTTTCATTCTAATGGGTCATTTTCAGATGCTTCTAGCTTTTTCAAGCCATTATTTTTCATGTTTATTCATAATCTAGGAGTACTTTTTTGTTTATTTGAAAGTTTGAGGGGGGAAAAGAGCTTAGCTGTTTTCAAGAATACATGGAGTGGGCCCCCACTTCCACCCATACATAGACTTTTGGGATTATGAACCTATTTTCTATTTTTTTAAAAGTAATAGTTCTAAGGGCCTGACTTTAGTGGGCTTTGGATCATAGCCTAAGTGAACTCAGTGGAGTCTGGAACTTTGAGTTTGAGCACTGGGAAAAGGTTAGTTTCAATGTCGGTGATGAAAATAGAAGAAATCCATTCAAACTGGAGAAGAAAATTTCAAAACATAGTACTATATATTCCTGACATTTGTTCTTTCTTAATAAACACTAGCCCAGATTCAACATATAGAAATCTTGACATTTGAAAAAAAAGAACACTCTTGTGACTGCAGAAGTGTTCAGCATCCCGGTAGAATTTTTGAGATACCTGGTTGCAAACGGGTGCCAAATTTGAAATTATAGATAGTAACTGCTCACCTGATTCTCAAAAAACACAATTTCCCTACCTGCTGTGAGGTTTATCTATTTCCCCATGTTTCTGTATATTCGTTACAACTTGCATTAGCATCAAGGTGGTTGGTGGAGTTTTTCAAGACATGTGTTTGGACAGGGGATCTGAAAGCTTGTGAAGGGACCCCTTTCAGGATAACCGAAAGTCCAACAAACCAAGGTCCAAGACCTTGTATCAGGTCTGTAGCCTTGACTCTGGGCCCCATCATCCTCTGTCCCTTTCCACAGGGCTTTCCTTGTCCCCTTTTCTGGCCTCAGATTCACGCTACCATACAAGTGGCCGGTAGGGGAACCTGGGTCCTCCCACTACACTGGGCTCCAGCCCAAGATCCTATAACTGGCAGCCAGGGTCATCTAAGTCCAACTCCTTGCTGATGCTTCCCTGGGCTTCTTCTTTCCATGGCCTTTCTCAGCCCATATTAACCCTTTCATGACCTGTGTGGGGTAAACACTCCATCACACTCCATGACATTGGCCTCTCCCCCACCTCAAATCACCAGTTTGGGAATATTGAGGTCTTTAGTTGAAGGCGATTATCCCGGAATGGTAGCTGACTGAAGGCTGACTTTGGAGATGCGTGCAATTGCTATTTCATTGTGTTGGCCCAATATCTGTCCATTGTACAATCTAAAAATTAGGATATTTGTTATGATTTCAGGTGCTTTCTAGGAGGACTCTTTGCCACCTTGTTGACCTTTTTGCTGCTGGTAATTTTAGTTTGTAAGTAGAGACTTTCTTTATATTTGACATTCAGTATTTTATTGGGTTAGAGTCAAGGGCCAAATCCTTAGTTTTGTGTATGTACATTTCTTTTGGGTGCCAACAAGAGCTACATGTGTGCATCTGAGGGCAGAATTTGCCCTGTAATCATGTGCAGAATTGTAAATTTAACATGGACTGTTCTTTTGCTCCAAAGATGCGGCCAAGTCGTCTTTCATCAGTCTTGTCACATCTTTCAAAACCACCAAATTACGGTAAGTGGTGCAAGAGTATTGCAATATACTGAACAATTTTAGATGAGGAGTAAGAAGAGATTCTAGCAATACTCATTCTAATTGAAAGATGACAACGAGGGATCCGTAGTAATTGCAACAGCTTTGGCTGTTCTTGCTACCACTTTACATTCACGAAAATAGTCTCTTTCTGTTCAAATATTGCCTTTTCATGCTTTGTAGTAAATGCAGTGAAAAAGGCAAATGAAACCTATTACACCATGGTCTAGTGGATCAGCGTGAATGACATAGAAGGAAGTGGTAAATTAGCCTGTGGAGCTGAATAAAGTCAATAATCCTTCTGCTCTGTTTCATATTAATTTAACTCAAAGTTTTGTCTATGATTGTAACATCTCAGTACAGTAAGTGGAAAGGTTAATGTGTAAATCTCAGACATAGGCCCCAATCCTGCAAGCACTGCTACACATGCTAGACTTTCCACATGGTAATTCCATTGACTTTCCACACAGCAGAAGTCTGTTCTTAGCTTCTTAAGACAATTTATAGGTGCTGCGGAGGCGAAAAGTATTTGGGAGCCTCTGGATTTCAATGCATGGCAAGAGAGGGCTCAAAAGGGCAATATTTCTTTTTCTCAGTCGGGGCAGGCTTTCATGAGTGTAGTGTAACATGTGGGACCAGGAGAAGCCAGGCAGAAGTCTTATCTTTTGGAATCACAGATCAGTATGTTGGAAGTAGAGCAGTGGAAGTGAAGTATAAAGACTGGAGGTCAGTGTTGAAATTGGAGATGCTGATATTGTGGAAGGCCAAGATTTTCTTAAGAATGATCATTTGTGCACACTTTATAGAGGTAGGGACAGTTTATGTCACTCTTCCTTACACTGAGTAAGTAGAAAATCCCAATAAATCTCCTGGCAGTATTCACAGAGCAAGTTACTAGTCAACATGAGTAAGGGTGGCAGAATCTGGCCCTCAGGGTCTTATTCTTCTGTCAGTTTGACACGGTGTAAATGAGGTTAGCCACTGAAGTCAATGAGGTTAGCCAGGGCTGATACCTGTATGCATTTTCCCAAGAGACTGCAGGCTTTCAGACTTGTTTCCATGGAAAACCCTTTTGACTGGCTGCCATTCCCCATTCCCTGCTTCCTCTCTCTCTTTTTTAAAGGGCCAGAATTGCTTCTGAAGTTCTCCGTCTGTCCACTCCCCAACTAGCTCAGCAGCCAAGTCTCTAGCACCCAGCACCGTGCCCCTCCCCGGGCTGAGATGGGGATGGAGAAGGGAACTGAAGAGACTCCCTCCTGGCTTCCCCTTACCTGGGAGTAAGAGACTCTGGTGCCCCAACCCCGCCTGGACTTCACCCAGGTGAAGAGTGAGGGAACAGAGCAGCTGATGAGAGAAGGGAAACCCTAAGGAGGGGAATGGGGGTGCAAGCAGCAGCAGAAGGAAGGAGGTGTGTTTGGAGGGCATGACTGATGCTGGGGACGGAGAGGGCTGATTAATTCATTGAAGGTCTTTGAGTGTGAGGGTAGAGCCACGAACTGGGAGGTGGAATTAAAGAATTTGACAATGAGGCTTCCAGTTCCACTCCTTTGGTTGCATTTGGGCCTCACAATTCGAGAGACTGCATTGCAACTCCTCTCCCAGTGGGCTGACTTCCTGCATTATTAGCAACACCTAGATTGGGTATTTGCTCCAACTACAACCAACAGTGTAGCTGCAGGCAAGCAAAGCCACTGTTTTCACAGGGGTGTCAACCTGTTTGAAACATTAGGGCCACCACCACTGATACAAATAATGCCTTTGCCTGTCTACACTGTGTCTTGCGTTAGCATAGCTACACCAATGCATGCAACTGGAGCAAATAATGCAATCAAGGCTGATTCAATTTATGTCCATGTATGACCTACAGTTTCTTAGCTGGTGGATAAGTTGCTTCTTACACCACGTGAATAAGAGAAGAAGCAAAGTCTTAAACTAGATTGAAATTTTACTTATTTTTCTTCTGCTGTGACTGTAAGTCATGAACAGCATTGTACTACAAAGAAAGAAAATCATTTTAAGCCACAAATAGTCTCTGGTGACACTTTTCAGTTTGCTACATAGTTAGAAGATTAGATTTTTTTTTTCTGCACTAGCTCATGGGGAGTAATACCTTACTCACACAAGTAGTTCTGTGGAGTAAAATGGCTACTTGTGTGAGTAAAGTACGAGTAAAGGTGGCAAAATCAGGCTCTCTCTGTAGATTGGTTGTCACAAACCACTGTGAATCCCCATATTCATTCCCTTCTTCAGGGACTGTGGGGAGATCAAAAAGCTCTGAATTGCCCTCAGCATGCCCACAACACTGTACCTCTGCATTAAGACAATGACTATCATCTATCTGAGTGATTTTGTTGGGGTTGATCATGCCATGATTTAGTTGGGGCTAGTCCTGCTTTGGGTAGGGGGTTGGACTAAATGACCTCCTGAGGTCCCTTCCAACCCGCATCTTCTATGATTCTATGCTCAGGCATCAAGGCTTCAGCCAGATACACACAGGGATCAGGAAGGAATTTTTTCCTCAGATGTATTCAGGAGGTTCACCTTTTTCTCAGCATCTCAGCATCAGAGACTGGTGACACTTTTCAGTTTGCTACGTACAGTTAGAAGATTAGATATTTTTTTCTGCACTAGCTCAAGGGGAGTAATACCTTACTCACACAAACTACTGTGAATCCCCACATCCCCTACCTGGGGACAGCTCACCAAATTAATTCTCTGCCATAGCAGAGGCCCCAGGTATTGGTTGCACCTCACTCCCTCCTGCTCTCTCATTGTGGCACACAACAGTTTAATCTCCTGAGAAATGAAATTCTTTGGTCTAACCAAAGTCACTGGGCTCAATATAGGAATATCTAGGTGAAATGTAATGGCCTGTGATATGCAGGAGGCCAGACTAGACTGTCTAGTGGGCCCTGTTGGCCTTAAACTCTATGAAAAAGTTGGAATTGGACATGCAAAAACGTACACATTAATTTTGACATTTTCTTGCAGGAAATAATTGAAAGTGTGAATGGTAAGTAGAATGCACATAGTTTCAATTATTAGTAGAGTACGACTAATTGAAAGAGTGGAACTGGTCAGTAGAATAGAGAACGTCCTCAAGTATTGTAGGGTAAGAAAATAACGCTTCAGAGAGGAGTGAACCATTAATTCAGATAACGAAGTCTGCAGACTCACCCGCTCAGTTGTGACTTTGTCAAATGTTATGAGTTAATCCTGATGAGACCTGCTCAGCACTAGAACGGGAGCTTCAAAGAAAAACCAGGTGCTTAGGAAGTGGTTTGGGCGATTCAGTAGGTACGTTTGCATTATGTTAATATGCTGCTGAGGGTGCTGTCAACAGGATGAGCTGTACAGCCAAAGTCTTGTCTGTTTGTGCTGAAAAGCTTCCGTGGAGCTTTTCACCAGAAATGGTTTCTAGCCCTAGTATTTCAGTGTATATGATTCCATCTAAGCCCCTTTTCTGGTTTCATTTGGACAACGTATTCTTCATTCTCTCCTTGAAACTGCTGAACAGTTTGAGCCGTTAAACAATTGCTACGTCTCAGCTCAGAGGTGGTTGCATTTCAGTGATGACTGAAGTGATTTTTATGCATGCCAGATTTAGACACAGAAATGCAGGCCCAGGTCCCTGAGCTGCTGTACATTAGTTTAGTTTCACTAAATGAATAGAGTTACACTAATTTACACCAGCTGAGGATTGTCTCTCTAATAAGCTCATAAAGCCCTTTGAGATTCTTCTCCCTCCTAACATCTCTCCCTTCCAGTCCCATCCCCAATCCTTTGCCTTATTTCTAGGTCCCAGTTCTGCATCATTCCTCATGTTTAGTTCATTGTAGAGCCAGGATCCTGAAACCAGTTTCCCTGCACTGAGGAGAGACAAACTGGCCTTTCCAGTGCTGCCCTCTTACTCCCCATTGGGAAGAGACACATTGGGGGTGGTTCTGATGCCAAAATAGCCTCTGGCACCTCTGCCTCATTCCATTATTTTTCTAGTGAGGAGCAGGAGAGTGAGTGGGGTTGTGGATTGATCTATGTCCCCTCAGCTCCTGGAGCTAATAGCCCTGTTTTAACCTCTCTGGCTGAGCTCAGTTCAGCAACTGAACTGTGGCTGCATAACTGCAGATCCCACTTGGAGTACCCTTGGGTTAACTGATATGAAAAGGACCAACACCCTGAGATAGAAGCATCGGAGAATTTCAAGCACAGATTTGACCATTCTTTCAGGTTTACTGATGCCTAGGAAGAAAAAAATTGCATCTCAGCCATCAAGTGTACCAATTAGCTTACAGCCTGCCTTGTCGGAAATTAGGTTGCAAATGTTGCCCTACAAAATTGTCCCTTGCTTTTCATAGACACATAACAGCAGACAAATTCTCAATGTAATTTTCAGTATTGTTTAATTAACAAAGTTCACTCTTCCCTCCTCACCGAATCTAGATTTGCCAGCATAAGCACATCACTTATCTGGATCTGTTTTTCTTTTGCCAGTGAGAAACAAGCAGAATTACCAGAGCTCTTTCTCTCAATAACACAAAATCATTTTATTTGGACTGTATTTGAATCCTTTCACAGTTTAGTGTGAAGCCTTGCTTCTTAGCAGTCTTTTTGCACCCAGTCCTGCAAGCAGAACCATGCAGACAGACCTCTATGCCCACATGGAACCTCCTTGATGCCAGTGGGCCTCTGCATAGGCACTGAGGTCACCCAACTTTCTAACTTACAGAATTTGGGGCCGTGGATACTAAGATGATGGAAAAAATGTTTATCAAGCTCTATAAATCCATCTTTTGTTGATGTCTAAACAGTGTTCACTAATGTTGCTGCTCTGTCCATTAAGGTCTTGAAATAACCTACTGTCAAACTGTTTAAAATCTGAGAATGGTTTTGGATACTGGTGAATTGGAAAATATACTTAAAACTTTTCAGGGCCTTGATTGTCTCATCCCTGCCAAAGCCTTGTGGCCTTTATTTCTATTCTGGGTTCTTTCCCAATGATTTTGAAGACAGAAAAATGAGTGTTAGAAACACAAGAAAAGAGAGAGTGAAAATGAATTGTGCCAGAATAGTGCATCCTATCATGAGAGACCTGAAGTGGTACTTTCAGAAAAGCCAGTAGTCAGAAGGTTGGAAGAGCAGTTGGAGAGGCTTAAGGTTAAGGTAAAAAATAAACAACTTGAATCCATGACCTTTACTTTTAAAGCATTGGACCTTATGTTTCTGATATTGTATTTAAGAGATGATGCTAAACATTAATCCAGCCAGGTGACCAGTGATCACTGTCCTGGGATTACGCTGATCTCATAACTAGTTTGTTATACCTACCAGGTATGCCAGTTTAGCCACCACAGTGTAGAATTTCATCTCTCCAGGCCATAACATGATGAAAATGTGATAGCAAGTATTGTCTACAAAATCATTTTCTACCATCACTGTTTCTGGTGTGCTTATCCCCCCCAGAGGAAGCCGGAGTCGCTAAATTCAACCAGTAATGCTGTTCGTGGAAAGGTCAACTCTACAGGTGGGATGCAAACTGGCTGGCAGATGTAGTAGAAAGGTCTGTAAGCCTCTGTAAAAAAATTAATTTAAAAATTTGAAGGTTCTGATTAAGGAAAAAAGGGAACTGATAAATCATTGTTCAGCTGCCTATATTACTGTTACTCACCTTTATGGCCATCCTCAAACAGGATAAATTGTATTTGTGAGAATGAATCCCTGAAGTTGTGAGGAACTGAGGGAAGACATGGTTGCAATTATTTAAAATGAACATGCCAGTCTTTCAAAGGATAAATATCATTCTGGTTATATTTTGAATGTAAGACTTAGCACAAAGAATTCAAGCATGGGAAACAGCCCTGTCACCTATTTTGGATATTAACATACTCAGCAACAGAATTTTACATATTTCCCAGATAAAAATAGACCAGGTGAGAAACTAACAGTCCAAGATTTGTAGTTTAAATAAAGACCACAGTGTGTATTCCAGGCAGAGAAGCCTAAAGTAAAGGAAAATTGCTTCATGTAAAATAATAATAAAAGATAATATAATAAAATTGAGGGGATCCATTTCTTGCAGTACAAATGATAAGCTTGAATAAGTCTGTGAATATTAAATTATTCAGCTTGTTTATTCACTTTAACTTTAAAGTCTATTGAAAATGGACAGATTACAGCGTGGTATCTATATATATATTGTGCTACTTATGATATGGTAGTTAAAATGTGCCCTCTTTTAAATGTAGTTTTTAAACCAATAAAGAGAAACTTCTCTTTATTTCTAAAATAATTTCTATCAATTAATCCTGAAAATAGCATCAAACTTTTGCATTGCTTTGCTGGAATGAAACACAATATTGGGTCATAGTTATTCAAAGTTGATGAAAGAGTAAAGCCAACATTTTGTAACCTAGGTGCCTAAATCCATATTTAGGTTCCTAAAGGAAAGAAAACTGACTTTAGAATTGCTGAGCATCTGCAGCTTCTATTTACAGGGGAATCAGGCTTAGGCTATTTTAAACAGTATTTCTAGTGAAGTACAAACATTTGTTGACTGCTGGTTAGTGTGGCATTTGTGTACTGTGAGATGGCTACTGTAACCTGAAGTCTCTACCTTCAGTATTTGAACTCTTGCTCAATGCTGATGTATTAAAATAATTAAAATACAAATCCAATGAGGAATTTTCAAGGTGCACATGCAACAGTAAATTTGTCACCTTTCACTGTTGTAATACCTGTTCACTAGGCCCCTACTTTTTGTTTGGTCATTCCTTGATGTATAAACTCAAACTTCAGGCCCAATCCTACAAACACTTGATACACAGAATCATAGAAGATTAGGGTTGGAAGGTACCTCAGGAGGCTAATCCAAACCCCTGCTCAAAGCAGGACCAGCCCCAACTAAATCATCTCAGCTTTTGTCAAAAATGTGATTTGTTAAAAATCTCTAAGGATGGAGATTCTAGCACCTCCGTAGGTAACCCATTTCAGGACTTCACCACCTATCTAATGAAAAAGTCTTTCCTAATATCCTAGACCTAGACCTCCGTCCCCTGCATTTGAGACCATTGCTTCTTGTTCTGTCATCACTGAAAACAGTCTAGTTCCATTCTCTTTGGGACCCCTTATCAGGTAGTTGAAGGCTGCTATCAAATCCCCCCTCACTCTTCTCTTCTGAAAACTAAATAAGCCCAGTTTCCTCAGCCTCGCTTCATAAATCATGTGCACCAGTCCCCTAATCATTTCCATTGCCCTCTGCTGGATTCACTCAAATTTGTCCACATACCAGACATATTGTTTACTCTAATGAGGCTTTATGTTCAGCAGTGTTTGTAGGAGCCCTTAGATTGTAAGCTCCTTGGAGCAGGGACAAGTTAGTTTTTATCCATCAGTAAAGCTCAATATACACTTGTGGAACTATCCAAATAATAACAGTAGCCCTCAGAGCTGAAGGTTGTAATAAAAGGGTACCAGTACATAAAATAGGTACAGGCTTTGGGCCCAGTTCTGTGGGATCTAGCCATTCACTTGTCCCATATCTTTATTTTATAATAAAATACTAATATATTAAAATGTAAATAGAGAACAATTATTACTTCCTCTTGTGTAAGTATTAATAAAGAATCTTGCAAAGAATTGCACACATCTGTAACCTCAGAGTGCTTGTTTTATCTTGTCATTAGTTTGAAAGCTTTCTGGGGCTGGGAATGTTATTAATTTTGTGTTTGGACAGCAGCTAGCACAAAAGGGCCTAACTTGGTTGAGGCCTTTAGGAGCTACTACAATAGAAATGTTAAATAGTACTTAAAAATCTTATATTTGATTAAAAGAGATGGGTCCTGATCATGAACTGGTGTAAACCAGCTGATGTCCATCAGCTAAGGTTCTGGCACATAGTATTTTAGCAACTGAGGACTGCAGAGCCTTATCAAATGTTATAAGGCAGTTCTTACTTGTATGAGCAGTCTCATGATGGAACTCAATACATATTCAAAATATTTCTAATGCAGAATAACAATGGTATAAAGCTTATTTTGTCATGCTGCTGTAGACTGGTACTTTATGTTGTATTGTTTCATTTGTTTTAATAAATAAACTTTTAATATATTAAAGTGGCATAGTGAATTTATTCACTTAGCATACACCTTTTATGAGCAACCGTGTGATAATATCATTATATAACCTCCACCTGCTTTTTACTATTTGTCATGCTGCTCCTTGAGTCATGTCTGACAGATCTTAGGGGCAAGAACTGCGCTGTTCTAAGTTTTCTGTGCAGCTCGTAGCACGTTTTAGGGCATAACAAAATAATAACTAACAAGAGTTTTATGTAAATATTGAAAATCACCTGCCTATGAAAAGACATATCTGCCAAAAAATTTCATGAATATACACAATATTCATTCTACAAATTATACTAAGCTACATTGTTATATTACGCTAATGTCTAAGGGCCCCAAACAAAATGAGGGTCCTATTGTGCTAATCACTGTACATATACCTAGGTACAGACAGTCCCTGTGCTGAAGAATTTATTATCTAAATAAGGTTCTGGCCACCAGCAGCATTTCTCCCACTGGGCTGTCTAGGCTTGCCCTGGGCAGGGTGAATGACACAGTGGTAAAAATGCCAGAGTCCTGTCAACACAAGTATTTCCACCAGGATCGTTGCATCAGTGGGGTAACAGTAGGAAACTTTGAGGAAAAAAGTAGAGTGTAAAGACAGCCTTGACAAAAAGGTGGGAGACATTGTGTAGTTTCACTTACTTAGCAGATGCATCT
Organism: Mesoclemmys tuberculata; assembly: GCA_007922155.1. NCBI lineage: Eukaryota > Metazoa > Chordata > Testudines > Chelidae > Mesoclemmys > Mesoclemmys tuberculata. Next base: position 4,883,941 of record ML675632.1, on the reverse strand, counting down.
GTCTCTCTCAGAAGTTTCCTACCATGGTTCCATCTGTTATGATATACTGATAGAATTCCTGGTGAGTGAATTATTCTGTGCTCTGAAATAGTGTCAGGGCATCTGTCTCACCACCTTTGCTACTATCTCTCACTCTCTCAGCATTCCCTCTGGAACATCCCTTAGCAAGCTCCTTTTTATGTCCCCCTGCCAAGCAGAACCAAACAAAATTTTACCTCTAATTATGTCTCCCATTTAATATGCTGATAGGCGCCTGCCAGGCTGTCACCTGCGTGAGCCCTAGAGTTCACCAAGGTTATGAAAAACATAGATAGCTGAGCTCAGACCACCTCCTCCAGGATAAAAATGCCTTGACATCACTTTGCTGGCTCTAAAACTGCCCACAGAAAACACACTGAGAATTTGTGTGAGCTTTAGTATCGTCTAGGGGTAGAATCTTGGCCCCACTGAAATCAAAGAGACTTTTGCCATTCACTTCAATGGGATCAGAGTTTCCCTTCATAGTTGATTTAATTCCTGCACTTCTGTTCATTTGCACCAATTAGCCATTCACCAACTAAAAAAAAGCGAAATTTAATATCTCACTTCTGCCTAATCTATGACATCAACATGGGCATTGAGGAAGCCTTATGCTTCTAGGCATAAAATTCCTACAGGAAAATCAGGAAGGAAACGTTTCCTTTCCTGGATTGTAAATTAGCCAGATTCATTATGGATTTTCTTTTTCTTTTCTCTGAAGCATCAGGTAGAATGCCTGCAAAATGTTAGATATGCCCAGATGAGGTCTGGTCAGATAATTTAGATTATGTGTAACATTTACATTGTCTACAATATAGTCAAAAACATTTGAAACATGCTGTGTTGATATGCTCTTTCTGATTGGTATGGAGTAGCCATCAAAGGGAAGAGAGAGAACCCTATTGCTTAGGATACTGAAATAAGACTGGACAAAACCCTATTAATTATTATTTATTATATTATTGTTATTATTAGTATGTGAGTACCAATAAGGTCCTAATTAAAATCAGGAACCTGTTGTGCTAGGTGGCATACAAACACACACACATAAAAAGTTCCTCTCTCAAAGAGCTTACAGTCAAACATGAAACAAGATGCAACAAGTGGGTATGATAAATGGTAGGAGAGAAGGGAGGAAAAAAAACTAAGGGAACAATCTTGCACAGGCAGAGAGCATGGTCCCAGGCAGGTTCTTTCCATCTTTATGGCTCTGTAAAATGCACCTTCCACCACCAGATGGTGCCATATAACTATATATTTCTGTGTCCTATATGTGGATTTATTAGTTGTGGGGCAGATAGACAAGGAGAACAAAGGAAGTTAAACTACATATGTGTAATGTCTTGCCATCCTCCTCATATCTCATTAGTTATGGAAAAACATAAGAATTTATAACCTTTAAATTAGTGTCCCCTTTTCTCTTACCTGGGTGCTTATATAAACAAAATGTAAAATTAGAAAGCTGCACAGATGCCAAGTTTTGTGCAGCTCTGTGTGTCATTATATGCAAAGTATTTAGTGAGTGAATTTGCATATTTACAAATAAATTGCCTATAATCTTACTACAGTTTACAAAGGTTGGGTGGATTTATTGCCAGTGGAAGGTGCTGAGTGGAAATCCTCAGTTTACAAGGCAGCAGTAGGACATGCTTCCCACATACACTGCGCTACCAGCATCTCTCAAGAAACGGGCAATTCAGTCTCCAGAGTGGATGAAGTTCTTGGCTTCTGTGAATCTGCCAATAATACAAAGGTTCCTGATAAGTTTGCAATGTAGATAGTCATTTAATTCCATGAGCACATGCTGTTTTTCCCCATCTGAGTCCTAAGTAAGGTGTGAACCCAGAACCTTCAAATCCACAGCACAGACCTTTACCACTTGAACTAAAAGCATGGGTGCGTGCAGAATTTGGATGTCATTTTATATGTTGACCAGTTTCTAGAAAGGGCCATATGACCCATGTTGTCAGTGGGCCACATAGCAATAGTGCATATCAAGATTCCTGGCTCTGGGAGCAGAGTGTGGCCTAGTGGTTGAATAATGGTTGTCTAGTGGTTAGAATAAAATAGTTTCAGGGTAACTATATTTGTATTACCCCCTCTGTAGTCCATTCCAGGAGTGCCCAGCCAGGTCTCTACTCTGCAGCTACCACTGGTCTCTGGTCTCAGAGACCCTTATCTCACCTCCTTCAAAGTGGAGGTTTTCAGGCTGTGCAATAGCCTTGCCTTGCTGGGGATATTACAGCGTAAGTCACTTGTGGGTTACACAGGTCCATAGAGGTAGGCACTCCTTAAGGGTAGTGTTGCTAAATAGGTAACTTTTAGCACGGTCATATTAGAGGCCAGGGTTCTAGTCCCAGTACTTCCTGAAGTGACCTGATGCAGCCTTTACTTACTGTCTTTACAAAATGGGGGAATTATAGTAGCTTGCCTTCTGGGTAGAGAGGTGAGGCCCTGCTTCATAGAAAATGTTGGGATCTGCATAGAAAAATAAATACCAATGAGAAGAAACTTGAATTTACAGTTGGCCAGGCCCTGTCCCACAGCCCCTTCCTTTAGGCCTTGTCTATAGCAGTTTACATCAACCTAACTCTGTAAGTCCTTGTCTATGCTAGAAAAATAAGTTGCCTAACAGGTTGACTGCAGTGGCTGATGTCCACACTACTCTCCTTGGGTCAGTGGAGTGCGTCCTCAGCACTTCCACTGACCTAAGAGAGACAATGTGGGGAGCTGAGGGCCTAGGGTCTCTCAGGTCTCTGCTGGGAACACTACAGGCTCCTGGGCTCCCTGGGGGCTGTCCTCCCACTCCCTGTTCCCCACCAGGAGCCAGCCCCGGTTTTTCCCCTCCTTGTTCCTTGCCAGCAGAGTGGGGAGGTTGCCCGCGGCTTCCCCTATCCCTCTTCCCAGGGTGAAGCTAACCAGGGCTTCTCGTCCCTGGGGAATGGGGTCCAGCTGCCCCAGCTTCTTGCCTCCCCCGTTTACTTTCCCTTGGGAGCTGTGTAGCCTTGTCAATTTCAGGGCCGAGCCACCCAGGGCTTCTCCCCTCTGGTTCCCCTGTGAAATTTATAAGACTGCCCCTGCTCCCTGTGGGGAGCTGGTGCAGAAGTGCCTCCACTCTTGTTCCACTCCCAGCCAGGAGCAGAGACCAGCTGCTCAGGTCATGGGGGGCTTTCTTGTCAATTTCACCGCTCCAGCAGTGAAATTGACAAGAATGACAGCCCCACGGCTGACGTAAGGGACACAGTGTCTAGGTTGACACTGCATCACCCTAACTAGGCTGACATAAGCCCTATTCCTCTTGTTGAGGTTTTATTTTGTCAGCATAACAGGGGAGATACTTCAGTGAGAGAAGCGTTTTAGTCTGTACACCTCCACTGTTTTGTTGGCAGGAGCTGACTTTTGTCTCACTAGACCAGCCCTAAGTGTCTCCGCTATAATGGTGCTCCCGCTGATGTAAGTCACCCACTACAGTGACTTAATGACTCCATCTCTGCGAGAGGTGTAGCACTTAGGTCAATGTAGTTAGGGCAACACCATGTCTGTGTAGACACTGCATTACTTACATTGCCTGGTCTCACAGCCAGAGACAGCTGGAGCTGTCAGCACCATGCAGGGCTCACAGCTGGAATCCACCCCCCACAGGGGCTGGGGCTGACAGCCCCACCTGTGAGCGCAGCCCAGGGCTCAATTTCCCCTCAGGGAGCCAACCAGCAGTAAAACTGACATTCTTGTCAGTTTCCTGGCTGCTACTGGACTCCTGCAGGGCTGGAGCCAGAGAGGAAATGTGAAATAATACAGCAGTGACAGTGACCAGAATGTCAGTTTCATGGCTGGTGGGCTCCCTGCTGGGCAACTGAACCCTGCACAGAGCTGGGGGACAGCAGACAGACAGACAGACACACAGAGCTAGGGGAGAGCAGCCAGACACACACAGAGCTGGGGGAGCAAGTGAGCAGCCAGACACACATACACACAGAGCTGGGGGAGCGAGCAGACACGGGGACAGAGAGCTGGGGGAGCGAGCAGACAGACAGACAGGGGGACAGACGCACACAGAGAGCTGGGGGAGCGATCAGACAGAGTGACAGAGAGCTGGGAGAGCGAGCAGACAGACAGACAGACACACACACACAGCTGGGGGAGCGAGCAGGCAGGCAGGCAGACAGACAGACAGACAGAGAGAGAGACACACACACACAGCTGGGGGAGCGAGCAGGCAGACAGACAGACAGACACAGACGGCAGAAGACAGCCGGCGTGATGATCCATTTGAATTGCCCACGAGCGAAGCGGGCTGGCCCAGGGCCGGCGCCGCGCAGGGCCCCACGCAAGGTGCGGCGGCGCCCGGGCCCTGTGGGACGGGCAGCTCGGGAGGCGGCCGGGCCGGGCCGGGCCGGGCCGGGCGAGGGGGGGAGCGGCCCCGCCCCCGTTCCGCGGCCGCCGGCTCGGGCCCGTTGCCATGGCTCCGCGGGCGCCCGGTAATGGCGGCGGGAGCGGCGCGCGGGCCGTGAAGCCGCTTGACCAGGCGGGCCATGGTGCGGGGTGAGTGTCCCCAGGGCCGCCGCGCTGAGGGGCAGCGGGGCCCGGCCCCTGCCGAGTCCCGGGGTCCCCAGCCCCGCCTCCCCTTCTCTGCAGCCACTGCCCGTGCCCGGCCTTTCTCTTCCCCCTCATCCTCTACCCGCCCCCAGCCACCCCTTCCCCTCATCCTCCCAGCCACTGCCCGTCCCCCTCTTCCCCAGCCACTGCCCGTCCCCCAGCCACCCCTTCCCCTCATCTATCCAGCCACTGCCCTTCCCCCTCTTCCCCAGCCACTGCCCGTGCCCAGCTTTCCTCTTTCCCCCTCATCCTCCCAGCCACTGCCCGTCCCCAGCCTCCCCTCCCCCATAGCCCTTCATCTTCCTTTACTTTTTTAGCCATGTTTTCCTCTCCTGTTCAGCAGGAGGGGCCCCTTTCAGGTGGTCAAGCTGCATGTCCACCGGGCCATTTGCTAGTATCAGATCTTTGAGGGTGGGGGAAGGAATGTACATGTTGTGGCCTAAAGACCTGACGCCGACTTCTTAAACATCTTTCTTTTTTTTCCTTCTTCCAAACCATAAAGACTCAGTGCTACATCAGAATTTAAAAATCTTAAATCAAAATAGGCAAAGTAAATTGTTATCATTAGTTCATTTAAACAACCTGAAATAGGTGCCAGTCCATGAATTTAATACTAGTGTTTGGCATTCAAAGTGACGGACGTAGATTTCAGGAAGGCAGACTTTAGCAAACTCGGAGTTTGGTAGGTAAGTTCCCATGGGAAGCAAGTCTAAGGGGAAAAACAGTTCAAGAGAGTTGGCAGTTTTTCAAAAAGACATTATTAAGGGCACAAAAGCAAACCATCCCACTGCATAGGAAAGCTAGAAAGTATGGCAAGAAACCACCCTGTCTTAACCAGGAGATCTTCAATTATCGGCAACTCAAAAAAGAGTCCTACAAAAAGTGGAAACAAGGTCAAATTGCAAAGAATGAGTATAAACAAATAACACAAGTATGTGGAACGAAATTAGAAAGACCAAGGCATAAAATGAGATTAAATTAGCTAGAGACATGAAGGGTAACAAGATAACATTCTACAAATACATTAGAAGCAAGAGGAAGACCAAGGACAGGGTAGGTCAATTATTCTATGAGGTAGGAAAAACAAGAACAGAAAATGTGGAAATGGCAGAAATGCTAAATGACTTTTTTTGTTTGTTTTCACTGAAAAGGTTAGTAGCAACTGGACATCTAACGTAGTGACTGCTAGTGAAAATGAGGTAGGATCAGAGGCTAAAATAGGGAGAGAAAAAGTTAAAAATTACTTAGGCTTGTCTTCAGGTCACCAGGGCCTGATGAAATACATCCTAGAATACTCAAGAAACTGACTGAGGAAATATCTGACCCATTAGTGATTATCTTTGAAAAGTCATGGAAGACAGGAGAGATTCCAGGGGCCTGGAAAAGGGCAAATATAGTGCTAATCTGTATAACCAGGAATAAGGACAGCCTGGGGAATTACTGACTAGTCAGTTTAACTTAATTATCTGGAAAGATAATGGAGAAAATAATTAAGCAATCAGTTTGCAAATACCTAAATGATAATAACGTGATAAGTAACAGCCGGCATGGATTTGTCAAGAACAAATCTTACCAAACCAACCTGATAGCTTTCTTTTACAAGGTAAGCATTATGAATAGGGGGAAGGTGTATCTTGACTTTAGTAAGGCTTTTGATACTGTATCGCATGCCCTTCTTATAAACAAACTAGGGAAATAGTACCTAGATGGAGTGCATACCTGGTTGAAAAACTGTTTCCAGAGAGTAATCATCAGTGGTTCACAGTCAAGCTAGAAGGGCATATTGTGTGGGGTCTTCAGGGATAAGTTCTGGGTTTGGTTCTGTTCAATATTTCATCAATGTTTGAGGGTATGTCTACACTGACAGTGTCAAATTTGCTGCCATTATATCAATTTATCCAGATTTAGTAAGCAGAAGTGAATCCGGAAGTTGATTTAATAAAACCACCTACCCAAAAAGTGTAGCACTGCGTCGACAGGTACACATTTCCCATTGGCGCAGCACAGTGAAGGTGGCACACTAAATGGAAGTTACGAAGTCAATGGGAATTACGCATTTTACTCTGCATAGTTTGTGTAACTCCCGTCGACTGCTGCCAAATTTCGCTGACAGTGCAGACCGGGCCTTAGATAATGACAAAGAGTACACTTATAAAGCTTGTGGACAATATCAAGCTGGAAGGGGTTGGAAATATAGGATTAAAATTCAAAATGTTCTGGACAAACTGAAATGGTCTGAAGTAAAGAGGATGACATTCAACAAAGACAAATGCACAGTACTCCACTTAGGAAGGAAAAAAATCGGTTGCACACATACAAAATGGGAAATGACTGCCTCGGAAGGAGTACTGCAGAAAGAGATCTGAGTTCATAGTGGATCACAAGCGAAATTTGAATCAACAGTGTAACATTAGCAAAAAAAAGCAAACATCATTCTGGGATTTATTAGCAGGAGTGTTGTAAGCAAGACATGAGAAGTAATTCTTACCCTCCACTCTGGGCTGTTTAGCCCTCAACTGGAGTATTGTATCCAGTTCTGGGTAGCACATTTCAGGAAAGATATAACCAAATTGAAGAAAGTCCAGAGAAGAGCAACAAAAATGATTAAAGGTCTAGAAAACATGTCTTATGAGGGAAGATTGAAAAAATTGGGTTGTTTAGTATGGACTGAGAAGACTGAGAGGGGACATGGTAATAGTTTTCAAGTACATAAGAGGTTGTTATAAGGAGGAGGGAGAAAATTGTTCTCCTTAACCTCTGAGGATAGGACAAGGAGCAATGGGGTTTTAATTGCAGCCAGGATGGTTTAGGTTGGACATTAGGAAAAACTTCTTAACTGTCAGGGTAGTTAAGCACTGGAATAAATTGCTTATGGAAGCTGTGAAATCTCCATCACTGGAGATTTTTAAGAGCAGGTTAGACAAACATCTGTCAGGGATGGTCTAGATCTAGATAATACTTAGTCTTGCCAGAAGTGCAGAGGACTGGGCTAGATCCCCTCTTGAGGTCCCTTCCAGTCCTACGTTTCTATGATTCTATGACATTAAAAGTGATTCTCTGTTGAGAAATCACAATTTCTGAGGGGTACAATGGTGCAAACTGAAAGGTGGTACACTGCTACACTTGTTATAGACCAGTTAGGAACAGGGACACTGGAAGATTCCAGACTTCATAGTTTTCCTTTACTCTGTGATTTTCCACTTTCTCTTAATCTATTTTAATTGTATATTGCCACTGTGTTGTGCTGACAACCCCCTGAGGGGCTAACTAGCGCTTTGGAAAGGAACCTCTCTGTGTGAAGTTGGCAGATGCATCATGAGAGAAGACTTCTTGTTGCTCTTTGAAGTAGAGTGGCTTCATCTTCTGAGCATATGGTATTTTCAGACTTAAAATAATGTTTGAAAAGTTTACTGCTGCCTTAAATCCAGGCTTCTCATTGTCTTTTGATCTACCTGCAGTCCAACACCTGCCTCGATTTCTTTAAGCTTCCTCACAAATCTCCCTGATGTCTTCTCCTATATGAATGAAAGCCTCATTACTGGAATCTTACTCTTAACCACCTCTAGGATCAATTGTCACCTCCTGCCTACTGACACCATCACTCACTAATACTGCTCGATCTTTGCCTGGTGTCACCCTTTTCAGAACAAACCCCTCACTTTCTAACTACCATGCAATTTCCAATTTCCCTGACATTGTTGAGATTCTGGGGAAAATGTTTTTCTTTTGTCTGTCTGATCACTACTTTTACTAGCTTCAGTTTGTCTTTCAGCTTTTTTTACAGCTCACGTTAGTAAGCTAATTGCCTCTGCACATAGGTCTCTCTCTTTTTGATTTCAGGGTGATTTTTGCTATTATCAATCTCTCTGTGAAGAGCAGGAAGATCAGGAAGCCAGTGGGACCAGTTCTTCTGGAACTTTGTGTAGTCACTTACACTTGTGCAGTGAGTGTAAAATGCTACCAAGTGAAGAGTAACTATACAATATACAAAGCAGTGGAGAATCAGGCTCATTTCCAGCATTCACCTCTTTTGATCTAAATCTTTCTTTTTCGCTTTTTATTTCTAGAAGGAGCTTGATATCTTTCCCCTTTCTTAATTTGACCATACCTCTGCTGATATATTTGTCTATGCCATAATCTTATGATCTTGGCTATTACAATATTGCTTTTCCTTGGTCTTTCCAAATGCATACCCTTTAAACCTCAGGGGATCCTGTGTGCTACAGCTAGCAGTCCACTCTTACTATAGGAATTGGACCCATATTGCCATCCTCTTCTGTCACCTTCACTGATTTCTAGCCATGCCTAAAACCAATTCAAAATTACCCTACAATTATTCAAATCTCAATTAGTTTGTACATCCTATTTCATATCTACCTGCTATCCCACTCAGTCGTCTCCAGTTTCAGGCCTCCCTGTATGTTAGAGTCAACATTATTATTTATTTATTTGTATTATAGTTCATAGGAACCCCAATCATGGACCAAAACCCTATTGTGCTAGATGCTGTGTAAACACAGAACAAAAAGATAATCCCTGCCCCCAAAGAGCTTACAATCTGTGTTTAAGACAAGAGGCAACAAATGGATACATACGGTCAGGGGAATACAAGGAAACAATGATACACCAGCATGATAGTGGTCTCAGCACATCAGTAGTCTAACCTTTGTCAGGTTTTTTGTATGCATCATGGAAAAAGAGAGTTTTACAGGGGAATTTCAAGGAGGAAAATGGGGTCAAAGAGTCAGGCTATGAAAATGATCTTTGCCGCAACATTTTGAATGGATCTGAGCAAGGCAGGATTGTATTTGTTAAGGCCAGAGAAAAGGATGTTGCAGTATTCAGAACATGAGACAGTAAAAGCCTGAACAAGAGTTTGAGTTGTGTGGATGAATGGGAAAAGCCATAGCCTAGAGATTTTATGCAGAAAGAATCTGCAATATTTAGACATAGACAGGGCAGGGGACTCTCTCTCACATGTATTTTATGACATACATGCAATTTCCCCATTCTTTCTGAGCCACTCTTGCTTTTTTCCTAATACCTTACTTTTCATTGTATTATGGATTCTCTTTTGGAAAGTGCTTGTGCTAATGTGTATTAAAAAGATAAGAGGTTTTCTAGTACAATTTTCAGATGAGGATAAAACTAAAAAAAAAAGAGGCCAGTACTGAGACTGTAATTTTCATGCACCTACAACTAATTTGGCCCTAACATAAGCAGTTAAAACAAACAGGGATCAGTCGGTTGCCACAGACAAGAAGGAATATGCTCTTGCACTGCCCCAGGAGCAGTCCAGGTAGTAGATATGATCCAGAGTCACAGTACACCTCCTGGTTTCCCCCTGCGCCATGGGGCAAGTTCTCTGCACCAGTCCTTTACCTGGCGCAGAATACTTAACCTGGCATGGCAGCATCGCTATGCCATCCAGCTCATTGACTTGGGGCGGAGCCAAGGCTTGGTCCACTCCTCACACCAATCTTGCCAATTGCTGCTCACTCGTGCAGAGGAGGAGGGGTGGGAGAGAATGATATAGCACCCACACAGAGGCTGTATGCCACCCCCATATTGCCACCTGCAATCTGAGTAGCTGGCACAGGGGTGTAAGGGAGCATACGACACCCCCTTCCTTACTCCTTTGCACAACTGCACAAATCAGCCCACAGTCTAGCCTATACAGAATACAATGGGCCTTGTGCCAATTTATGGGAGGATCAAATTTTGCCCCCAGGGAAGACTGCCAACTTCAGTGTTTCTTTTGTGTCAAAGATAATGTCAATTTGATACACACAGTGATAGCTTTCATGGCAGAATGTGCTGAAGCATCATGTCTCTTGCTAATTTTGTAGTGGTAGGTATTTTTATAGAGTTTCTGTTGAATGTCTGTTTATTAAGGATGAAGAAAAGATTTAATTAACTTTCTTAGTAGATTACAAGTAAACTAATGGAAACTGACTTTATGGAGGGAATTTTTTGGTAAACAGTGATGTTTCTTGCAGTCACTGAAGATCTTCTTAGACAACGTGCAGAGCATAACAACCGTGAACTTTTTTCACTGGAAGAAATCTCCTTGCACCAACAGGAAATAGAAAAACTAGAATACATTGACAAATTATGTCCAGATTTAAAAATCCTCTATCTTCAAAATAACCTAATTCCAAAAATTGGTAAGTGTTTATCATAGTTTTTAAACTGAATTGCATGCCTGTATCTGAGATCAAGAAAATGGCCATAAGGTTTTGAGCTAAAGGGAGTGGAAAGAAATGAGCAACAAGTAAATGAGTAAATGTCTCAATCCTGAAAAATTCTGAGCACTCTAAACTATTGAGTTAAGAGGGAGTTAAGGTGCCCAGCATCTCACAGGAGTGGGTCCTAATTGCTGAAAGAGAGAACAGACAGTTAAGAGTTAGTAACAGGTTATGGGTCTGAAATTATCTCATTTTTTAAAAAAAGTTGATAAATACAAGGGCATGGATCAGTTGACTTATTTTGCTAAAGATTTATTTTTGACATATTTCTTGTGATGAATAAAGCAAACACTGATACACACTGTGAACTACAGTGTCAGGGAACTAGCACACTCTACACGGATGCCAAGAAACCCTCCAGTTAAAGTACAATCCTAAAAATAACTGCTTTGCCACCCGCCTGTTTCTTCCCTAATTTATAAGAGATATCAGAGTATGTTGATACTTAGAGATGTACAAAGAGTTTGCTTTTAGCATGTGTAAGAGAAAAATGTTGTTTCTTACAAGAATTCCTTCATGTGTTTTATAGCGAAATTCACATTCATCAAGAGGAACAATTCTTTGCAAATGAGTGGCAAAATTCTGTCCACAAGCATCCCACAGAAGCATATGAAACTACAGTAGACTTGGGTGTGGTAGACCTGGACCTACAGAGAATCTGTTGTAACAGAAATAGCTTCAAATGTTTACTGGGCCCTTTAAAGACAACTACAAGCCAAAGTCCTAGGCTGGAAAAGCTTACAATCTAAATAGAAAGTATATAGGTGCAGGTCGTGGGATAGGAAGTAATAAAAACAAGTCACTAATCAGAGGTGATTGGCATTTGTTTTGTAAGCTTTCTTTCTTTCTTTTCTTTGAGGAAACAACTCAAGTTTACTTTAAGACAGACAGCGTTGTGCCCTCCTGATCCTGGGCTGCTGTAAGGGCTACAGAGGCTCTCAGAGTAACTTGGACAGACCTGTGGGCCTAAATTACAGTAGCTTTCCCAGGCTGCCCTGTGGTTTGCAGCACTGCATGGATCCCTGCTGTGCTGTGTATCGTGGCCCTGTACCTGACATACTCTTCCCACCCTCACTCTGTCTTTAGCATGGCCCCATGTGTTTTTCAGAGGACCCTTCGTGTGATGGGGTCTTTAGATTACAGGTATCTTCTGCAATGCCTATGCTGCGATAATCATCGCCCAGCCAGAATCCAGGCTTTTAGGGCTCTGTTATGCTGCTTTAGTGCATCAAGAGGCCAGAGCAGGGATGGTGAGGATGTTATCCTGATTGTTGCTCTGCTCCACTCTTGCAAGGATTTATTTAGCCCTCACATTTCTGGAAGGCTAGTGTGGGGTAACACAGTACTATTTCAATTCATTATCTTACAACGCATCAGTTGTCCAACAGCTCCTTGAAAGAGATCTCATTTTTAATAAGATGCATGTTTATTCTTTAATTAACTTAGTGTAGACCACTAGGAGATGGGAGTGCATGTGATTTCCAGATAGAGCTTCTGCTACAGTGTAGCTGACTCCCAAGAAAATCACTTACCTAACATGTGAAAGAGGTGAAACATTCACATGACTATGGAACAAAATCATCAGAGAAACCTGTCCAGCACCCTAAAACAGATCTAGCTGGTTCTCAAGAAACCAGCACTCCTGTCCAATGAACTTGCTAGCTACCATACTGTTTCCAACCTCCCTTTCTTAAGTGAAAATCACCAATGTGATGATGAGTAAACTCTTGCTCTTGATCTTGCTAACCTTCTGGACCTGTCTCAGGCTTGGCCTGCATTACAGAGTATGGCTGGGTCCACACTGACAGCGGCAAATTTGCCACCGTCAGATAGATTGCTCTGGATTGACTGAGCGGTCTGTGTAGACCCACTCAGTCGATCCAGCAATCGACGCAGGAAAACCACCCCAATAAGTGGCGTAGCGTTCCCTTCAACGCAGCACAGTGTGGATGGTGCGCAGAGGAGATGCAGCGAAGTTGACGGGAGATACACAAGTGATTTATCCTGTTGACTGCTGCCGAATCCCGAAGGTAAGTATAGACCGGGCCTTAGATTGAGGTAGGGCAGCTTATGTCAACCTAACTCTGTAATGTCTACACTACAATATTGCTCCCACCAATGTAAGTCAACCACAACACTGATGTAATAAGTCCGTCACCGGGAGAGGTGTAGATACGTATCACATAGATATTAAAAAGCCATTGTTTTTGTTTTTTTCTTTCCCTCTTTCTGAGATTGGTATGGTAAAATTTATTTCCTGCTCATTTCTTTTCTTCTTTCCCTTTCTTGTATCTGGCATTATCACTGTTATTTCCCACAAATAAGGATTGCCAGACATTCTCATAGGACAAAGACATATTTGGCTGATCTTCTAATTACAGTTGTTTGTGGAGAAAAGAACTATGTCCTGGGACCCATGTTGTCAATTTATCTTGATTAACTATCTTGAAAACTCATTTGGGGGATGCCCAGCAAGGAGGAAAAGGGCTTGTGGGATACTCTACTGCTTGATTGGCAGTCCCACTATACTGGTTTAAGAATCTTTCTGTCTAGTGCACATCTTTCTAGGATTAGTTTACAAAAATGCTTTTTGCTCCATTGTCTTCTGTGAGCTGAGACAGAATCTCTCTCCTGCACAGACTGTACTCAGTGAAATGCAGTACTCTGCAGTTTAAAGAGAACATCCTAGGTAATACAAATGACCTACAGGGATTACATGATACTTAGCCACAAAGAAAGTCTCCAGAGGGCTGTTGCAACTTCTCTCTCACCTAAATGGGACTTCATTTAGAGTAAAGGAAAGAAATTATCAGATATGGCCTTGAAATCAATATAAAACACACACCCTGACATCAGAATGTGCATCTGTGCTGCGAATGCTTTTGACACATAGAATGATTATCTCCAGGTCGGCAGGATGCTGTACTTCTATTTTCTCTCTGGTTCTCCAGTTTTTATTCTTAAACTGATAGAGCTAAATTTCTTTCAGAGTACCATCTGTCTGGGCACATGCTGGGAGTCTAGTGTCATCAGCATTCAAACATTCACTTCAGTACATATTTTAGCAAATGACCAAATACAGCAACTACAAAACTCAATAGTGAAATGACTGGACCTTTTGCTTTATAAAATGATTATGCTCTTTGCAGGGTTAGTTTTCAGTCTCATAGAGGACAAATAGCCTAGTTAGAATATAATTGCTATTGTGTTCACTATTATTATTTTTAGCAAAATTGTGTGTTCTTGTGACTGATTTATTTCCAGGACATTGGGATATTCACAAAAGGAAGTGGGCAGTAGGTGTTCGTGAATATCCATGAATAGTCACATCTGGGTAGTTATATACGTGAACTTAATCCCAGGAGAAAATCTCATTCCATGGTTCCTAACTTCCTCGCTCGTAGCATCACAGATCTAAATAAAGAGTTTTGGAAGCATCAAGTGTAGCTCAGCAAGTTGAGATGCCACAAAAGAAATGGCAAAAGGCAGCTTCCCAAACCAGTTTCTTAGCAGTTTGTTGTCATGCCATGTTATGAACAAAACCTACATGGTAAGGTAATCATGGTTATGTTACTTAAAGGGCAGGCTGAGGAATTATTTACAAACAATCTTAATTCTTCCAGATAGGGTATAATATGGGTTTCTGCATTGTCTAAGCGGGTTATATTGATCTTTCAAAAACCTGCAGACAAGAAACATCCTGAAAAGTATTTTCATATAGGTTAAAGGGGTCAATCTTGCTCCCATTGAAGTCAATGACAAAACTCACAGAAATTTCAGAGAGCAGGAGTGGGCAGTATCGGCCTGTTCCACAGCTTTTTGAATGAATGGGAATCTTTCCATTTCTTCAATGGGCCTTTGGACCAAGCCTTTAATCTTTGAATGATTAAACAACTTATTTCTGAATAGATGTCTGTCTTCATTGTCTTTGCTGTTTGATTGTTATTCCATTCTGCAGGATAAATATTTTGTTTTCTGTCCAAAGCAATTTCTTCTAGTGCATTAAAATGTCAATATTTGCTATATTTTTATATTTATTCTGTTGTGAATCTCCCACTTTGTTTTAATGTTTAATTTATATCTGAAAGAAATTTAATTACGTGCAGTTAAAAATGTTATGCCTTTCTTTGCAGATAGAATTGAAATAAAAATACATATGTTTATTGCAGAAAATGCAAGCAAACTAAAGAAGCTTGAATATTTAAATTTAGCTTTGAACAACATTGAAAGAATTGAAAATTTGGAAGGTAAGATTTTTTTTAATATAATCTTTTCCCTTTTCATACTGAAACACTAGTGTGGAATATTAAAGTAAAGGAGAATGTAGATTATCAAATATACCCACCAACAGAAGTGCATTTTTGTGTCTGTTTTTATAGGTAGCTAGTACATATGATATTTACCCTATAGCAAACAATAGTTTCTGTTTATGTGTTTGCAGAGATTCACTAAAATGTTTCAGCTTTCACTCTTTCTTGAACCCACTTTTCCAAAGTAGGCAATTGTGACAGCTTTATTCTTTAATATCTTGCATAGCGGGAATCCCAAAGCTATTCCTGAACATGGGTCATCCATATGGTATTGGTATGTGCTTGCCAGAAAGGTAAATATATTTCTGAAACAGAGTAATTAGAGCGATGTGGCTTTTAAAATCCTTTTAAAATCCTACCCAGGCTGTAAAAGGCTTTATCATCTCAGCAGACTTCTTCACTTCAGCAATCAACTGAGTCTCTCACACAAATAGGACTTCCATGCTTATAGACCACACACAGTGGTCTTTTCCCTTTGGAGTGGTTTATGGAACATTTCAGGAGACTCTTTTCCATTATTACATGAAAATTGGTCTATCTTATCCCCACCTGTACTTATTTAAGTGTATTCATCTCCCAGATCACATGGCTCTACTTATTAACCTCATTGAGTACTGAAGATATTCAGCATGTCTTAGTCTGCAAAAGAGAAGAAGGAGGAGGGATTTGATGGCAGCCTTTAACTACCTGAAAGGGGGTTCCAGGGAGGATGGAGCTAGGCTCTTCTCAATGGTAGTAGATGACAGAACAAGGAGCAATGGTCTCAAGTTGCAGTGGGGGAGGTCTAGGTTGGATATTAGGAAAACGTTTTTCACTGGGAGGGTGGTGAAGCACTGGAATGGGTTACGTAGGGAGGTGGTAGAATCTCCATCCTTAGAGTTTTTAAGCTGTGACTTGACAAAGCCCTGGCTGGGATGTTATAGCTGAGGTTAGTCCTGCTTTGAGCAGGGGGTTGGAGTAGATGACCTCCTGAGGTCCCTTCCAACTCTAATCTTCTATGATTCTTCTGTGTTACAAGATCAAATTCTAAGCCATAACATTGCCTATAAATACATGCTATATCACTAGACTCACCTCTGTTTTTAGATCTTCCCTGTGTTGATTTGCAGAAGGCCAGTTGCTATAGTAAGGCCACTTTTTGTGGAAAGGATACAGTGACAAAGTGATATGAAGATTTCAGCTTCTGTCTTCTGAGGAAAAAAATTAATAAAATAGAACAGGAGGATGACTTAAAAGATAAAACATGGAAACAAAGTTTCTCAAATAAGTTAAAGTCTGAAAAAGTTGAAGAAATAGGTAGTAAATTACAAGTTTAGCAAACTTGTATGTATTTTATTCCCGTAAATTTCAAGCTCCTCTTTCCAGCTGTAATATTTATTAACATGATTTGTCATTTACTTGCAAATTAGAATCTTTGGGAGAAGGCAAATATTTTGGCTACTTTCATCCCCTAATAAATGATTATTAAGTTGTTTATTCTCTTTCAGCTCCATCACACACAAAATGCTGGTCAAATAATAGATTCTCAAGGAAGTATTAGTTACCCTCTTTAAATTTGGTTATAATGATGAGCGTAGTAACTGAGCTTGTATTTTTACTTTTACAGTGAGGGTTGTG
This sequence comes from Mesoclemmys tuberculata, assembly GCA_007922155.1. Classification (NCBI taxonomy): domain Eukaryota; kingdom Metazoa; phylum Chordata; order Testudines; family Chelidae; genus Mesoclemmys; species Mesoclemmys tuberculata. The sequence goes on along the minus strand of ML675632.1, from coordinate 4,867,152 downwards.
ATTCTGTCTTGGGGTGATCATAGTGAAAGGGAATTCTGGGAACTTTTTTACCCCCGAACAATTCAAATAACTTTGTTTCATCCATAACTAAAATAATACTTTTATCCATATTTATTGAAGTCATCAAGAACAGCAGAGGAGGGAACTACATGGCCCATTGAAGTTCCCATTGATATTACACTGTTCTGGTTCACTGTGTCACAATACTGTTCTCTGTGAACTTTTTATTATACAGGCCAGAGTTTCAATTTACAATGAAGATTTTTTTCTGTCTCTCTGAAGTTTGTTCAGCTGTTCACCAACATTTTCACTTTCACGCCAGCTCACTCAAACAAAATAGCAATGTTGAAAATCGGTGATAAATTAAAATATGTATGATTATTAATGAATCCATAAGTGGTGACAGAATTCCAACTTTACTTAGAGTGGGTATATATGAAACATTGCTTACGGCTATTAAAATTTAGTAGGGAAAAGGCCGAATTAGATGGGTAGCAAGACCCGGGTTCTTTTATGAGGATTCTGAGACCGATGAGAAAGAACACCCCAGGTTGAATCAATGAATAGCTTTATTAACAATAACACAAACAAGACAATTAACAATACTTCTCACAATTAAACAATTTGACAATTGACACTTACACTGATCAGTACTTTTTATGGGGGCTTCTCTATTCATTGTCCTTATCCTTGACAGATATTCACTGGGACAAGTCCTTTAACCTATACACAACTTATGCTTGATGCTTAAACCTAAACAAACCTAACTATTTCCTTTAATTTCCTATTAACCTTTATTCCTTATAAGCACTCTAGCAATTGCCTAGGGGAGAAAGTGCTTCGCAGATCTCAATTAAATCCCCCTGATTCCCTGAGTCCATAGACTCCTGAACTGTCCGGATGCTTTACTCACGGCCAGACTCTGCCTCAACCTCCGGTCTGGATCCTTGCTTTAAAACCCTCATCCATGACGGGTGGTCTCTGGGATCTGGAGTTCGCAAGCTTCTTAGGGTTGGTGTCCTCTCGATAGACTCAAGGGTAAACTCCCCCCTCCTGAGCCGGGCTGCAGTCTACTGAACCCGTCTGCTCTGAGTATTTATTTACTTTTCCGAGCACTCTGTGGTCAAACAATTTTATGTGGTTTAGCTGTCCTGCGGAAGCCTGCCTAAGCGTATCCAGTGTTCTGTGGTTGCTCGCCCCCAGCAGTTGACCTGCGACTGAGCTTATCCGCTGAGCATATTTCTGCCATTGAGCATATTTCTTTTCTATTCTTGCTCAACCGTTTTAGCTCAGTCATTGTTCTATTTGAGTTCCCTATGCAATTTGGTCAATTCTTTATATTTTGCTAGGTCTTGCATAGTTTTTAGGCCTAGTCCTTATAGCCAATTTCCCTATTATCACGCATTGTTCTTAGTTATGAGTAATGTCAGCTAAAAGCAAAATTTGACAGAAATATAATATGTAATTGGCTGTGCCCTCCAAAGAAATGTATGTACAAATGTATATGTGCTTGCATGCGTGCCTGTGTGTGTATTTTCGTCACTAAACAGTTTATTCTGAAATTAGAAACTATGCGAGTCTCAAAGGATACTGATAGCTCTGCTCCCTGCCAAGGCCATTAGAAGCTTTTTTTCTGACTGCCTCAGATAGGGCACACAAAATTCAGCATCTCCTGCTGAGAAAATGAGTCAGAATGGCTTCCAATCTTGTAACCACACTTTGCAGGTTCAGCCAATCGAGGAACAAGAAACAATGTCATGTGACTTTTGTAACCAGTCACAACCAGCTCATCTCTAAATGTGAGTCTGAATAAATGTACCACAGAAAGCTTTAATGGTAATCCAACTAGCAACACTTTTTACACAATTTTTTCACGAATCGTGAATTTTACTGAAACGTCTCCCATTTCACACACATCTAAAACATCTGTTTCAAAAGGAAACTAAATGAAATATAAAAGAAAAAATGTAGGCAAAAATCAAAATAATTAGTTGTGAATGATTCTCTCTGCTCTGGTTCTGAGAAGCAAAGTATGGTGTGTGTATTTGTGTAAATGAGACAGAGATATCAAGTTGTCCCCAAGTGTGTGTGTATATGTGAAATATACAAGGTGAATAAGAATATATTTTTCCATATAGGGTGTGAAGAACTGCAGAAGCTTGACCTGACAGCAAATTTCATTGGAGAACTGTCCAGTATTGAAGTCCTAAAACACAACATACATCTTAAAGAACTCTTTCTTGTTGGGAATCCATGCACTGAGTTTGAGGGTTACAGACAGTTTGTGGTAGCAACTCTTCATCAATTAAAAGTATGTGTTTTTTAATGGATTTAGGTCCAAATGAGTATCTAAAAGTGATACACTCCTCCTTAATGCTGGGCGTCAGAATTGTTCACTGAACACCCTAATGCAAGACAAAATAAATGCTTGTGATAGGAATGCCCTGCTTGTTGTCCAGAGGAAATTAAATTCTCCCATAAAGGAGAAGTGAGCTTGATAAATAATGCAGTTCTTTCTGATATGACTTAGCCAAAATATTTTGTTAACTTTTATGTTGTTTTTATCAGAGATCTCTGAATTAAGTCCTTATTTTTCTTTTCAAAGACTTCTAACTCTGAGGAGGGAAAATGTACTATTGGGTTCTAATTTTCTTTTTTTAAAGAACAGTATATTTCTAGCTGATTTTCATGCCTGAGGAAGGTGCTGGATTGATAGTACTAAAAATTAAAAACTTCAGTAAAAGCCTGTTGAAGTCAGTAGAAAGATTATAACTGGTGTAAATGGGAATTGGATCACAACACATATGAAATGGGTACTCTAAGCAACAGCAGAATTCCAGTGTAGACTCCCATACAGGATAAAGTAAATATAAGCAGACCTCCCTACACATGACCAATAGTTTCCAGGTGAAAAGTCATTACAATCCACATATAAATTCAGGAGTTAACCAGAGGACTTCCAGCAGTCAGATGCTGGGCCCTCTTAGAGTTTCTAGCTAAATCCATAGATGGCTGAAGATGAGCCCCCTCCCTCATCCAGGCTTAAAAATTATTGGCTGCAGAATTTGAGCTCCTTTTCTGGCACCTTAAAGACTATCTCTCTGGGGATAATTCCCTTCTCTATGAGGCTTGGGGGCCATACGGAATATATATAAGTTGAGCCTTTAACCCTGTTTAGCTACCGTATCAGAAAAAGTCATCACATACACAGATGTTCGCAATACTTTCAATAGTATGACACTGACATTGATTCAGTTGAAGGTACTCTGTCATGATGAATAACGTATTAATTACAATCATGAATGTTTCTGCTGTAGCCTAATTTACATAATACTAAGAAGTTGTTGGAAGTCTTGTAAATTCTCCATTTTTATAGTAAAGGTGATATAATCTAATTTTTGATGGATTTATTGGTTTGTGTGTGAGGTTTTCAAATTTCGTCAATTTCATTTTATCTTTTTATTATTTGTGTCTTGCTCTTTCGAGAAGTGCTTGGATAGTAAAGAAATAGAGCGTTCTGAGAGGATTCAGGCATTGCAGAACTATCGAGAGGTAGAGAAGCAAATTAGAGAACAGGAGCAGGCTTACCTTCTCAAAAGGGCCAAAGAAAAAGAAGAGGCCCTAAAAAAAATACAAGAAAAGCTGGAAAAGAAGAAGGAAAAACAAAAGGAATCTAAACACGGACTTGATGGATTTTGGTACAACACCATGTATGTAAAATGATCTGAGTGCTTTTCTTTGTTTTTGATAAGGAATTTCTTTTCTTGAGGAAATAATAATTACTTGGTACTTTACTTTTTATTATGTATGTTTATCTTCATTATTGATCTCACTTCTTATAGTTTACCTTCTTCATGCACTGATCCCCACAATAGAAGAGCAGATCTGATCACCAGCTTGCAGACTGGAGAACACTATTTTTGCCATGAATCTTTAATTTCTGTGTTGCCATATACAGTGGCTGAGGCAACTTAATTGGGGTTGTTCCCCAAAAAAGATATAAAGAAATTCTTATTTACAAAGAAATCAGTTTCCAGTGGATTTAGAGAACTCTGACAGCTGTCTATAATTCTGTTTCCTTTAATATTATTTGCTAGTAAGAATAGAACAGAGGGTTGGGAATCTTATGATATGGAAAACCCTATTGATTTTTGTTTCCTGAACCCAGTCTACTTTTTAGCCCTAAAATTATTTGGACCCTGGAAGGAGTTTTCCTAGATTAGATGGATTTAGATGGTGGAAAGCCTGTTTAAAGTGACAACTTTTTATAAAAGAATGTTTCCAGTCCAGTTGCCGTTCATCTTGTTTATGGGTAGTAAAACAGTGTCTTATGTTCCCTGGAGACAGTATTATGGAAATTTGGGCTTATAAATGATAATTCAGTCAACTTCAATGTTCACCTCTCATAGATTCAAAAGTTCTGAAGATTATAGTGGTTTTGGCTCTAGAGAAGATTATCACTATTTGAAGCCATAATCAATTGCTTGGCTACAGCTCCTATTCAGTCACTGGTCAGATCTTGGAAGCATTATTGCTTTATTTTGCAAGTATTTTCTCTCCAGGACTACTTCCCATCTCATACAGTATCCCTATTTCTTCATATTGTTTTTATTCACAGTTCCCCCAAATTTTCCTAACATTGTTCTGAATCTTCTCATATGTCTTGTGTGTCTTCCCATGTGTCTCATTATCTTTCTGTGTCACACTTAACACACTCCTTTTTTCATACATTTACATATACATCTCACACCTCTCCCCAGACTACGTACAGGCTCTTCAGCTGTCATTACTTATCTATCTAGGTTTTTATAAGGTTGACCATCATTGTGGAATCTGGGTGACCATTTCTTGCTTGATCCAATGAGACATATTCTAGCTGAGGACTTGCATTCCCAATAGAAATTCTATTTTTCATTCTTTCTTTTGAGTTATTCTGTTGTTTTAGTACTTTAATAAAACTCTCTGCTTTTTTGTACTGAAAAATTATGCTCCTCCAAGGTTATCTTTGCTGTAATTTCATCTTTATAGCTATGTAATTAAGGTTAGAAGATTGATATGGTTCAGGTTAATGAGTCATTGAGTCTCATCCAAGAAATCAGTCGGCAAGACACATCCAATGAATTACTAATGCAAAAGAGAGTGCTTATAGCTCTTAGACGTGTGTCTTTGACTTAATCAGTATCCATGCATATGCTGGCACTGCCATGAATTGAAGGAAATCTGAAGATCTAATGGTTTAAGCACAGGTCTGGGTGTTGGAAAGCTGTGTTCTATTCCTTGGTCTGCCATAGACTTGAGTCATAGGCAAAAGTCAGGATGACAAGATGGAACCACATATTGCCATTTTTGAGTACAGCTAATTCAAAGAAAATTAACAAGAAATGTAAATGAAACATTAAGGGAAAGACAAAACAGTTAGATAAATTACCCTGAGTCTTATGGAATATTCTGGTAGTGGTAGAGTGATAATTAATTATACTGCTATATAAGTTGGGTTGAGGACAAAATTGCTGCAGGACCCATTGCCAAGCACCGCTACTTCTTCCACATTTCAAGGAATACTATTCTGTGTACTCTTTTCTAGCCCAGATCCTCTAGAAGACCAAAAAAATCACCAGCAGAAAGAAACAGAAAAGGAATACCAAGAATGGAAAATAGATAAAGATGATGAGGAAGACAGAGCTTTTTGGGAAGAACCCACACCTTATACTCCAGAGTCTAGAATAGAAGCTCACAGATATCTTGAAGAAAAACGGAGACCTAAAGAAAATATAAGGTAGATCTTGATTTTTTACATATGCTCTAAACTGATTAAGGGGAAATTTTCAAAGGCATAGTAGTCCAAGTAGTCACCCAAATTTCAGTGAAAGTCCTGTGTGAGTTGGGTGCTTAATTCTCAGTTGTGCCTAAATGAAATATTATATACTTTGTACACTGTTCACTTTTGTTTCTTTCAGTATCTATCATTTTTTCATGATACCTGATACTCTGTTTTTCTCCAAATAAGCTTTTTTTTATTTTAATTGGTTGTGTCTATGTACAGCCCCAGTTTATATATTTTAGAAAGTTCAATGTTCTGTCATCTAACTACTATTTTCATTGCACTTGAGTGTTTACTTCTGCTATTAAAAATCATTTACTATGTGGGATGTAATATTGTGTAAATGCCTCAAGGGCCATTCTACAGAATTTTTGCAGAAGAAGCACTTCATGCACCTTTTCCATATAACTTACTAAATTCCATGAACATTTCAACATGTATATTGGTCCTTGAGTAACAAAATCCTGCAGGTGGTATGTGCTATTTGGGTCAGGGGAACAATCTTAAAATGCATGGCCCCTGAAAAGTCATCTAACTTTTTGTCTGTTTGTTTTTTAGGATGCCATTGGAATGCCACATAAACTGAAACCAAATGTACAGATATTTTACTAGATATTGTATAGCTATAGGCCAGCCTTTTCAAACCTGGGAACGCGAAGTTAGAGTCCTAAATTTATATGTAGGTACCTGAATCTGCTTCAAAAATGAGCTGAGCACCTTCAGTTCCTCATGACTTCCAAGGGGCTTGGGGTGCTCAGCTGCTCCAAAAATCAGGCCACTTATTTAGGAATCTGTATATGGATTTAGGAATCTAACCTTTGGCATCCAGGTTTGAAAATGTTGGCCACAGTATTTACACTAATATTCATTGAAAGATATCATAAGCACTTGCTTATGACTTGAAACTGTGCTACCTTGGGGTATGATTCCATCACATCTGAAGTGCTAAAGATATTGGGTTTAATCAGTACTTGGGAGATCTCCAAGGAAAATTTAGATTCTGTAGAAAGTAGTGTTGGTTTTCATTGGGTAATACTTTTCCTATGGAGCTAATGTTGAATCGATGCCCCAGGATATTGATAGAGGCACTCTGTTGGTGCTGGAAATACCATCTTTTGGATAATAAGTCCTGACCACTTCTCATTAAAAATTCAGTGGCATTTTTGAGTATTAACTCCAGTGTCTAGTCCAAATTCCAATTTGAGTAATTATATTCTGCCTTTCTTAATTTCTCATGGAGTTTCACTGAGATGATGAACCCTTCCAGTCTTGCACTAATGTCATGTTTCATTTCACTAGTGGCTGAAGTCACTCATATACACACTGTGAATAAGATTGTCATAACCAGGGAATATTGGGGGATATAGTGACTTGAAGCTACCTTTGATCATGGGCGATTACAGGAGCTGAAGAGACCTCCAGCATAATTTAGACAATTAGGCCTGTCTAAATTACAGCAGCATCTCCAGGCTGCCATATGCCCAGAAAATCTGCAATATGCGCTATGGCCTCACCACACACACCGCACTCCTCCAGTCCTTTGCCTGGCACACTCCCAACGCAGAGACTTGCAAAGGGGTCCTCAGGAGGGAAGCCTTATGGTTCTCATCCACTGTGCCTGTGCTGGGGGAAACCTCCTATCCGACCCCTGGCTATTAGACACTGGATAGAAGGCTGGAGCGGGGATGAGAATCTCACTTTGTATGTAAATAGCATCTGATTCCGTTAATGGATCTACGCACTTTAAGAGTAAATGCCTGGACAGTGTCCCATAGCATGAGACTAAGGATATGGATGCTCAGATCCGACTGTGAGATTGGGAGCCAGATCAGTTTGTAAATCACTTTGTTCTTCTAGATGAAAGGTGGAATGCAAATGTAAACTGTAATTATTTAATCATTGTAGCAGGTACTTTTAATACTTACTGCTCCCCTTTTAGTACTTGGTTCCGCTGACCTGCACTGGCTCAGCCCAGCCCTCTAGGTTAGGGGCGACAGAGACAGCTGAGGGGTTTACCACCCTCCATTCTGTCACATGGACTAAAAGAAAGAAAGTGATGTTTACAATATGATACTCTTAAAGAAAATCTAGTTAGATTATGTTTTCCATGAGAGAGAATCAAATTCTTCCCTGTCATATCACCAAGATTTCTAGCTAAAAGCAACAAAGATACCCATTAATTATGTACACATCTTAAAAATTAGCAAGCAAAATATTAATGATGGAGATCTGAACTCTATTTTAGCATGGATTGCTTTGGTCAAAAGTACTAAGGGTGGCTTGTTCATTGCACTAATCAAAGGTCCAAGTACAATTTCACTACTGACAGGGGGGATAGGGAAGGGAAGGTTGTAGGAGACCTTGACTTTATTATAGATCTGTATTATGATGATTCTTGAAGGAGGAGAACAGCAAACATGTTCCAAAAAACAAACAAACAACTCCTCCCCCCACACCCCAAACTGCCATCACCACCAGATAATTGTTCAAATATTTACATGGATTCACTTCGTCATACTCTCTCTATTTTTGTATTTACTTCCTGCAAACATTTGACTAGTCAAGTTTGATTAGCACAAAATGTTCCCAAAAAGCAAATGTCAAAGTTTTCATGCATAAGCATTTGTGGAAATCCATTTTAAATTCCCATCCACTACTATTTACATCAGAAATGCTAGCAGATAATAGTAATGAGACTGCATGCTTTATGTGAAAACTCACAAGCAGCACCCCTCACATTTCAAATATTTGAGATCAATCCATTTATTAACATTTTTGGCAAAAATATATATACACATATCAGACAAATCTGAGGAAATTGCAGTCTGCTCACAGATATTCTGTGAAAAGGAAAAAAGTTAAACTTAATGAATAAAAAATGTTTGCTTAAAATTATTTGCTCACCTTTACTGGCAGCTTATAATAAATTTTCTAGTGCAAAAAAACACATTGTGTAAGTGGTCTTGTTACTACAGGAGCTTGTCAATTTAAAATAAAAAACTAGGTCACACTGAACTTGCTGCCATGTTTCTCTTCATTCTTTCTTTGCTGCTTCACAAAAGGATAAGGAGCTGACAATAAAGCTTTGTTTTCTTTCTCTCTCTTTTTTTTTTAATTGAAGAGGGCAAAAAGTGAAAGAGATGCCACCTAGGACTTTGATCACCGCAGAAGGAAAAGTTCTGAATGTGAATGAACCAAAGTATGTGAGGAAAAATAATAATTTTAAATAAGTGAAGTAGTACTTTGCTTTTTGTTGGTTTGGTTGTGTAAGTGAAGATATGTGATAATGGAATATGTCTGACAAATCCTAAAATTCAGTGCAGTATTTTGTTCCTTTTGAGGATGCAAAGTTAATTATAGCAATATCCTGAAGTTAGGGAACTAATGAATTATCAATCAGTTCAAAAAATATTGAAGGATATTCAATTTAGCTGCTTGCTCTTTTTCTATAAAAGACATCAGGTATTTTACTGTTTTCCCCTCTAAGATGTAGGGATCTTGATAATTGTGGAAACGGATTATTTATGTTTAACCATTGAAGGTAATTGTGTATGAAGAGGTACTTTAAATGTAGAAAAATAAATCAGAGTAATGTTGCTGGACCAAATCATTGCTTCCACTTGTAGATGGGAGGGAAACTCATCCCAGATCTGGGTAGGTAGGGTATAATTACTTTTAGTATATTGTTCCTTCCATTTGTCTCTATGGAAGCCCTGCTATTGGAATCAAGTTCAATAGCAAGGGAGAGAATGGAGCTGGGGGGAAACTCATGTTTTATTGCTGATATAATCATTATGTGATGTTGAAACGTTTTAGGAAGATGTTCCAGAAGCATCAGCCAGGTGGGGAGCCAACGGCGCCATGGTTCCAATGGAGCTGTGCTGCCTTTTCACTGAGGGAGGGGTAGGAAATAGAGTAGAAGCACAGAGGTTCCCCACAGATTGACTTTGTCCCCAGCAACTCCCATAAGATCCACAAGCTAGCTAGCAACTTTCTCTCCTCTCCTGCTGGAGGTAATGAAGAAGCCCTGTGACGGGGACCTCATGATTTTTGCTGTCCCCTAGACCAGAGGTTCTCAAACTGGTTGGCATGGAGTGTATTCTGGGGAAGGGCATGAGAAGCTTTAGGGGAAAAAAACGTATTGCTCCCATTCAAAGCGGATGGAGAATGGCAGTTGCTGGCTAGGCCTCCAGATGGTGGGGGAGCATAAGCTACTACAGATGCAAAGAAGGGGTGTGTGATCAAATAGGTTTGAGACCCACTGCTCTAGACAGGTTTTTCCCATGATGGGGGGGCAGGGGAGGGAAATGACACTTTGTGTCTTTTTCCTAAAACCAGTTCAGCTGCAAAAAGCAAAGCTAATATAGCTTTTGGATTATTAGTGTGGAGAATGTTATTACACCTTGGGAAGGGCAATCTAAACCCATGCAGATTTAAGGGACTTGGAAAGTAGCATTTCATGCTCAGTGCTCACTGTTAGAATGTGAGTGGTATGAGTGGAATAAATAGCAATGGCAAAAGTATTGATCTTTATTCCAAGGACACCAGAAGCAGCTCACCCCTGCATTCATGTCTCCACTTTGTTATAGAAATGTGTTGATGGAATACCAAAAAGAGTAATTTTCTGTGCAAAGACAAGTCTATAATAGCTTAGAAATTTGTGTTGACATTACCGAATTATGGCTCTGAGAGATACAGATGTTTAGAATAAATCTCTAGCACTATTCCTTTAGAAATAATGTCGCCCCAGGGTTTTGCGTTGTCGATAGTTACAAGTGATGTACTGTTCACACAGGAATTTAGTCAGTGGATTTATGCATATAGGGCCAGATTATAATAGGAGCTTGCACAGGTGTGTAGGAGTCACACTAGGCCCTTCCACCCCCATATTGCATGGCATACACCAGGGCCTGTGACAGTTCCTGTGCTCAGTGCATCCCTGGCAGTGAATAGCACCCAAAAGAGAATATAGGAGAGACATTCACAAGAAGACACTTGGAAGGCATGATCCCTCCCCAACATGGCTTCTGCAGTGCAGAAGCCTAGTAAAGCAGTCAAACATCCCTCAGTGTTGCCTTTGAAGATCTACCAGAAAAAATAGCTATGTCCTGCATAGAAAGGAAGAATATTTTGTTGCTAGATAGGCTGCTACCAAAAGAACACTGCACTTCCTTTTTCAGCTCTTCATGTTTTGGCTGAGTTGACCTTGTAGGAAAGAGGCCTGGAAACATCTCTAGCATTGATGGAAAGAGAGGCAAGGAGATTTGGAATCATTCTTTTGTAATATTCTCTGCACCTGCCTTTCAAAAACACTACTAATCTAGACAGCTGCATAAAGCCTCCTCAGTCTGCCTGTGTTGAAACAGAGAGGACTAAAAAGTAACACATCTTACTGGCACATACATTTTATAGTTGAGACCCCTTTATTAAACTTTTCCTATCAATTACCTGAAACCCAGTGGGCTAGCGTGAGTATAAATCACAGTAGCCCAGCTAGTGTCAGCAGAGGTGCTGCTTAGTTGTGCCATGCACGTACCTAACAGTTTCAAGTGGGTTTGTATTCAGCACACTAACCTATGCCTCTGCTGCCAGTACCCATGCCACTGGGCCTACACGGCTATTGAGCATGTGCACGTTACGTGTACAAGAGCAGGGGAATCACACCCTCCGCTTGTAGTGCAGATGAAGCCACAAATATGCACACAATTTTTGCACTAGGAGAGTTTTCACCAGCAGATGTCTCTCTTCCGGCATTGATAGTTGGATTTTAATTAAACTGACCTTGCATTCTACTTTTAATTAGGTTTTCAGTTCAGAGAAAAAAACAGAAAACAAACATCAGTAGTGTACACGTTCATGTAGTGAAGCTGCAGATGACTCTAAAAAAAACCACGCTACGTGTTCTCCAAATTATGTTGGTATTAACCTAAAAAATGCTAGCAGTTGAAGGTAAAGTGTATGGAACTGTATGGTCACATGCTTCAGTTGTATTTATTCTGAAGGTGTTTCTTATCATTGTTACTAGGCTTCATTTCTTGTTGAAAGATGATGAAGAAAACAACCAGTTCATCCTGGATCTTGCTGTTTATAGGTCAGAATTATTTGTTGTCCTGATATTTGGGAGCAGTTGTCTTTGCTGTCAGACACTGATGTACAGTATTCAAAATACACCCTTCCCCACACACTGGGACTTTGTGACGGGAACAAAGCATGGGGGGAATGGAACAAATGGAATCTGCCTCCAAACCTGTGGGTAGGTGATGGGGTCCTGCATATCTGGAATAGCCATGGTCCTTTATGCTTCTTTTATCGGGGTTCTTTGCTGTTGGATCTATGTAAGCATAGTTCCATTGGCCATTGCCTCCACAACAGGGGTTTCCTCAGCACCAACCTATTTAGAGTGATGCAAAATCCCCTCTGCCTTCTGCACCACCAAAACACCCCCTATCTTTTATTCATGATCGCTGCCCTCTGCATGGCACCGGAAGAATTTTGCCCTGTGTGAGCACCTGGTAGAGTAAAGCTTGTGCAGTTATTGGTTAAACCACATGAAACAAGACCTGCTCTAGAAATTATTTGGAAGAAGTTCTATGGTCTGTGCTATAGAGGAGGTCAGAGTAGATGATCACAATGGTCCCCCCTAGCCTTGGAATCTATAAAACACTCTCGTCGTGTTGGAGGGCTTTTCCCTCTCATATTAACTTGCCTCAAAACAAGCATACTCCGGTAGTTCTGAGTTGTCAGAATATGATTTTGTTTCAAGATGTGGAGATGCTGTTCAAGTGTTGGTTACCAGAAAACTACGAAGCTGGCATGTAGCAGTATGTGCTCTTCCGTGAAGATTGCAAACATCACAAAGTTGGAAAAAGTTAGTTGAGAAGTAAAGAAATTATATTAGAAGGAAGACTAGAAAGTGACATATTGTGCCTTCCCTGGTGGGCTGAAGAGTGTATAGATTGCTCAGCGAATAGCAGATGTTAATCAAAGTTGATTCTTTACAGCTTCCAAACTTTATTCAACAATATTGAAATTTAAAATGCTGACTCTAGTGTTGGTGTAGGCTATTTTAGTTCATTGATTTCCTGAAAATGGAATGTAAAAAGTTATTCTTCATTTGGCAATCAGTGCAGCCAAGTGGATAGAGCACAGGACTGGGGATATGAGAGACCTGGGTTATATTGCGGGCTTGGCCACTGGCTCATTGGTTGACTTTGGGCAAGTCACTTCACCTTCCCGTGACTCAGTTTCCCGGTCTATAAAATAGGGATAAAAACATTAACCTGGTTTGTAAAGCACTTTGAGATCTACTCATGAAAAGCACTACCTAAGAGCTAGGTATTAATTATTATTATTATTATATTACTTGCTTGCCAATGAAACCTCTATAAAGGAGAGAGGCAAGATGGAAGATTTTCACTTGGAAATTAACTGATATCTATTAGGCATGAAACAGGGATAAAAAAATTACTGGATAAATTCAAAAAGCATGCCTACTTTACATTGTAATTCCTGCAACTGTTGTTTATTATTTGAATTACTATAACAATCCAAGGCCCACATCATAATCTGGGTCCCATTGTGCTGGGCACTGTAAAAACTCATAGGAGACACTGCCTATCCCAAAGAGCTTACATTCTAAGATTCTCTCATATTAATTACATTAAAGTAATCAAATGGAATTTTTTCAAATTGCAAACCCATAATTAATGAATTGCGTAGTCTTAAGTGCTTTCGCCTGAACAATGATGTTAACTGAATTCACTTTTATTTCCTTCTGAAGACATCTGGACAGCTCTCTAATTGATGTTGATGTTCAGCCAACTTATGTCTGTGTTATGGTGAAGGGCAAGGTTAGTGTTTTCTTGGTACTTTCATTTAAAATTGAGAATTCCACTTTTCACTTCTGTTGTTATTCATTTACAGTGTTTACTTTTGGCTACTGTAGGGCCCAGGTCTTTTTCCATTGACATCATGGCAAACACTGAGGTCAACAGAAGTAAGACTGGACCCTTAGAGACTAATCCAGTGATTGCTAAAGTTAATTGGAATCTTGGCATTGATTTCAGTGGACACTCAGATCCTCAAAGATATTTAGGTTCCTAACTCCCCTTGAAAACAATCAGTTAATTTCAATGGGATTTAGGCACCTAAATACCTTTGAGGATTTGGGCCCTACTGGCTTGTAACTTCCCACCTAAAAACTGCATAGGTCTAACTGATTGGTAACTACACAGATCTGAGTAGAAATCAGTAATTTCATTAATTATGAAATAAACATAAAAGTTGAGAAGTACTCACATTTTTAAAATATATTACTCCAAGTGATGCATAACCATGCAGAAAAAAAGCCACTTAGCACACTGGTACTATTTGTGACCCAGAAGTGAACTGGGGAGGCTATGGTGAGTGAAAGACACTGGGTTCTCCTCTCTCAATTCTTTTACACCAGAGTAACTTCACTTCAGTAGAGATACTACCGTTTACACCAGGAAAAGGGAGACTAGAATTAGACCTACAATCTTTAATTTACAGTGGACAGAGAGAGCTGGATGTATGTTTTGCTGAAAGTACCTTTTAAGAGAACTTCCATTTTCTGTCTTTTTCAGTGATTTTTTTGTTTATGTTGTTTTCAATTTAAATTGAAAACCAGAATACGTATTTATATCAATTGCACATACATCATTTTCAAAATACATAGAAATAGACTAGCATAATCTTTCTCATTTAGTTGCTAATAACTCAGACGTCATTTCATATCCTTCTTTAAAGGTGTCACTTTTTTATGACAGCAATTCAGGCAATGCATTACACACACACACTGTAAATAAAGGCTGTTTAACATGCAAATCAGTCATTTGGATTAGTATTAATATATATTACATGAGAGGATTCAGATCTATCCTACCCTTTAGATCAAAGTATATGTTAATGGTATTTCTGTATCTTTTTTATCTGGGTAAAAAAATATTTTAATATGATATATTCTATATTTCTATTTTCCTTTAGCCATTTCAACTTGTGCTTCCAGCAGAAGTGAAGCCGGATAGCAGCTCTGCTAAACGATCTCAGACAACTGGACATTTAGTTATCAGCATGCCAAAGGTATATACATTAATTTGAACAGACACCATAAAAAGCTATGTATATATCAACAGTACTCTGAGAAACGTTTATGGAGTATACCTGAAATATATTGCTAGCTAATGGAATCAGGTCAACATTTACTGTCAAAATTCACATAAGTTAGAAAGAGTTTTACATACAGACAGAGTAATCATATGGTTCAGACCTAAGATTTATACTTCCTTTTAAAGTTTTACAAAAAATAATTCTATTAGTACTGTTTAACTGTATTATTCATTTGAAACAAAAACGGCTATATTTTGGATATAAATATTTCATGAGGAGTTTGCAATCCAAACAGTGAAGAGTTGTGATAGCTTATTAGAACCAGGAGGTATAAACTGACTAAATAGAGACATTCACTTTCTACTCTAAGCTGAGTGAAATTAGAAAAATATTTGAAAACATATGGATGCTTCATATATATGTGATTTAGACTACATTAAGGCCCCAGTATGCTGGTCCAGCAAAGCTTTGCTCGGCCAAGGACTGTTGGGGAGTAGCAGTTATCTTTGTGTTCCCCTCTCATTGCAGCATAAGCTAGAGCAGCCCTGCCGGGATTGAGGGAGGACATGAGAAATAGGTGCTCTGGCCACACTCAAGGTGACCAGATGTCCCCATTTTTATAGGGCCAGTCCTTATATTTGAGGCTTTGTCTTACATAGATACCTATCCCCCTTACATAGGTGCCTATTCCCCCACCCCCTGTCCAGATTTTTCATACTTGCTATCTGGTCATCCTTGCACACCTTGCATCCTCTGGCAAGCTCTTATGCTGTACAGCCAGTAAAAGGTGGTGTTAGAACTGGCTTTGCCAGCTATTCACCATCCTGGGCATTCCCTTATGCAAGAGGAATCCCAAGCTGTCTGTTAGGGCAGTTTTCCCATTCCCTTTGCACCATGATTCGTTGCTAAGGGGACGCGACTGGATGCTGAGAATATGGCCCTATATTTAAAATTTGTTCAGTGACAATAAGCTATAGCAGTAGCCATAAAGATAAGAACAGTATTTTTTTTAAAAATGTCTTTTATTCTAACAAAATTCTTTTTAAATTTTTATTTCTCTTACTCTAGTTTCATATTTTAGATATAGTCTGTTTCCTTCAAGTTGCACACCATCTGTCTTCCCCTGCCTGGGGAGCCTCTGATTAACTCACGTACTGTAGATCTAACAATAAACTTGCAGCTTCACCAGTAGCTGGAAGTATGCCTATGGTTTCACTCATTTGATCAAGGTTCACTTCTTGGTAATGTTCAAAATTAACTTAGAAGAAAGCCTGATAAATTTGTGCCTTTCTAAACTGATTTCTTTGAAACTGGGGCTCTGACATTAGGCATCTTGATTGATAAACTTTCTCAATGTTTGTTTGGACAGAATGACTCTTGCATAGATATTCATTTATCATTTCAATTTTTAAAAATACTGATAGATGCCTGTCCCATGCCCTTGGTGTCCTTCCAATATATTAAAGTGTGAAATATCCCAGATAGTCTCTAAATATATTCAAATACACTGCCTAAAGTGATCTGCAAAGAAAGCCAGTTCTATATATGTTAATTGAATATTTCCTCCTTACTATCACGATTTGGATTGCATTTACCCTATGATTAACCTTTTGTTTTAGCTAAGTTACTTAGATGAGGGTTTGGAATTACTAAGTGCCTTGAACATGAAAGGTAAAATCCAAGATGCCAGTTCACAGTAGAATCATGGAGAATGGGGAAGACTGCTGAATAGGGGGCCAGGGAACAGGAAAGCTGCACAGCCCCCTCCCCATTTCTGTGCCATGCTTATGCACCTGTCTATTCCATACATGTGTATGTGTGAGACAGGAGCAGGATGCTGCAGGGCAATGGGTCCAGAAGCTGAACGGAACCATTGGCCTGAAAATGCATGCATGATAGCAGCAGCCTACTCTGGCTTCTCCCACCCATACGTTGCAGCAGTGGCTGTTCAGCAGATGCACACTGGCTACTGTATGTTGCAGTGACAGGTTCTGTTCCCCATCCCTAGGCACATGTGGCAGAGCACACAGGTTGTTTAGTTGGGAGGTAGATTATTTTCCAGAATTGCATGAGTCCTATTGACACTGTGGGGACATACCCCAGGAAGGTGTCTCTGGCTTCTTTCGGTGGTTTAAAAAGCATAATTAATAAAGGTTAGCAATATAAGGGAAACCACCGGTTAGGCCTGTATAGCTGAGATCATCAGCATTACTTGTGAGTATTCATTTGATAACATCTACCTTAATATGTATTCCCAGAGTAAAGACGATTGAGAGTTTATGAAGGGTTCTCAGGTGTGTCTGTGATAAGGCAAGCCTAATAATTATCTTGTACTACGTTTAACCTTTGTATTCTAGATTTACAATTATTCCCAAAAGAAAGTGATTTGCAACTAGATAAATAACTTAGCAAATTCTTTACATTACTGAAATGTAAAGAATATTATATAATCTAAGCAAATATACTCCCCCCCCACACACACCCCTTTCTGCAATATTCTGGAAAGACCAATCACTTCTCAGTAGTGATCTGATCCAAAGTCAATGAGAGTCTCTTTATTAGTTTCAGTAGGCTTTGAGTCAGGCCCTAACACCTTTCAGCACTCATCATCCTCCATTCTGTTCATAGCTTCCAGTTCTTTTAAAAGCAAAAATAAATGAGACTTTTTCTTGCTCCTCTGTGACCTTGGTGTAACTCAGGTTCTGGAGAGAATAAATTCCACATGAAATTACCAGAAACCTCAATACCAGCTATTCTGGATTACCTACTAGCTTTAAAACATTTGAGACTCTCCATCCATGCCACAAGAGTCCACTTGGCAGCTCTTTGTGCACATCATCCTCCTATTTAAGGTGACACAATTTTCTCACACCCAATATTTGCTAAATCTCTTAATTGTCTAATTCATGTCTTTCTTCCAATCAGAGACACTCCACACTCCTGGAACCTTAACATTGTATTTTTGGCATTAATGTTGGCCATCTTTTGGACCTCTGAAAACCTGTTATTTATGTCACCTGCCTATGAAAACCACTCTCTTAGTGGATATCTTTCATCTGAAATAATATGAGAGACCCAAGCCCTCATGGAAGGACCTCCTTGTACAGTATTCTGTAAGAACAAGGTGACACAAAAGCCTCAGTTGAAGTTACTGCCTAAAATTGTTTCTGACTTTCACGTGAATCAAGACATCCATCTTCCAGTTTTCTTTCCCAAGCTTCCTACTAGTCAAGGAGAAGCTAAGCTTCACACCTTAGATGTTGTCCAATCCTTCTCTTACTATATGGACAGGACAAAACCCTTCAGGAGTTCCCTACATTGTTTCTGGCCTTTGCTGATAGGATGAAAGATCAGTGAGTATCTACTGAAAGACTAAATAAATGGGTTTCTGATTGAATCAGAGCTTGTTATGTGATAGTTCATTTGGAACCACTGTAGATTAGGGCTCACTTTACTAAAGCTCAAAGCCTCTGCAGCTTCCTTTAGGGGCATTCTAACCTTAGAGATTTGTAGAGCAGCTACTAGGAATTCAAGTCACTCCTTCACACAGAACTTCTCCTTGGTAGATGGATGCTCAATCCAAAGCCCAGTTTGGCAGAGCGCTCACCTCCAGACAGAGGCCACTGTTGTGAGTCATCAGAAGTAGAAATACATGTGGACAATCACTCAAAGAAGAAAGAACGGATTACTTACTCTACAGTAACTGTAGTTCTTTGAGATATGTTGTCCACATGTGTTCCATGGCCTGCCCTCCTTCTCTGCTCTTCTAGATTCTATATTGTCTGGATTCTATTTTAGTAAAGGTATTGGAGGCCGGTTGCAGCCACTTCATACTTTATTCCCTTGGCTACAGGGAGAGAGCACAATCTAGGAAACTGCTATTCAGAATAAATCAGATCTTGTGAATGGGGTGAATTCACACCTGAAATGAAATAAATTTAAACACACCTCAAAGAACCACAGTTACTGCAAAGTAACCATTCTTTCTTGTTAATATGGTACTAAAGAAGATTTGTTATATGGATGTTTTATAATAATTTCACTAAGATAAAATCAGTTACAACATTCTTGTGCATGTATATTGTACTGTATCAGGCTACATGAAATGTATTATAGTATGAATAAACCTAAAAATCCAACAGAGGAACCACAGCCTAAAGTAAAAGAAATCATAAAAGTGAACAAAATTCACATTCCTACATTGGGATTTTTTTTTAAGGCACTCATACCACAGTGATGAGGTAGGATAAATCCCCTAGATGAGACGTTTATAATGGTTCAGATGTGATCATGTTACTTAAAGTTCAAGGCAGTCAGAAAAATATTACATAAAATGTTCATGTTTCCACAATTTTTTATTTAAAAGATTGTTTAAATGCTTTTGTGCATAAATCCCAGGATATGTTGTGACAGCTATGGTGATGTATTTTTATTCCAGGTTCAAGAAATAATTATGGCTAACCGAAAAGCACCCACTTTGGTCAAACCTTCTGACAGCAACAAATCACAAACAAATATAAGAAGGTAGCTTTGTTTTTTCTTTCTTTATAGCCTATGAGTTTTTGCACATTAGTTATTTACTTGTCAGAATATTGTTGCCCAATGAGTACATAATCATTCATAGTATGAAAATATTGATTTGTGTAAAGTAAAACTTTACATAAAAGCGTTAGACTAATGGCCTGTCCAGTACTGTTTATAAAATGATCTGTTCCACAACAGAGCCAAAAAAGCACTTATTACTACAGGCCAGTTGTGTTCCATGAACTGTCATTCAGCCTATTAAGCTAAAATGCAGTAAAACCAAAGTCTTTTATAGAGAATTGCCTCTATAGATCCTCTACTCTGTGCAACACGAGTCCTAGTACCATCTAGAAAGTAGTGACTTTTGGTGCTGTATCAAGAATCCAAATGATCAGCTGAAAATTATGTAGGCGCTACAGTTGACCGACTGCACCAATCATCACTGGGGTTTTTTTCCCTATCACCATAGGCAGTGGCTCTTGGAACCAAAGCATCATTCCAACCCCTTCTATGTTATAATAAAAGCAGTGTTTGGTAGCAATTTAAAATTTTGTTTTTAAGATTAAAAATAACTTGCTAGTATTAATTTGTAGTAGATGTACTTTTGAATTTAATTCCACTCTTGCGTGGTTTCATTCTGTTCTAATGTAGCATACTCAGATATAAAGTCTAGGTTTAAACAGTGTCTGCCGTGATAATAGGATGTCTGTGATAGATCTGTATATCCATGTTTCAGAATAGCCTAAGGTAGGGGCATTTCCTATGATAACCTCATTTTGCAATGGCTTTACCCCTTGGCCTGTATTGCTGCTGATAATGGAGGAAAACTTTAGCATCCAGCTGTCAGGAAGTGATTTTCTTTCTTCTGTTTATGCTATCTTAAAGGAGTCAAATTCCTCCCAATCTGGGACAGCTGTGCTCTAAAACCCAAGAAGCCAGTGTTCTTAAACTCTAAATCTAAATCTAAAAATCCAAGGTTCAAATCTACTAACAGATACATTTTACAGAGAGCTTCCATTCTAAATTTTTATGAAAAAGAAGCAATATGGATCCTGGACACTCTTCTTGAGCCCAGCATACAGTACCAGTGTCCAAATAGTACTGTAAGGGCAATGAATTTTTAATCATCAAGTGGTAGTGGGAAGGTACAGCTGCAAAGGCATATCTTCTTTTTTTGGATAACATATATAAAAAGCGGAAGATAGCATAATTACAGAGAAGCAAAATGTATCTAAACATTCCTTGCTAAGTGCACTGCTTGCAGTTCACAATCAGTCAATCATGTTGCAATTGCTAGGACAATCTGTCAGCACCAATGACTGAGGATTTCTAATCTCGTTCAGGAGGTCCATACCAAAGTGTATTGGACTTCCCTTTTTAGAAGCAGTAGATCTTTTCAGTAGAAAGACAGATGAGAAACCTAGGGACGCTCAAGGAGACAAGTCAACAGCCGAGTTTCTTCAGGAAGAAATATACTTCCCTTTTTTAGACACCTGCTAGCACAGTCATCTCAGTTACGAAGTGTATCAAACCAATTTTCCTAAACACAGTGTTAGCTGGCAACAGGTGAGTGAAGGAGATCATCCTCCTTAGCCCCTTTGGTTCCACCTGCATAGTAAAGCATTATACAGTAGTTATAATGGACATCCTTGAGGACCTGTGCTAAATCTGGGTACAGACTCCTAGCCATTCTTCATTTGGAAATCATCTTTCTTTTTTTCCTTGCAGCATTAAGTGAAAGAATATTGTAGGTGGTATGGCAAGGAGGCAAATCATGTGGCCTTTCTGTAATTTCAGATATCTGATGATCCAAAGCCACTCTGTGCCACAAGGATAACAAGTTGTACCCACAAAAAGAGAATCTGGGCTGTAATCCAATTGAATCCTAAATGTCCACAATACTATTTGTAATCATGCCTTTAATGAGTGCACATATTGATTTACCTTATTGGTGGCAAACTACAACTTGCAATCAAAACAGAAATGGGAAAGAAATATTTTGTATGGACAGAGTTTATCAAGAAAAGAAAAAGTTTTGACCCCTGTAGCCGACAAGTAACTGACTAGCCAGATGTTACAGAAGTCCTGAATAGCTGTCTCTTAGATTACAGGAGAGCTTTTATTA
Organism: Mesoclemmys tuberculata; assembly: GCA_007922155.1. NCBI lineage: Eukaryota > Metazoa > Chordata > Testudines > Chelidae > Mesoclemmys > Mesoclemmys tuberculata. Next base: position 4,845,553 of record ML675632.1, on the reverse strand, counting down.
CAACAAGTACACTTGAGGGTTACAGAACTCTTAGCTAAATTCTTCCACATACATACAATCTGTTAGACCACAGTGTTTGAAAAACCCTTTAACTCTGCTATCTTGATTACATGATGATACAGTTATCACTTCTACTACCTACAAGAGATCTATTCTGAGATTGTATACAAAATGATTCTCATTTTTAAAGGAAAAGTAATTTTCAGTAATTAAAAGAGAGAACTTTTCCTTTCTGGTAGTCAGAGAGTCAAGTTGGAGGTAAGGCAAAAAACACTGTTGAACAATCAAGCATGCACACCCTTGAATCCCAGGGGAATGAAGAGAGGAAAGCACTCCTCTCTTTTCCTCCTCCCTTCAGTCCTGACACACCTTGCAATTTCTGACACACCAGAAAATGATCTGTGTTACACAGGAGGTCAGACTAGATAAGCATAACGGACCTTAATATCTACTAATCTATATCTCCTGTGGTTCCAGAAGTGGAGCTCCAGGCTTTCGCTTTAAATAGCTGAAGTTTCTTGTTATCTGAACCCTGTATTGTTCAAAGTTCTCAGATATCCTCTGAGAGCTTTGGATAGCTAGAGTTTACCCATATTGCTTTTCCCATAACCTCTTCCTTCTGTCCTATCCTTCAAAAGGTGTGCTCAGCAGTTACTGAACGGGGCAAGATCTTTCATTTGTTGTTTGTTTTAGAAACACCACAGTTTAAGTTAAGCAAGATCCTAGTTTTTACATTGATCTCAGTAACGCAAAACAGACTGAAGACAGAAATGGAAAGCCAGTAAATTCAGGTTTGAAACTGCTGTTTGTCCTCAAACTGACCTCATGTAATTATTTATCCAGACACACTTCTTTGTAGTGGTCAGGACAAGAGTTTATACATTAGCTGTAATGTGTGCTACATTAGCAGACAGTTTTGGGAAATCCTAAATTAGTTTTGTCAGAGAATTGTATTTGTCCTGTCTAATATTACCTCATTATCGGCTAACAGCAAATGCTGTCTTGAAAAAAAATGTCACGGTAGCTATTTCAATTTTCTCACTGCCTTTTTCAATTTGGATTTCTTTATCAGGAACTTGTGGATTTTATAACTTTGATTAATCGTATTTATGAGAGGTACTTGACTTGCAGAACAAGGTGACCTAGAAAACATCAGCACTTTGTTTACCAGGCCTAATTTCCAGTAATTTATGTCTGAGCCTCATGATGACTGTAATTTTGCCATTGAAACATGAATTCAACTGTAGTGGCCAAATAATTCTGTTCCGATTCTGAAGACTGAAGTTACCCTTTGATTTCAGATTATACCTGTGTTAAATTAGTCAGAAGGACTCTTAGGCGCTGAAAGAGATACTTAAATCTGGAGTGGGTTAAGCACATTTATCTACCTTGCTTGAGTAACAGCTTTTCTTAGGCATCTAAATTTTGACGTCTGGGCAGGCCGCAAACATCTAAAAATCAATTTTCTACACAGGTAAATAAAGATCTTTGTGTTGTTTTCAAACATTTAAACTACATTGAGTATAATTCCACAAATGGGAAGCAAGTTGGTTTTTTGGTAAAGAGAGAACATGATTTTTTTAATGCAACTTTTCACAGATCAACATTAAACACTTGCATGTGCTCTCACATACTCAGCACAATGGAGAAAATGCACCTTCAGAGTTGCTGGATGGATCATGTATGTCTCCTTGGCAGCGCTGATGTTTCAATGGAACATTCCAGTGGCACTACCAGGAAGGTAGTGAATTCAGGCTGGATTAAAAGAATGGAAGGGCTAAAGAGGATTCCTCTTTCATCGTTGAAAGTGTTGCGATTTAGTAATCATAATCAGTAAAATTGGGGATGAAGCACTTTGCAATCTTGCTGCAGCTCCTAACGTATAAATTACCATATGATGGTCTTTTCAAAGCTTCTTGTACATCGAAGTGTGTGCTTTCCAGAGGTAGATCTACTGCACTGATATAAGATTGATAACTATGCTGTCATAGTTTTATAACATTTGAATAAAGCTGTTTGGAGTATTTTCCAACAAAACAGTTTTTCATCAGATAATGTTGATTCACTGAAACTAAAACTTTTCCAAAAGACAAAAGGGTCTTTTTTTGACAGGAAAGATTTCTTGGGTTTAAGGTGGACTTTCTGGGTTGTAAGAGAGAGTGCCTACCACTCCAGAATTACAAATCCCCTGAAGGCTAAGGTAATTATGTGGCGTGCCAGAGACCCAGGTTCAAGTGTCTGTTCTGAGTCAGAAATCTCCCACATCCCAGGTCAGTGTCCTAACCACTTCACTATTGGCTATTCTGGGGGTTTATCTCTCTCAATTTTGTTTTTTGTGAATGGGAAATTATCCAAAAACTCCTAAAACTTTCATGGGATAGGAAAACTACCCAGGAAAATTTCCCACCCAGCTTTACATTTGAATGCTAGCTGGCATTACTTTATATCACAGTAATGTCTTTAGGTTTATTTTAAGATCATGGCATAATTTTGAACTTCACAACGTCATAAATCTGTAAATAGCCTTTTTAGAGAGAAACTATCTGAATGTAGACATATGAACCAAATCAAGTTTACAGCATTTCCAATTTCAGGCAAATTTGTTCCATTTTCAGACAACAGTTTCAGTTAGTCCTGCAAGATGCTTTACTGTTCTTGTCACAACTTCTCTTAATACTGTTATTCATGGTGGAATTTCATGTGAACTGTTATTCTAGTAAATTTCATATGGAGAGAAAATTCAGATGATGTGAAACTTACTCTCCTTCCTTTTTTTTTCTTGCTCCTATGGTTCTGAGATTATTAGTCTTTTATCTTCTTGAATACCTGGCCTCCTATTTTCATAATTGATTTGCACATGGGGGCAGATTCTCAGCTGGTGTAAGTTGTCAAAGCTCCATCAACTTCAGTGGAGCTTTGACTGTTTGCCCCAGCTGAGAATATGCCCCGTGTGGTTATTGCTGTTCATTGCGGTGGTGCAATTGTGCTGTAATCCTGCCACAAATACCAAGCAACAAATACCTTTCTCAGAAGGGAACTTCCTGCTGGCCACTCTGTCACACAGCTGGGCCCTGCACCTCTTCCCTCTCTTCTTGGTGTAGGGATTACAGTGGGGGTTGGAGGAGGCATATCAGGGTGGGTGGAACTCCACTACAGCATACCAATCCTCCATTGCCGTATGGTCCATTAAGGACCCTCATCAGTGGCACAATTCAGAGCTGCCTAGCCGCAGCTCTAAATGACATCAGGACTGCATCCAACCCTTAAGATGAGGGTGTTATAATCAGTCAGCTATAACTCCTCTCACCTCTCTCTGATACACCAATCAACACTCAGCATAGGAAAGAGGCTAGCCCTGAATGCTTAACTCTGTAAGCTGTTCTCCAGAAGTGTCTGCCAGGGGAGGCTGTGAAGGCCAAAACTGTAACTGGGCTAAAAAGAAATTAGATACATTCATGGAGATTAGGTCCATCAGTGGCTATTATCCAAGATGGTCAGGGATGCAACCCCATGCTCTGGGCATACCTAAGCCTCTGATGCCAGATGCTGGGATTGGACTACCGGGAAAGGATTATTAGATGATTGCCCAGTTCTATTCATTTTCTTTGAAGCATCTGGCTTTGGCCACTGTTGGAAGACCGGATACTGGGCTAGATGGAGCACTGGTCTGACCCATTGTGATGTTCTTATTTTTCAGGCCTTTTCAGAATGCATTGGTTTGCCTTTTCTTGTATTATGTTGCCCCAAATTGAATGTAGTATTCTAACTGTGATCTCATTAGTGTGGAATGTAGGATATTTAATGTCCATGTGTTACATGTACTATGTCTAATGGCCATCATTCAGTTAGAGGAGGCCAGCAGAGATTTCTCCTTGCTGAAAGCTGGTGGAGGTACTTACATACATATACAGCTACCTCCTATCGCAACCACAATCCCCTCAGATATGACATACGGGGCATGTCAGGGAAGGAAAAGGGCTTGCCAAGGGTCTGCAGAAAAGGTTTGTGATTGACATGGGCATATGCAGAAATTTAATTTTGACCCCTTTTGGGGGACACATTCTGTGACCCCGCCCGGGAGGAGCTTGTGCTCTTTCCCTACCCTGCCCCAGCCCCAGGAGGAGCAGCTCGCTCTACCTGTGCCCCAGCCAGAGCAGCTTGCTCCCCCGACCACAACTGCGGTCCTGGAGCTGAAGTTCTGTGACCCCAACAACTATTGGGGGAACCCATACCTCTGCTTGCCCTCCTCTTGCGCACGCCCTTGATTGACCAAATCTTTTTAAAGTCTTCACTGGCATACAGTCACTCTGCACCAGTGATAAATATTAGAACATCTGATGAAACCTTCACTGGCGCTAGATGGTGCAGTATTGGGTAGCTTCAATCAAATCCCTGGAAAAACCCATCTCTGCTGAGTAGCAGTGCTTGATCCCAGGGGAGGATGGATATCTGTTTTTTTTTTTACTCCAAAGAATATTTTATTGAACTGGCATTATTCTAATATTTCACTTACAGATTATGTTTTTCATCACATAATATTGCAGATGTTTTTCCCCTCATGAATTTTCTGCTACAGCAGTAATTAGATTTTCAGATTCTTGGCAGGCACCTAGTTTTCTTACATATTTGAAAAATGACATGCTGGTATTTGTGCTATTGTTTTTCCAACCATGACCCTTTACAGCTTTGCACTGTACAGAACATAGGACTACCCAATGTCTGCTGAAGAGTGATGTTGAAAAAGGAAAAAAAAATTCTTAAGTTGTAAGCTTCTTCTTGCAGGAATAATCTTTTTGTTCTGTTTGTACAGCATCTAGCACAGTGGGGTCCTGGTCCATGACTGAGCCTCTTAGGCACTACCACGATATAAGTCGATAAATGCCTAACAAATAGTTGAATATATTCAGGTATTGTCTGTGGTTTAATTATTTGTCAATCACTTTGAGCTCCCTGGATGCCTTAAATTAAGCCACTGCAAAACATTTATTAACGAAGCTGAATTTTGCATAGCATGGAATGTTGTTGCATCATCTAGCTATGTTTCAACTTTTAAAATAATACGAATAATCAATCACAAATTACAGTCACAAACAGGAATGTGCTTAAGGCTGCTCCTTGATGTAGACCTACCTTCACAGTGAATGACACCCTGTAGCTGCAGCAGTTTCTCTCCACAGTTATGCTATCCTCATGTATGTTCATGATAGTCTGAATATATGTCTTTGGCAGTTTACACAAACACAGGCACCACCATAACAGTTCCCTGGGAACTCTTTCATAAGCCTTCTCTAAACCCACAAATGCTGAATGCAATTCCTGGTGTTTCTCCCTATACTTCTCTGGTGTTTGAACCTTCCTGGTCTAAACCTGAACTGGTTGTCGTTTACTTAATGCTCCAGCTCCTCCCAAAGTCTTTACTTGATAATTCTTTCCAGCCATTCCATTGTGTGACTCATTAACTTGATGGGTTGGTAATTACTACTTTCTTGCACATTTCCTTTATGCTTAAAGATACAGTCCAATGTGCTCTTCCTCCACTCATGAGGCATTTTTCCAGTACAGAGGATTAACTTGAAAAAGTTTATCACCACTCCTTCATTTCCTAATGTTTTATATGCTTCAGTTGGCATACCGTCCAGTGCCATTGCCTTCTGACATTTCATCATCTTTAGCCCTGTTTGAGACTTCACCATGGTAATAGGTCTTGTGGTTGTTGCTTGCACATACTTCCCTCAATGGTTTCTTCACATTCTGTTTTTTGAGTAGTTTCTCATAAAACTGCTGCTACCTCCTAATGATTTCACCCTCTTCCAGCAGTATTCTTTCATTTTAATCTTTGACACACATCACAGCTACCAAATCCTCTGTGCTTGTATAGTGAAGGGATGTGGCCTCCCTCGGGGACAGACAGAGAGAAACCTCATCTGCCCAGAGCAATCTGGTTATAATGGTGCCAGATACCCATCTTGACACAAGAGATTTAGGGGATTGGCTCATGGATCATGTTTTTTGCCAATGACATTATGTTGTATAATAAAGATAAATATGAACTAAAAGAAGAGCTATATCTATGGAGGACTGTATTAGAAGAAAATGGCTTATGAATCAGCTGACAAAAGATGGAACACGTGTAATGCTTTGTTAAGTGGAACAATGAGAAGCCAGTAAGACTTGATGGTATAGTTAGTTTGTGCAACAATTTAAATACCTTGGTTCAGTGTTGAGCCATGATGGGAATATGGATGCGGATGTTAGGCGCTGCCTTGAAGAGTACTTAGTGTAAATGTAGGGAATTGACAGAATAAGAATAGGCCAAGTAAACTACGGAGCAAAGTGTATAAGATCACAGTAAAGCCAGTCATGACATATAGGTTGGAATTCTGGTCAGGGGGAACCGAAAAAAACAATTATTTCACACTGATGAACTGAGAAAGCTCAGGTGGACGCAGACTAAAATTAGCGTTGAGAGGCTACACAATGAAATGGCCTGAGCCATGATGCAGTAGTCCCCATCACAGAAAAGCTGAGTGAATAACGATTGAGATGGCTAGGTCATATGAGACAGTGAGACGTGGGATATGTTGGCCATAGAGTACAAGAACCAGTAGTCACAGGACAAAAACTTCAAGAAAGATCTAGAAACAGGTGGTTCAAGATGCTGAAGGAGGACATGAAGAAGGTTGGTATCAGCTTTGAAGACGCACTTGACAAGAACACTTGGAGATGAAGTACACAAGCCTCTGATCCTGATTAATGGGACAAAGTGAAGAAGAATCAATCGCAAATTACTGGGAATGGGTTAGAGAGTTTTTCTGTTTTTTCTAGCTAAGGGTGTCCCCCTTCCCTCCAGCCCTCTCACGCAGGAAGCCTCCAGAATGTAGCTGTAGTGCTCCTTTAAATGTGAAGTTATAATAGGAATTAATTTCCATCACACATCTCCTAAACATTCTCAGATCATTAATCCATAAAACAGTTGTCTTCTTAACCAATGTACTCCAGCCAACTGATGATTATTCAGAGGAAAAGATTTATTCCTATGCATGTCAACAAATTAGAATTAATAACAGATTAATTGAATTAATTATTTTTTGTAAATGCTAGATCTAAATACTACAGGCAGAAAGTATAAGACTATTTAATCTCCGCTGGTGGAGTGATAATATCAATGGGTTCATTAAGAAACAACAAATTATACTAAGTGTTCTTTCAAAAACATCCCGAACATGGATTGACTGAATGTATTATGCATCCTTGTTTTTACTGTGCTTTGAATAATTGTTTGCTATAAAGTTCCACCAAAGCACAAAAATTAAGAACCATATTTTCAAAAATAATAAGGAGCAGCCATACACAGAGCACTCTCAGTTTAAATATAATGTATTTGCTTGTTAAAAAAAAAAGTTCTGCTCATTTCTGCTTTCCAGGGACTGTCTGATTAAGGAATATTAAATAGCTAAAGTGAAACGACTGAACTAAATGTGATCAGAAAATAAACCAATTCTGATCAAAAGTTATGACACTTCAGCAGTCAGCAAATTATACTAACTGTGATCACAGTCATATTTGGGTGTAAAATAAATTACAGAAGCCAAAAGATTAAGTGTAAGATATTCGTAGACTTTGTTAAAAAAACAATCTAAGCCGTAGTGCCGAATTTTATATGCTTAGGCTTGGTCTGCACTAGGAACTTACGTTAGTATAACTACATTGCTCAGGGCATAGAATATCCCTGAGTGACGTATTTATGCTGACCTAACACTAGGGGTAGACAGTGTTATGTCAATGGTAGGGCTTCCCCTAGCAACATAGCTTCCGCCTCTCAGGGAGGTGGAGTGTCTATGCTGACAGGAGAAGCATCCCCTTTGGCGTAGGTAGTGTTTTCTCTAAGAACTAAAGCGGTGCAGCTTCACTGGTGCAGTTGGGCCACGGCAGGATTGTAGATGTAGACAAGTCCTGAGAGTCCCTTTTAAATTAACAACCAATTCACAATAGTGAGATTTCTTAATCCTGCTCCCACTGAAGTCAGTGGCAAAACACATTGACTTCTATGGAGATTGGGGTATTTGGGAATCAGTCTCAAATTTCTGTTGCTACATTTGATGCTGAAATGAAGTTTTATTTGTAACCATCTGTTCTCCTTTGTCACAGGGAGCGAGTTGAGAAACTAGAAGTGGATCCTAGCAAGTATTCATTCCCTGATGTGGCAAACATAATCCAAGAAAAGGAGCGAATTGGGCAAGGACCTATTAGGCTGCAGCAACAAAAGGTTATAGAGCCTGAGAATAGTTGTGTTGACTTTGAAGATAACCAAGATGTTCCACCATTAGTATGAAATGTTACTGTAGGGTTCCATTGTTTGTGATCCATGTGACCCAGTTTGCCTTATCAGTTTTTTTTATTCAACTTTTGCAGCAATATCTGCTGCCGTTACAAAATACTATTGCAGCTCTTACTGTAAACTGACTTTTGTTATACTTTATCTTGCTGCTGCCTTCTGTTATATCAGAAACAACATGCCTTTTATAAACTATTTTTTCCAAGTTATTTATGTATAGAGTGGAATGGCTCAAAACTCCTGGTCAGTATTGGGGTTCCATTGCATTTGGCACTGTTCAAACCCATAGGTAGATGTAGTCATGCCCCAAAGAACTTAAAGTTCAATTTAAGGCAATATGACAAATGAGTGTGACAAACAGTGGGAAGAAAGAGTAGGGCAACAGTAATAAGATCATCTCCTTGCATAGGCTGAGCCACATGGTGCTAAGAAGTCCCTCAGGTTTTTTCCAGTTGCTTCCTTCTTGTGCAGGGCAGCAGCAAAGAAAGTCCATCAGTTGGTTATGAAGCAAATGCCTAGATAGTCCTACATTGTGGGGCTGAGAAAAGATTTCCAGAGTCTGCCCTTTCTTATTAATCCCCCATTTCCCATACCACATTCACCCATCAGGCAAAGTATTTCCAGTGGAGATAGGGAAGTGTTAGTATCATTATATAAGGCACTGGTGAGACCTCATCTGGTATACTGTGTGCAGTTGTGGTCTCCCATATTTAAGAAAAATGAATTCAAACAGATGCAGAGAAGGGTTACTAGGCTGATCTGGGGAATGGAAAACCTACCTTCTGAGAGGAGACTCAAAGAGCTTGGCTTGTTTAGCCTTATGGAAATGAAGGCTGAGGCAAGATATGATTGCTCTCTACAAATACAGCAGAGGGATAAATATCAGGGAGCGAGAGGAGTTATTTAAGTTGAGCACTAATGCTGACACAAGAACAAATGGATATAAACTGACCAACAAGTTTCTAAGGTTTCTAATCGTCAGAAGATTGAAGTTCTGGAACAACCTTCCATTGGGAGCAGTGGGGGGAAAAAAAACCCTAACTGGTGTCAGGACTCAGTTTGACAAGTTTATGGAGTGGATGGTTGTGACAATCTGGACTGTGGGATCACTGTACCCCTTTTAATTCTCCTGCCCAGGCTGTCTCCTACACTACTATGCTAACGAACAGCAAACCCCTCCAGGCTGTGTTCACAGGCACACCCAGCAAAGTTACATCAATGCTCTCCCAAGTCACTCAAGAACTTCATACAGGGAGACGCAACAAATTCCCCCAGCCTTGCACTCCAGAAATGTGCATCTTAAACTGCTTAAGATCTTCTTGGTCAATGCAAGCTCATTAGTTAGTTTGCCACTCCTTCAAAAAGTAGTGGACTTGCACCAGCCTCTGTAATCTGAGCAGATGCCCCAAGCACTGGTTTAGATTAAACATCAAAATAAATTTATTAACTAGAGAAAGATAGATTTTACGTGATTATAAGTGGTAGGCATAAAGGTCAGAGTTGCTTACGTAAGAAATAAAAATAAACACATATTCTAAATCCTAAACTTTATCAGGCTAAGCAAAATTTTATCAAACAATTTTTCTCATCCTACTGGACGTTACAGGCTGTTATCTGTTCACAGTTCATACGAACTAGAAAAAGTTGTAGTTAGGACCATCCCTTCCCCCCCTAGTTCAAGGAGACTACTCTTTATCTTCCAAACAATCTTGCTTTCAGGTGTTGAGATGGGGAAGAACAGAGAGGCCCTGTGATGATGTCACTGTCCCTCATTTATACTTTTCTCCAGCTGTGTCATGGGGTTAGGCAGAACTCACTGTGTACCTGAGCTGCTGACGATCCTTCATTATAAATTGCAGAATTTTGCTTGCATCTTTTCTCTGCGAGAGGTTTGGCTTCTGATTGCAGTTTCCTTGTCTTCGCTAGTGAGCTAGTGTGTGAGTGTTTCAGACTCACAACATATTTCAGTAACAAACACATAGCAAAATATCATATACATTAATGATACATACATTTCAACAGGATAATGAAGTTTATCAAATCAAGACTTTTCAAATGACCCTTCCCAGACCACCTGTTGCTGCCGCGCTCTCCTGACTTCCCCTGGGCTCTAGCAACTGCAGAATTCAAAGGCGAGTGGATAGATTCTCCCCTCTGATTGAATTTGGGGAGGGAGCCAGATTGGGGCAGCAGGAGTGAGTTGCTCTACCCCTGCCCTCCAGCAGTGTTCCAGTGACCATGGGACCCTGCTGATAGATTTTTTCCTCAGCCAGTGGATTGTACCCAATGGGTTGGAACAGGCTGCATCAAAGAATAATGCATTCTGGGAGATCGTATCATAGTGAAGCTAGCTGCTGAAACTCGTCAGGACCTGTTTTTGTTATTTAAGGTACATTTAGATTTTTGTGTGCTTGAATGTCTCTCTTGGCCTTTTAATTAAGGCATTCAGCATGTATGCCTGTAGTAACAGGCATTTCCCATTTTTTAATTTGCAGGTCTTCTCTACTTTAAAAGCTCAAAAAAAAAAAGGGATAAACTGAGGTTTGAAGGATCTATATGAGCTTTTCACTAATTATCTCATAAAATTGATAATGTTGAAAAAAAAAACCCTAATGATTTGCTCCATGTAAACTGGATCTTACTTCTTCTTGCACTAAAACTTGAAATAGCTTCTTCTCCAAAGCAGTGAAAAAACAAATGAAAATGGCTCTTGCTCCTTTCAAAATGAGATACTGTGAGCCAATTAAATAAAATCAGAAGAAACCAGAAGTAGGTTTGTGTTTAGATGGTGCTTTCATCTTTGAGACTGAAAATTAAAAGATTAGCTGCGTTCACAACTGAACCATCGAATAAATCTTTTAAAGTGGAATACATTTTTTTCTTAAAATAGCAACTAGGTTTGCATAGCTCCCCTAATACCTTCAGCAATCACAGTGAATTTCTTGATCCTATAGTTTGTAACAAAGGTTGTTATTTGAGCTTCTGAATGTACAGCACCTTCTTACCCAAAACTACAGTAAACAATAAATTCACATTTGGCTTTCTGGTTACAGTAGTAGGAAAGCACTGATCGATTTTCATGGCAATAGCAATAAAAAACTAAATAAATAATAGCAATAACAAACTAGGTTCTGCTTTCAGATTTGTGGATGCAACTTTAATTGAAGTCAAATTTTGTATAGAGAAGCACTAAAATCAAGGTGAACCTCTCAGCTCAGAGCAAAATTTGGCTCAGAATTATACAATATATACTTATATGAGCCTCGTATTTTAAGTAATGATTACTAGTCCAATCCACAGTTAATGACATTCTTATGAGATAACTAATAATTTACTGAGCAAGTATTACTATAATTGTAATAGTATTTTCTCTCATGTAAATTCAGGAATTATGCTATCAGAGTCACAACCATGACAGAAGCAGAGGAGCTTTTAGCATAACTTCTGGATATATTTTGTTAGACCTCAACAACCTAATTTTAGCCCCTGTGTCCAGGTACGCGTACATATCGTTTCACTGAAGTTAAAGACAGCCATGTTTCATTACCTTTCATTATTTTCAGAGATCCTCACTAAAGTCACCCTTCCATTCAGAGTTTCAAATAGCTGTAATATATACTACAAAATAGTATATGGACTCACGATACTATTGTAACCTGATGATTTGCATGCATAAAACACACTGATTTACAGTCAACCTCAACAACAAGCGCTCCCCCACTTCATCAAAGAGAAAATGCAGGAGCAGCCTGACTTATTCACATGCCCTCTTAGAACTCGTATGCACATTTCTAGTAGCCCATGCTGTCAGTACATCATAATGCACAAATAGTGTTCACAATTTTGGTAATGTAAAGTCTTTGATAATGCAAAAAACTCAGTGGTTGGAAAGAAAATGTTGCCTCTGTCTGTGTGTAGGCTCTGATAAAAAAAATTGTATTCTAACCTCCAGAAAGTGCTTTCCAGTTTTCCATAGACAAGATCTTTTACTGATGGATGGTCTTTCTCAAAGTGCTGTGCATAAATGAGAAACTGCGAGAAAGTCCAGTCATCTCGGTTTGTTGGATGTAAATTGATAATTTTTTCTTCAGTTACAGTTTGGAATGGATAGAGCATGTAAAAAAAAGGGTTCATACTAGTTGCTTCATACTATTACTTGAAAAGGAAACTATAAAGATCACAAAAACATTGAACCAAGTTTTTGGTGGTGTCTATCCCTTGGCTTTAACCAATGTTGAATTTGGGCACCATCTAACCTATTGGAATCTCCTTTAGGATTTTTCCATTTCTACTCTTAATTGATTTCTTTTTTCCAGTCTTAGATTTGTGTAATATAAACCCCTCAACCTTAAATCTCCTTAATCTGCCCTACACTAAAAACTGAAGGCATAAAAATGGCACCTTGTTCAATAAACCTCCTGCATCCTCTGTATGCGTTCAGAGTCGTATCTGCTGACTTTGCTGACTAAAATAAGATTGTACTATATTTTACTTCTGTTATCACTATGGAACAGATATGGCTATAATAAGAGAGTTGGATGTTTCTGGCTTGTGCATCAAAACAGTTTATGTTGTAGAATCTCTATTGTTGATGTGTGAGCCAGGAAGAACACAACTTACTCGCAGATCCTGGGTTGAGTAGTATGCAGATGGGCTGGTCATTCACCATTCAGTATATAGAGTGTGGGTGGAGATGATGATTTATTGCCAAACTGGAAATACTGGTGGTGTATGATTGGTAAGGTAAGGCTTGGTTTTTGTTCTATAAAGTGGGATTATTCTGTGAACCTGAAATTTGCCACAAAAATTTACCCCTTGCTCCAGAACTGTGCAATAGAATCTAAGCTTTCATTACAAAATAATACTAGTTCTGTTGATGCATTACACAGAAAAATGTTCTGTTTCCTCTCTCAGAGCTATGTTGGTTCTGCTGGCCTAAGAAGAATAGAAAGCAGAAAAAAAAATCATATTTCTTACACAAATTCAAAGTAAAGCTGCACATTAAGTGTTTCCTTCATCACAATTTTATTGTAAAGTATATACTAAAATATCAGTTGATTTATCAACATTTTGTATTTTCTGTAGTTTTAGATGTTAGGATATCGCATCACTGAATATATATTAGAACACAGTATGTCTGCTCATCTGTTTGTTTCTGGTGTGGTTTCCCTCAGGAGTAAGCCTGTCAGTAGGAAATAACTTCTTGTTGGTTAATGAATTGTAAAAAGAAACTCTCGGGTAATCTGACCATTACTTTTTGTTGGAACACCTGCTGATGACCAGCTGTTAGCTTTCAAACCTATGTGAAGATGTAATCTCACTTCTCCATTCCTGTATACCCAAAATGTTTCTATTGTTGTTTTCAAAATGCTGCATTTAGCATGAGGTGCGCAATTCTAAATTCTGGACAGACCCCTCCAGATTCTTTATGTACATGCTGCTTTATCAATATCCTGCTCTGCTCAGAGATATGAAGTCTACAGTGTAGGAAGCAAGACACCAAAATAAACTCACCAAAGTTGCTGTAATCCCAAATGACTCACAGTGAGGGCTGAAGTCCGGCTTCCCACACAGAGGTGAGCAGGGGGAGGGAGGAGGAGGCAGTAGCAAGGTAGCGCTTGTGGGGTGGGTGATCACAGCAAATGCCAGCAGAATTCCCTGGGCCCTCTGTGGAGCATGCTGAGCTGCGGCAGCATTTCACAGAAATGTGCAGCATGAGTTTGGCCACCAGCAGGTGCACAAGGCAGGACGCTGCCCCTGCACCAGTAACCTAATGAGCCACCCCACTGCTGTGTCTGTGTTCTGGATTCCTCTTGTGTGAGTGGGCTAAATGGAGTGGGGCATTTGAGGAGAGCTGAATATCTGGATCTTTTAGGGGTGGCTAGGTAATGCACTAGTTAGGATGTAGAGGTTACTGTACCTTCCACTTCATCCTCTCCTCGCCCCCACCCAGACACACAGGGTCCGCCATTATTTAGTCGTAAATGACTGGGAAGTAAATGGATTTCTTTCTGTATTGGATCATCTCATGCACACTGGGTCTCATTATTCTCTCATTCCCCCTGGCTGTGCAGTAGGTGGTTTAATCATCTTTATCATTACCTGCTCCCAGCACCCCGGCACTGAGTCACTGTTAAACCGTAGTGAAGTAAACACCAGCAAAATAGTACAAATTATTAAAAGTGACATCATTTTAAAACGTGTGGGCAAGGACTGCACAGAGGCTGACAGATTAGAAATGGAAACCACTATATATAATTGTTAATGGGAAGAGAATGAGAAGCTTTATTATTATTACTTGTAATAGAGCACCTCAGAGCCCTACTGATGGACCAGGACTCCATTGTGCCAGGTGCTGTACAAACACCGAACAAAGACCGTCCCTGTCCCAAAGATCTTACAATTTAAGAATAAAACCAAGAAGCAATAGATGGATACAAACAGGAAAGTGCCAGGAAACAATGACAAGGTGGTTGTTTCAGTATATCAGCAGACTAACCGTTGTCAAGCTTTTTGTAAACATGATGGCAAAGGAGAATTGTAAGGAGGGATTTCAAGGAGGATAATGCATTAGTTTTGCAGATGTTTACAGGGAGCGCCTCCCAAGCATGAAGGACAGCATGTGAAAAAACACGAAGGTATTTGTTTGAAAATTTAACCAGTTGATGATTGAGGCTGGCATCGTGGGGCTGATTTGTGGTGAGAGTTGACATTTCAGTAGTGACTGATGGTGAATGGTTGAAAAGGTGGAGATAAGCTGCTTCTCTTCACTCTCACGGTCTATGTTTGTTTTATAAAATAGAGAAGAGGGGCCCATGGAGGAATGAAAAGAAAGGGATGAATTGGTCAAAGTGATGGGCTAGTAAAATGATCTTTACAGTGGAATTATGAATGAAGATCAGCAAAGCAAGATTGCACTTGTCAAGGCCAGAGAAAAAGATATTGCAGTAACTGAGGTGTGAGATGATGAGACTCTGAATGAGAGTTTTGGGTATATGGATGGGCAGGAAAAGCTGCATCTTATGGATATTATGCGCAAAGAATCAAGATTAGACACAGCCTGGATGTAAAGATCTAGAGAGATGATTATATCAAAGAGGATGTGGGACTGATATGGGACTGAGTAGCATTGTTCACAATGATCAAGAAAGGAGGTAGCAGGAAGGATGAGAGGGAGAAGATCTATTTTAGCCATGTTGAGCTTGAGCTGATGGTTAGATATCCACAAGGAGAGGTTAGAGAGAAAAGCCAAGATTTTGATTTGGACAGAAGGAGACAGCTCTGGAGTAGAGAGATTGATCTGCAAGTCATCAGCATGAGAACGGCCATACAGGGTCAGACCAGTGATCTGTCTAGCTCAGTATCCTGTCTTCTAAGAGAGACCAAAGCCAGGTGCTTTGAAGGGAATGAACAGAACTCTCCTGGCAATCAGAGGCTTGGAATATCCAGAGCATTGGGTTGCATCCTGATCATCTTTGCTAATAGTCATTGATGGACCTATGCTTCATGAATTCTTCTAGTTCTTTGTTTAACCTAGTTATGCTTTTGGCCTTCACAACATCCCCTGGCAACAAGCTCCACAGGTTGATGGTGTGTTGTGTGAAGAAATATTTCCTTTACTTTGTTTTAAAGCTGCTGCCTATTAATTTCATCGGGTGACCCCTGGTTCTTTTTATGTGTAGGAGTAAATTACACTTCCTAATTCACTTTCTCCACACCATTCACGATTTTATAGATCTCTATCACCATCCCTTTTAGTTGTCTCTTTTCCAAGCTCAAACATCCCAGCCTTTTTAACCTCTCCTCATATGGAAGCTGTTATATACTCATTAATTTGTGTTGCCCTTTTTGATACCTTTTCCAATTCTAATATATCTTTTTTGAGATGGGGTGACCAGAACTGCACACAGCATTAAAAGTGTGGGCTACCATGGGTTTATAGAGTGGCATTAGGATATCTTCTGTCTTATTAGCTATTCCTTTCCCAATGGTTCCTAATCTTTTGTTAGCTTTTTGACTGCCGCCGCACATTGAGCAGATGTTTTCAGACAACTATTCAAAATGACTCCAAGATCTCTTTCTTGAATGGCAACAGCTAATTTAGATTCCATCTTTTTGTATGTATAGTTGTGATTATGTTTTCCATTGCGCATTACTTTGCATTTATCAATATTGAATTTCATCTGCCATTTTGTTGCCCAGTCACTCAGTTTAGTGAAATCCCTTTGTAACTCTTTGTGGTCTGCTTTGCATTTAACTATCTTGTTGAGCCAGAGATCAATTCAAATCAATTCAGTGCCCACAGCTGGGCACCCAGTAACCATCCCAGTGAAGGCAAAAAAGTCAGTATCTTCAATACAGAGCTATTGCTGATTGAAAAGCAGGTATCACAGACAAATAGAAAGGATTATACAGTGCCTCTCCTTAGTAAGCCTCAATTTCCCAAGCATAAACCCTTAGTAACTATGCTAGCCCCACACAGTATCCTGATTGGTAAGCAAAGTGGGATAGCTACCACTCCTAAGTGAAGACTTCCTTCCTCAGGTTCCCTCAGGTCCTTGATCTATTTTCTGGGTCCCTTGCAATGGGGTCTTGGGTACCCCGAGGCCCTCTGATCTGTGATCCCTTGGAGTAGGGTCTAGGTTACCCGGAGGCCCTCTGGTCTTAATTCTTCTTCTGTCTGACAGTATCACTGGCCCTCTGAGATATACGAGATACAGATAGAAAAGCTAGCTACCATGTGATCTTCCCAGTACTTAGATCCTCTTCCCAAAGAAGTCACATGTCCCCAAAATATGCTTTGCCAGCCAATTATGTGACATATCCGAATTAATTCATAATTTGGGAGGGGGCTGCAGGGATTGGCTGATATTCACTTATCGTGGACTACTCCACTCCAGGCACCTGGTGTCATGTCATTCTATAGGGTCAGTTGACCCAAGACAGCTTGCCCCAGATTCGCCATGACATGCTTCCATATGTATACACCAGGCGAACTGGCCATTGGCTGACTGTGGCCATAGGTCTCCCACATCAGCGGAGCTGCTCACACAGGGTCTGGACAAATGTTTGTGACACATGTGGATGCCAAGTGCAAGTTTGGCCTTTTCTGTCATTTTCCACAGTTTAGTGCTACGAGGCCCTGCTCCCAGAATCCTCTAGCCCTCAGGCTCATCAAACTGGTCCATTGTGATACTACATAGTGATTCAGCACTGTCCCAACAGTATCATCTGCAAATTTTACAACCTCACTGTTTACCCCTTTTCCCAGCTCACTTATGAATATGTTGAATAACACTGGTCCCAGTACCGATCCCTGAGGGGCACCACTAGAGATAACAGTTGAGTTTGTGTATGAAGATGAGATTGCACAGAGATAGGGTGTCGAGGGAGAAGAGAAGGGGACCAGTGAGAGAGTTCTGTGGAACACCCACAGAAAGTTGGAGGGAGGATGAGGACATAACGAATGAGCAACTAGAGACATAGGAGGACAACGAGGCAAGACCAGAGTCATGGAAGCCAAGAGAGGACAAGATTTCAAGAAGAGCATTGTTGAGCCTATCAAAGAAGTCTGACAGTGTCGAAGAATGATGAGGATTGAGAGTGGTTCCGAGTTATGGCTAGGAAGCATTCATTAGGGACTTTGGCAAGAGTCATTTGAGTCGAGTGCAAGGGGCAGAGCTGGAATGGAGAGGGTCTAGGATGGAATTGGAGGAGAGAAACTCCAGACAATGATTGTAGATAGGACATTGAATGAGGTGAGAGTTTTAAGTGCGATGGGGTGATAGTTGGAGAGGCAAATGGGGTCAAAGGTGGATTTCTTTAATATTGAATCTATGGAAGTTAAGAGCCTAAGTATCTTTGTGGATCTAGGCCTTAGATACCAGTGCAATGAGGGCTGTATAAATACCTAGGAGAATAGACATCTGTCAGTTGATTTTCAAAAGTTTCAGCAGAAATCCTTGCTGAAGATTAACCTTGACCTTCATTTTGAGAAAGACCAGGAAATACCACCAGCACCAAGGGTCTTGTGGGATTTTCCCAGAGGGATGATAGAAGTTTTCTCCCATAATTTCTCTGGACTTCCAGAAGGCCTTTGAAAATATCCCAGAAGCTAGTGCTTCAAGGAACTGCGGTATAAATATCTAGAGGATAACAGTTATAGTATATATGCAAGGTAAAATTCAAACCAACCTGCACCCTAAACAGCATGTCTAGTATATACACTTAGCATTATTGGTGCTTACAGTCGGGTTAATTTTCCAGTTCAAAGCACAATGGTTCCGTTCTTTACTGACTGGATCATTCATTCTGCTCACACGAGGCCTGTCTACAAGGGGGAAAGATCCCCCAGAATTCTAACCAGATTTAAAACCAAGTTGGAGCTATAGCATGCGCCAGCATAAAGGTGGCCTGAAAACCTTTAACTGAAGTGATTTGAAGACCACCTGAAATTTAATAAAAATGGTTCCAGCCACCTAAGGTTGGTTTGTGCTACAGCTCCAAATTTAGCTGAACTGGTTTTAAAACCAGTTCAAATTTTGGAGAAAATTTCCCTAGTGTAGACCCAACCTTTGGAGAGTCTTTCTTCTCTCCCACCCCCAACCTGAAGTAAAAATCAACCAGAATAAAATCACATGTTGCTCTTAGACCTAACCTCACATTTTCATGCTGGTGTAACTATTTTGTTTGGGGTGTGATTTTTGTTAACCAAAATAGCTGTATCAGTACAGTGCCTAGTGTGGACGTGTTATACTGGTATAAAGGTACCTTGCAGCAATATAACTTAAGTTACATACTGCCCCAGCACCCCACTGTAAGGTCCCCAGTGTGTTGTGAGGGGACTGGCCTGCAATGTGCAGGAGGTCAGACTAGATGATTACAATGGTCCCTTCTGACCTTAAAATCTGTGGGTCTATGAGACACAGTTGCTAGGTCCAATGTGCTTTAAAGTCAACTGGTCTGGGTATAGACTAGTAACTATTTCTAGCTCTGGGTATATAGGACACAATCCCAAGATCAGACCTCTTTGTCTGTGCCTTTCCTTGTACCATGAGATGATGACACCCACCTGCCCTTGACCCTGAAATGGTGTCTAAACACCTCGTGTCCCATAGTCACTTACACAAGTTCTCTCCGCATCCCACCATGGCTGTGAGTACATGGCTTCTAGATTAACACTACTGGAGACAACCTGACAGGCATGCAAGGCACACAGGCTTAGCAAAAGAATTTTCTTAACAACAGGCACTTTACTCCTAAGGCACTCAAAAGTGACAGACTTTTGAAAAATAACAAACGTCCTGAGACGTCCCCCTTGGAGCTCATCTCTTTTATGAATCCATGGTTCATCAATGCTTTGGGCTGGGAACAGTCCCGCTTGCCCTCACTTTTCCAGCACCCCCTGCTTGCATGGGGCTATGGTTATCCCCGTCACCGAGCAGAGGCCCACTTTGAAAAATAGAGCCTCCATCTCTGTGTCGTGTTCACGTTGAGAAATTCCAGACTCACCAGTCATACGTGCCCTGCCCTTGGGGTTCCCGTGTAGAAGGATCATTGTTCCATGGGACTGGGCCAGTAGTAGAGAGTCATTCTGAGTGGATAGACCCAGATTATTCTTAGTAATGGTCCTTCACCAAAGTGTCAGACTCCTTTCCCAGGTGGGTCAGCTGTCTGGGTTGCAGTATAATCAGCTGCCCCTGGCCAAAGCGAGACTTGTGCAGTCATGGTACCAACATTTCCACATGCAGGATCACACAGATTTCACAGACAGATCGCACTCTGTCACCGATCATTCCCCTTTCCATATGGGAATAGCTACACCAGTGTAAAACACCTTAATGCCTATATATATATTGACTCCACACTAGGAGGCTTGTACTGTGTAACTATACCAATATAGCTTAAGGGATACAATTTTCTAATGTAGACAAAGTGTATGGAAAAATATATTATAGTTATACTATGCATTCAAGGAAGGGAAACTACTTAGAAGCTCTATGATTTTTCGCTGTCAGAGTCCATCCTCTTGGATGCTTCCTTTCAAAAGTAGACATCCTTTCAGAACATTTAGTTAGAAAAATCTGCACTCTGCATGTGGTTTAACCCTCTGTTCAATGGCTTCTGAAGCTAACATTGTGTGATACCACCTACAGTATAATTATTCCCATTGTACAGTGAACATAAATTAGTCTTGGCACCTCCAGTGTTGCAACCGTGCAAAGTCAGTCATCTGAAACTTTAATTAAAGGTTTCACTAAGATTGGTAATAACTTTTTTAATATTCCTCCTCATTTCAGTGAAAATGTATCAGATATAAAAAAAAATTTCGAGGGAAAGGTCTAGGAGGGTTTTACACAACCATCCACACTGCACACTCAGAAACAAACCAATAGATTACCCGGGAAATAATATCAACCAAGTATTCCAGATTTGTTACACTGGGCTTCACTCTGCAATGGGAAATACTTTAAATGAATGTCACGATCAGTTAATTTGATTCGGCTATGCATTTCCCAAGACTCTGAGACCATGGGCCATGTTTTCAAAGTTATTTAGGCCCCTAAACCTGCAGATAGGGGCAGAGTGGGAATTTCAAAAGTGCTACGCATCTGAGCCATGAGGTAGCTTAGGTGTTTACGTCCCTATGTGCAGCACCATTGCAATCCATGAAACTCCCAGTTGGCTGCTGCGTCACCCTGTAGGTGCCTAAATTCACTCAGAACTTAAATTTCCTCCCTGGTCACGTACGTTTTAATCCCTGGAGCGTGCACATTGCTGGCCACGTGGGGCATCTAGATCTATCTCCTGCCTAAGTACGAGAGCAATTCACAAACCGAGGGAAGATAGGTGCTCACCTGCTTAAGTTGCATGTGGGGCCCAATCCCCCACTCGTCTCTCTGTCAGAGGGGAAGAAAGGATTTGAATGGGGACCTCCACTGCTCAGGACTGGCAGCATTTAAGTATTTATCCATACTAGAACAGTCATTGTGCCAGAGAAAGAGTGTGTGAGATTGTGGTTAGTGCACTCTCCAGAGAGGTAGGAGACACTTAGTTCAGATCCTTGCTCCTCCTTTGACAGATAGGGGAGGAATTAAACCTGTCTCCCACTTCCCAGGTGGGCTAAAAGTTATAAGGGAGGTGGCACCACCATCTCCTCTAGCCTTTTTGTGTGGAGCTGAATTCATTCCCACATGAAGTGGTTTCAGCCATCTGGTTTCTTTTCATGGCTCTCTAGCAGACAGAGACCCCGTCCTGCAGCCCATGCTGAGGCATATCTCCTAGAGAGGAAAAGAGCTTAACATACACCCCTATGGTCAGCATCTCCCATTGGCTAGCTGAGGCAACTCCCCATCTGGCGTGCTGGCTTCTGCGGAGCCTATTTCTCCACATTCACTGTGTAGTGAGCATAAGTGTCTATCCAAAGCTTTGTGAATCAGACTCTTGTTTCTGTGATTTTGTAGGCGCCGAAGAGTTAGGGGCTGTGACATGCACTTTGCAATGCCTACATCCCTTCTTAGATCCCATCCAAGGTGCTTGACTCCCAATGGATACCGATTTACATCTTTATGTGCCTAAATTCCTTTCAATCTGCCCCCTTTAAAATCTGACACCTTGTCTATAGTAAAAAGTTGTACTCGTTTAACTGAAATTGATTTTAACTCAGTCTAGTTGACCCCCTAATGTAGACACACATCAGTTTAAACTTTGTTTATACAATGTAATTTAATCTGGTACTTTAAACATGAATCCAAATTGATATAGCCAAATTTTTAACTGTTTTAAGTGTGTCTACATTGGGAAGTCATAAAAACATAAGAATGACCATACTAGTTCAGATCAATGCCCGGTATCCAGTTTTCTGCCGGACGCTCCAGAGGAAATTAACAGAACAGGCAATTTCGAGTGATCCATCCCCTGTTGTCCAGTCTCAGCTTCTGGAAGTTGGAGGTTTAGGGATACCCAGAGCATGGCGTTGCATCTCTGATCATCTTGGTTAATAGCCACTGATGGACTTATCCTGCATGAATTTATCTAATTCTTTTATGAGCCCTGTTATAGTTTTGGCCTTTACAATGTCCCATGGCAATGAATTCCACAGGTTGACTATACATTATATGACAAAGTACTTCCTTTTGTTTGTTTTGAAATTGATGCCTATTTAATTTCATCATGTGTCCCCTAGTTCTTGTGTTATACTGGGGGGAAAATAACCCTTCCCTATTCACTTCCTCCACACCATTCATGATTTTATAGACTTTTATTATACTCCCTCCCCCATCGTCTCTTGTCTAAGATGCACAGTCCGAGTCTTTTTAATTTATCCTCATATGAAAGCTGTTTCTTACCCCTCCTCATTTTTGTTGCTTTTTCTGTACCTTTTTCAATTCTAATATGTGTTGTATTCAGTATTCAAGGTGTGGGTATACCACAGATTTATATAATGGCATTGTGATACTTTCTGTCTCATTATCTGTCCCTTTCCTAATGGTTCCTATCATTCTGTTCCCTTTTTTTGATTGCCACTGCACATCGAGCAGATGTTTTCAGAGAACTATCCACAATGACTCCAAGATCTTTGTTGAATGGAAACAGCTAATTTAGATTCCATCATTTTGTATGTATAATTGGGATTACTTTCTCCAGTGTGCATTACTTTGCACTTAACATTGAATTTCATCTGCCGTTTTGTTGCTATCACCCAGTTTAGCAAGATTCCTTTGTAACTCTTCATAGTCAGTTTTGGATTTAATTATCTTCAGTAATTTTGTATCGTCTGCAAAATTTGCCACCCCACTGGTTACTCCTTTTTCCAGATCATTTATGAACATGTTGAACAGCACTGGTCCCAGTATAGGTCTGTGGGGGACTCTGCTATTTACCTCTCTCTACTGTGAAAACTGACCATTTATTCCTACCCTTTGTTTCCTATCTTTTAATCACTTGCTGATCCATAAAAAGACCTTCCCTCTTATAATATGATTGCTTATTTGCATAAGAGCCTTTTGTGCGGAACCTTGCCAAAGGCTTTCTGAAAGTCTGAGTACACTGTGTCAAATAGATCACCCTTGTCCATGTGCTTGTCGTCTCTCTCAAAGAATTCTAATAGATTGATGAAGCATGATTTCCCTTTACAAAATCCATACTGACTCTTTCAAATCATGTTCATTTAGGTGTCTGATCATTCTGTTCTTTACTATAATTTCAGCTAATTTACCTGCACTATTTTAGTTAGATTAAACTTGTTTTCCAGTGTACCAATGCAAGAGACAGGATGTGAATGCTCTTGAAGTACTCGGGAGGTGTCAAAGTCTCCTGAATATAGTTAATCTCTACCTTGCAGGTGTGGCTCTAATGTTGGATTACTACGGGCTAACTGCATTCAAGTGACTCTTGTGCTACTGAAAGTAATTTCTCACACTCTATCAGCTCTGATGAGGTGCTATTACCACCTCTATGATATGAAAGGCAAATTCTCCCTCCTTATCAGTGCCTGCCAGTGGACGTTTACCAAAACCAGATTATGCTATCAGAATTAATGAGCCATTGAAAAGGTTTAATGACTAATGAAAGCTTATCGTGTAGGGGTTATTTAATTGAATAGTTGCCAGTGGTAGTGGAGGAAAATTTAATACCGTGTTGTAGTTATTCATTTGGGTGGTTTTCTCTGGGTTGAATCAACTGTGGTGCTTTGTGTGATGGGATACAAAACTCCACGCTGGCCAAGAAGGGATTAACAAATTGCTATAGGCTCAATCTGCCCCTCCCTACTGCACTGGAGGGAGGAATTAAAAGGGGAGAACACAAGTCATTTGGGGGCTAACTGGGAAGGAGGTTAGATCTCTAGTGCTCACTCTGAGAGAGAACGGTCTGGCTGGGCCAGGAACTGCTTGTGGACTGCTAGCTGCTAGAGCTCCCAGAGGGAAGGTAGGCCTGATGTGGGACCATTGTCTGATTTGTCACCAGTGACCTACCTGCTAGAGTTAAGCTGATTTTAGATTCATAGTCACTGCAGAAATGAATTCCTATCAAAGGAGAGAAATAGAAAGAAGGGATCCAGTAAACAGCTCCCCTGCAAAATAACTCCTGGACTCCACGTGTATGTGGCTTTACTGAGAGAAACCAGGCTTAAGTTAGTTGCTCCAAGTAAACGTGCTGCCTTCCAGTAAGAAATCTGCAGCTAGTTGTGTGTCCTCCCAACTCCCATATCTCCAAACCCTTCAGGCCTGTTTCTATGGCTCTTGAAAAGGTTTTTTGTGAGGACTGAGCTCCACTAACTTTTCCTGTTTCCTTTTGGCTACTTGGAGGGGGAAGTGGCAGGCCTTCTGCACACAGATGAATTCCACCTCTAGTGAGAAAATCACCCACCACATGAGTCCAAACCCTTCTTGGCTTCTCACAAGCGGGGATTGCATTATTCTTATTTTACAGATGTGTAAACTGAGCCCCAGAGAGGCCCAGCGACCTGCCCTAGGTCACATAGTAAGGCAACGGCAGAGCTAGGAATAGAATCCAGATGTCCCCTTATCTAATAACCAGGCCACAAAAATGCTAATAAGTTGTTGCTGAAAATCTTGGCTGAATATGTGAATCTATATTCTAAGATTTCAAGAATGTCACTCTGCAGCCTAAAATGTGTGTCAGTGTGAAGTAATGGAAGCAGTCACGAGCATGGCTGGGGGCTTATTTTTCTCAGAATATCACGAGGTTGAATTATCACTGGGTAACGTGGTCTGTTACCATCTATTTTTTAAAATTCTAGCCATTTTTCTTTGCCATGTGAGAGCGAGGCATGTACCTATGCCATGCCAAGACTCTTGCGATATCTGAGGTAACTCAACCACTCAGTTGCTCTTCAGCTAATCTGCATGCAACAATTTCACTGGTTGTGGGAGGGTGACTACACAGACACGTGGCCCAACTGCCACAGTTTTTCAAAACCACTCGCCCCAACACAGTCACACAATAACCCAAAACACACACAGCCTCTCATTTGCCTCCTGTGCAAGTCGACACAAATTTTCAAGGATTGTCATTCCAAAATGTCTGAGGCCATGCAATGGAAAAGGCTACAAGCCCAGCTGAGAACTCTCTTTGTTTAGGATATCACCAGTTATGATCATCGCTGGGCCCCGTGAGAACCAAATAAAAGCCGGAGTCCAAAGGTGCTAAGGTGATTGGAACGTGATAGTCGATTAGAGGAGGTGGGAGTAACAGCTGTGGAGGGGTACCAAAGCGGCGGTTGCTCTGTGCATAGACTTTGGAGAACGTGTACGGACAACAACAGTGTTCATTACAGCACAGTGCATGGAAACATGGGTCCCTTTATTTGGCTTCTTTATACCTATGATTTTATGAATAACACATGTGAGACAGCATGGGCGTTCAGCTACTAATGGACACGTAAAATGGTGATAATATAGCAGGAAGTCTGATTGGGCCCCAGGACTGTGGGAACTTTCACATCTATCTTTAAGGAACAGGTTTACAAGCCTTTCATTTTTTTAAAAGGTAATTGTAACAGGGCACTCACTTTGAGTGCCTCCTAGCAACTGGGTGTGGTGCAGCTATCTCTTTCCTGCTCCTGGTGCCACCTGTAGGTTCCAGATCTCACTAGGCAGTTCAGCCCTCTGCCCAAGTCACGGAGTCAAAAATGGACCCTTCTAGGGTCGCAGAGAGTCAAACTGTCTTTCCTCACTGGGGTTTTCAGCCCTGGGCCCTTTAAATCCAGCCCTTCACTCAGCTTCTGAAGGAGTCTTGTCCCCTTCACAGGGTTTAGGTCACTTTGGCAACGGGGAACACATTGCTCTGGGTTCCAGCCAATGGACCCTATAAACAGCCACCACGTACTGCCTCCTTTAATGAGCTGCTGCTGCATTCTCTGGGCCTCTTCCCACCTGGTTCCTTCACCTTTGCCTGTTACCTTAGGGTTACTGTTCTCAGGGGCTTACTCTCCCAGGGCCAGTAAATGCAGCCAGTTAAGCATCTTCTGGCCAGAGCAGAACATCCTTTCTCATCCTAGGCCAAGCCAGGAACGACCGACTCGGTCTCTGTAGCTCTGGGCTACCTGCTGGGCTCAGATTGGCTGCTTGGAAGCAGCCATTCTAGACAGGCCAGAAGAACCCACCTTTGCATCTCCTTACTTGGGGGTGAGGTGTAGTAGGACCACAGGGGCCCATGAAGGCAAGGTAGAACCCCATCACAGTAATGCACAGAACATCCACATGAGAGTTAGAAAGAACCTAGCATTGTCTTTAATTCTGTCCCTTTTGGAGTATTAAGAACATGGCATCTAGATTCTTTCCCTGCAGACCTCTTATGGGTGCTAACTTCTATGTTAAGCTAGCATGTATGTCATTTGCATGTATATGACTCTGTGACAATGAGTATGTGTCTATGATGTCTTTTAGAGGAAATGGTAACCGGTCAATGAGACACTTTACCATATTCATCATAACATTAATTGACACCTGTGGGAGAAGCAAATTAGTCTTCCCACTAGATTTATTATTGTAGTTGTCAGATGACTCAGACCGTGACAGTTTGCCCTTGGCAATACTGAAAGGGTAACCTAGACTTTGTCTAAAAAACAAGAGCTTTTTAGTGTCTCTTCAATATCTTAAAAAAAATATTACTGCAGATACTAAAAATAGACTTTCTAATGTCTCTGGAACGTTTGTCAATGTTCCTGAGGACAATAAGCAAGAGGAAGAAGATTGGACTGAATACAGGATTTGGAAGCAAATTCTAATCCCAGCTCTGTTAATTACTCTGACCTTGGAACAATTTTGCATCAGAAAATGCTGATCTGCCAAGGGAAAAAAATTTTTTTGGAAACACTGATTTTTAGTGAAATCTGAGTTGGAATAAAAACTGGAATATGTAGCATTCCAATACGGTCGAAAGGCTCCAGTTGGACCTTTTCTGAATGGAACATTTTGACTTCCTGTTTCAAAACAATTTTTTGTTTCAATTTTTTTTATTTTACATCATATAACTGAAGTAGAGATCAAAATGATTGACTTGTAATTCTGGGGGAGGAGAGCATTTCCAGGAAATCTTGAAAGTTTTTGTTCTTGTTCCATTTTGGAATGAAAAAATATTGAAAATCATTGAATTTTCCACAAAACAGAAAATCCTGTTCATGCCTGGTTTTAGCCACAACTCCTGAGGGTGTCACATAAAATGATTAAGGGCTGGAAGGCATTGAACATTTTATTAAAACCTGAAGAAAATAAAATCTCAGTTCCCCCACTCGCCAAACTCCAACACTTCAAGGTTAAATATCCTGTCAGCCTCTTGAAACATGCACAAATAACAAGAGAAACTTATGTAATTGATTGTTTATACATTTTTATACTCTTTTAATAAGCTAAGAGGGTCACAAAAGTTTCCCTGTGAATAAGAAGATGGCTGCCTGAAAAGCTGTAACCACTGCACTAAAGAAGTCAATAGGTGCTCCAACCTGTGTAGTGGGAGGGAAAAATCCCCAGTTAAAGATGAAAGAACCTCTCATTTGAAATGTATAAGACTTTCATTTGACTTACAGATTTAACATATTAGATCTTAAATGGGTACAGAAGATTTGCTCAGTACCAATTTAGAGGAACAGAGGCCAGGCTTGATAAGTTAATTGGTTCTTTATGCAGGCAAGCAGACAAAGCCTTGCTGGAATGGCTTGTGTTCACCACTGCGTCCCAAATGTTAATGTAAGACAAAGGGAAAATTCTCAGTCTTCTAGTCTGAAAATGGCCATCCTTTTCTTCCATGCTCCAGGCATGCATTCACCTTTCTCTGTCAAGTTTGTGCCAAACAAACCTTTTGCAGGGAATAATTAAGCTGTTAATTATATTTGAATAGGTTCATGTATTACCAGTCAGGCGATTAATTTAATCCTTAATAGGGACTGGTAAGAATCTGATTTTTTTCTTTAATCTTTCTGTCAGGCAGGGCATCTGTCTCCTTGAAAATCCCAGAGCACATGCTACATAAATAGAACAGGTGAAGTTCTGTGGCCTACGCTATGCAAAAAAAGTCAGACTAGAAAATCTAGATGGTCCCTTCTGGCCCTAAAAATCTATTAATCAAATTAGGAGGACAAACACCACAGTTTTGTGGGGATCAGACTTAGAAATGGGAGAGATCTATTAGGTTTCTGGATCAGTCCCCTAGCAAGAGGGCAGCATAATTCCCTAGATACAGAACACGTCAGATATTAACACATAGCTCTAGCCTTCTGTACAATACACCTGTAGTGGCCATTAAAAATGTACAACCCTTGGTTACAGTGGATTTATCCCATGTCCCTTAGGACGTATTGCATGATTTTTTCATCTGTACATTTATCCAGTGTACCCAAGCGACTATCTTCTCATTATCAACAGCTGGAAGATCTAATTAATATACTAAAACATTTACAACTGTTACAATAAAAATGAACTTGCACACCAGCCTTACTTGTAAACTGCAAAGAAAGATCAGTGCTATTGTCCGCTGCGATTACAAGGGTCACTGGAAGATCAGTGACAATTACCTCTGTAAGGCAGCAATACCATAGGCTACATTTGCAAAAGCGACTAGTGATTGGGGGCCCCCCACCTGATTTCCAGATAGCAGGTGAAAAAAGTTCTGAAGTTGGGCCCCCACGTTCACAAGTCACCATTGAACATGCAGCAATGGGAGAGAGGAGCCTAAATACCTCTGAGGATCTGGGTCCACCTGAGTCAGGCTGAGCCTGTCCACAAACTGAATGTCAAATACACCGGAGAGCGTTCAGTGTAAACTGGTTTGGAGAGGCCCAAACATAAAATAGTTCATAAAAACTATTCCAACTATTACACCCAGGGGATGAACTGAATATGAAAAAATGGGTAATTCGTGAACAGCAAAAGAGGTCAGATCCAATGACTAAATTGTTTGCAAGGACTTGTCACTACCCCTTGTATAGATTTAGATGATATAGATATCAGTATATAATCAGTAATTAGTCTTCCAGCACCTTCCATGTGAGGCTCTCACTTAACAACAATTAATTAGTTTAGTCTGGTGTCATAATGCCTCTGTGAGTACTACCCCCAGTTTTCAAGATGAAGGACCAAATTCTCGGCCAACAGACACCTTGAGCAGTCATTCACGCCAGTGCAAAGGGGATGTAAAATGCTACCATATCAGACTAGTAGTGGTTTATACTAACTTTGACCTGGTATAATTGGCTGCATAATGTGCAGGGCAATGGAAAAGCAAGTCTGAAGAAACTGAGGCATAGAGAGTTTACAGCTAATATTTTCCAAACGGGAACTGATTTTGCCTGTCTGTGTCTTGGTCCCTAAACTGAAATACCTGAGGTAGCATCCTAGGCTCTAAATGGGAGTTTTGGGGAGAGTTACACCCATTTTCAAGTTAATTTTTTTTTCTTCTTCCCATGGAACAAGAAAATTAAAAGTAACTAAATTAATTAAATTAATGCAACGTTAAGCTTGAAACATCAAGCAGTCAAAAATTAAGGAATGCCAAAAGTGAGGCTTCTACCGATAAGGTTAACTCATTCTGATTGTGCATGTCTAATATTGCCTATTATTAATATATACTATCGTTAATATGTACCATTCGAGTGATAAGATGTGCAGCATGGCTGAATCTATGTGGAATAAGCCCTCTTTAACTCTTGGAACCTGCTGATTTTATGCACTTGTCATATCATCCTTGAATTAATACTAGCTTTTAAAAAATGTAATTTGAAAGACAGCTTTAAAAATGACACGATGGAATAAGTAACAGCTGGTTATCTGCCTAGTGTCTGACATCCAGAAGAAAAAGAAAAGAAGCCATTGAAACTAACTATGGACTGTGCCAAGGATCCAAATGCCATCTCTAAAAACTAATTAAATCTTGGCATATGGAGCCCCTGGCAAAATTGTTCCAATAATCCATTACAAGACAGTAGGTAATGTGTCTTGAGTCTTATATAATCTAGAAAGCTCAGTTTCAGAGAGATGATCTATTTTATGACACTCAAGCATCTGTTAATAATAAGAGGCTTAGCATAAATGACATGATTTTGTTAAAAAAAGGTGACAACTTTAATTTAAAGCACTTTCCCTCCTCCCCAAAGATATTTTTCAAAATTCCCAGTAAATTGAGCATGTCTACCTACCATTCTGCGTGGCAATCAACACGTTTTGTATGAGCAATGGTTCAATTTGCACGTACACAGTTACCATTTTGTATAAGGAACTCGCCTTTAAAAAAAAAACAACCTTTAGTCCCAACCGCCAAAGAGCAAAGAACAGAAACACAGCTGGTTTGTGTGCACTGGTTGTTTTATGTAGCTACCCCCTCTACTGTACATACAACAAATACAGTAAAACCCACCTTCTTATGGGTACTTGTAAGAAAGAACTGCCATCTTAATTGCAGAACTGAGGCCTGAGGCAGCGCAGTTATGTAGAGTAAAGGGATGAGAGGCAGAGTATGCACTCCTCCTTCCTCCGAGCAGCCAAGGATAGAGGAGGCAGTGCACAGAAAGGTTTCAGCAATGGAGACCATTTGGAAGTGGGAAGAACCAACAGGACTCAGCAAGTGTCTGGACTCATGAGAAGTGACAAGGAGGGTATGGAGCTGCAGGCGAGGATGGAGAGTGGAGTTCCCAAAAAAGAGAGAAATGGGCTTAGGAGGAAATATGGGAAAGTGAACTTTGGGGAGATGGTGTTTGAGAAGGTACAATGGAAGCAAATGCAGTGCTATTATCCATGGCTTATCTGGTTTAAAATCTCCAGTCCCTGGAGATGTCAGGCTGGAACCCAACACAGGTATGAAATGTATTTAAAACTCTACAGAAGACAAGAGAAGTAATTCTTCCACTCTACTCCATGCTGATTAGGCCTCAGCTGGAGTATGGTGTCCAGTTCTGGACCCCACATTTCAGGAAAGATATGGACAAATTGGAGAAAGTCCAGAGAAGAGCAACAAAAATGATTAAAGGTGTAGAAAACATGACCCCTGAGGGAAGACTGGAAAAACTGGGTTTGTTTAGTTTGGAGAGGAGAAGACTGAGGGGGGATGTAACAGTTTCCAAGTCCATAAAAAGTTGTTACAAGGAGGAGGGAGAAAAAATATTCTTCTTAGCCTCTGAGGATAAGACAAGAAACAATGGGCTTAAATTGAAAGGGCAGTTTAGGTTGGACATTAGGAAAAATCTTCCTAACAGGGTAGTTACACTGGAAAATATTGCCTAGGGAGGCTGTGGAATCTCCATCATTCGAGATTTTTAAGAGCAGCTTAGACAAACACCTGTCAGGGATGGTCTAGACAATACTTAGTCCTGCCATAAGTGCAGGGGACTGGACTGGATGACTCCTCGAGGTCCCTTCCAGTCCTACAGTTCTATGATTCTATGCTGGAGCATCAGTTCACGGGGGTAACTCAGCAGCCAGTTTTATGTGAGACACAGTAGCCAGTGCTACCACTGCTTGGAACACATGCTACGAGCCACACCGAGCACAAGTCTGCTGTGCATGGATGCCTGCTTCTGCCTCCCCACAGAGGTCACGGCTGCTCGTGTTCCAAGAGGCAGTGGCGGCGCTCACTACTGTCCCTCACATAAAACCAGTTGCCGAGCAGCCCCCCAAACTGCTGCTCTGACATGACGCTGCCACACACAAGCATGGAATCGGTGCACTCAGTTCCTGCTTCTGCCTCTCTAGTGTTGGAAAAATTGCAGCACTATGGGGTGCGGGCAGGGAGGGAAGGGAGGACTCGGCAGCTGGAGTGATGCAAGGAAATTCAGCAGCGACCTTTCACTGACTGCATCCCATGCCTGTGCCATTAAATTCCATACTTTATCCATGACACTGCTGTGAATTTTCTAAAACAAATTTGTGATTTTCACAGGGCCTTACTAACAGAGTTGCTGTAACATACTTCTGTAAGGCATTTGACTTGCTACCACATGTCATTTTGATTAACAAACTAGAATGACACAAAATTAATATGGCACACATATTATAAATGGGTTTTAAATCCAGCTATCTGATAGGTTTTAATATGTAACTAAATGGGGAATCATCAAGCCTGTGTCAGATCTTTGCCACAAGTTATTTAAAGTTTTTATCAGTGAGCTCGAAGAAAACATAAAATCATCACTGACAAAGTTTGTAGATGACACGAAAATTGGAGGAGTGGCAAATAGTGAAGAGGACACTTCACGGATACAGAGCAACATGGATTGGTTGGTGTCTTGGGCTTAGCAAACAGACAGTGTGCCTTTTCATAGTCAAATGTAAATGCATGCATCTAAGAACAAAGAATGTAGACCCTGGGGGGGCTCTCTACTGTGAATTCTTTAAATTAAGATTGGAAATTTTTCTAAAAGGTCTGCTCTAGTTCCAAGTTCAGGGAAGTCTTTGAGCTTTGTTATACAGGTCAGACTAGATGACCACAGTGTGCCCTTCTGGTTTCATAATAGATGAGATCTCAGGACCAACACGGCTCAGAGAATAACATCTAATTGCTTTAAAGCACAAGGTGGTGGCGAAACACCATCAACACAGCCACAGAGCTAGGGCTGAAATTGGATAGCATATTTTTCATCTCCTACATTATCAGTTCAGTTCAGCACAGACATTGGGATACACCAGTGTAACTGAGAGCAAAATGGCCATAAAGTAAAACTCCGATAGAAAAGTGAACTGCTTGTGAACAATTGTCAGACCCAGAATGATTTGAAGAAATGATTGGTGAATAATTTTGAATCATGAATACATTTAAACAAATCATAAGCAGCTCACAGGCGATCCGTGAAGCATTCACGGCATAAATAAGTTCCTACAAATTATTTGCTCAGCTCGATTTAAAAATATAATGAGCATTTCATGGCAATGCCTTTGAAACTGCTTGACATCTTCCAGCCAATATATTCCTCAGTTAAAACAGGAGCTGTCTCGTAGATCGTGATCTGATAGCCATCAAAGCGACGAGAGCCCACGTGCTACATTTTGTCAGCTTTTGTTCTGTAGCTGTAATGTCTCCTTATCTAATATTAATGCAGAAACTTGACTTATCTTAGGGAATGCCTGGCTCTCAGGTCCCCAGGGGTGTAGGAAGCGGAGACCTTTCTCTTGGCATAATGAGCGGAGCTTGCCTTGCCAGGTGGATGACACTAGTTTACTACCTCGGTAGCTGGCACTGTACATGCCGAGTTTCATGAGGTGACTAGGTTGATCGCTATCCAATGTATTGTTCTTCAGTTTCTATCTATCTAAGTACTTCTGTGGCTTTTACACAGAGATGGCTGTCATCCATTTATGATGTGGACTGGACTTTATTCCCTGCAGCCCAATTCTCCCACTGGAGGAGTCAAGGGATTCCTGTTGAAGCCCCTGGGCTCAACGGTAGGCTCTCATGTTCCTGGGCAGATAAGCCCCCTTGCTCCCCTGCAGGGTTTTCCCATGTTGCTGGAGCTGCTGTCGAGCTTCTACTCCCCATCCTACCAAGTGGGTCGGGAATGGTCAAGGAAACGGCAATGCTTCAGCTCCACCCTACCCTCCTCAACATGCCGGCTCGCAACTTAGAGCCAGCCCGGGGGAAGCAGGATGCGACACCTCCAAAGGCTGGCCTAGCTTCCTTCCTCCCTGGAGCAAGGGTGCAGCACCTGATAGTGTCCCTTGGGGTCGGGATAATGCCTGCCCTACCCCTGGGGCAGCACTGGTATGTTCTGCCCCTTCCTCTAGCTCAGTTGTCAGGTGACAGCCCAGCCCAGTGAGAGCTGCTTCTACCCTGAGGTGGGAAAATGAGGATCTTGGAGGTCAAGGCTTCCCTCTCGTATGAAGATCCCCCTGAGCTATCGCGTCCCCCTTTGGAACTCTTTTGTAGTTCACCCACCCCAGTGACCATGGCACAGCGTGGTTCCTCCTGGAGCAAGATCGTTGCAGGGATTGCAGTCAGTAACTCTTGCCAGGCCACCACGAAGCCTTTCCCAGGGGTCCAGCTCATCACCGCTCCAAGGGCTTGGAGCCCACTGCGGAGGTGAGTGACAGAAAGGCACAGGCAACTGAGGAGAGTAATCGAGAGGTGATAATTATATGTATCTGGGATAGGAAGCTGTAAAGGAACAGACATGAATCCGTGTGGTAGAATTCGTGCAGACGGGGGGGAGTGGAGCTTGGAAATAGCAGTTCAGAGAGATGGCACGTCCAACAATTTAGTCCTAATTTGCCAGCAGTAGAGAGGAAAAATAACCTTTCTCCTCCGTGTACAGTGTGACAGAGGCTTTTTCCTCCCCCCAGCCTGCCTGCCAGGTATGTATGTCAGCCTCCACTATTTACAGCCCGTTCCTTTGCCAAGGAGAAAATGCTGTCCTGGAATAAGACTAGAAGCATTGGGCTCTAGCGAGGAGAAACACAAGCACGGGTTGAAATAAGGTCTGATTTAGAAGAGAGACTGCAGCCTTGTGATCTCCTCAAATCATGACTTCTCCGCTCCCACCAGGGAAAGCCAGCTGTGGTGCTGGGATTTAGCAGGTGGTGTGTTTCACTCTGAATCAATAGTGAAGCAATGACCCAGCATGACGCGAGAGGGTGCTGGCAGTTCTGTCTTTCTGATGGATGAAGTGTGCGATATGGGAGTTTACAATATAAGATGAGGATTATTTCAATCAAGTGGTTAGAATATCTAACCCAGGGAACAGCCCCTTGGATACCTTATGAAATAACCCATAATGAACGTGGTCATCTCTGGCCAGGATGAATAACTTGAAATAGTTAGAGTCAGAGACAATTGTGCACCTGCTGGATGCTTATTTTCTCTGATAATGTCCTTTGAGTCATGGTGGCAGTCAAAAAAGGCTTTTAATAAATCTTTTCCCTGTGCTCCATTACAGACATAACTGCGTCTTGTGGTCCTCAAAACACGGACAAATACGGGTGAGATGTCCCCTGGGGCAGAGTCCTTGCGCAGCCTTATGTAGCAGCTAAGTCCAGGGAAGGGAATGGGTGGCCGCCCGTGCCAGGTTGGAGTGGGGTTTGGACCATGGGTTTTGATTCTGCTCATTTTTGCATTAGATTTGGTGGACATTTGGGGGGGCCATCCAAAGGCCTGGTGTTGAAAGAAGAATGAATTTGGACTTGGATTTGGGTTATTTTCCATGGGGTTGTTTGCTGAAAGTAAATTTTCCCTGAGTTGCGTGTATCTGCGTGGGTGATAGGCTGGGCCCACTGCACTTTTCTCCTGCCCAACATGCAAGAACATAAGACTATAAGAATGGCCATGCTGGGTCAGACCAAATGTCCATCTGCTACAGTTTCCTGTCTTCTGAGAGTGGCCAGTGCCAAATACTTCAGAGGGAATGAACAGAACAGGGCAATTTCAAATGACCCATCCCTATATTCTTCTGTTGGGGTGGGGTTAACAAGGGGGGAATGCCCTGGAAAAGTGGATCTTGGTGTTAACACTCCATTGAGATGCATGGGCAGTTCGCTAAGCTGTTCTTTCAGGCTCTCTGCAGACTCAGGTAAGCCAACCTCACTGTGTCAGTTACACTTGTGTCACATTTTTGAGCTTCTCTGTGGAGACACAAGAGCTAGAAACTGTTTTTTAAAATGAAAACTGAGATTCTGGTGTGATCACGAGTTCAGATGAGTGTGTGTGTGGCGGGGGGAAGGGAGAGGTTCAGGCATAGGCCTAAGGTGTCTATGCCTTAATGTAGCCCTGGCCCTGCTGCCTTTAAAAGAGAAAGAAACAAGGGCCCATCTTAAAGGGGAATATAGACACTCTGATTAGGATCTTACTGACTTTCTTAATGAAAATATGAGAATGAAATCTGTTTGGGAATTAATTTTATTAATTAGAATCATAGAACCTTAGGGGTTTGAAAGGGACTGCAAGGGTCATCTAGGCTACTCCTCTGTGAAGATGTAGGAATGAGCCAATACATACTCTGCATATGTTTGGAACATATCTGGGGACATGAAGAATAAAATTCAAATGTCAGGAATGGATTCTTATACTTTCATACCTGAAAGTTAGCTAAGAACAGCTTCAGTCAGAAGGAAATCAAGATGTTTCCATCTTATAGGATGAGGAGCCAGGCATTGGAATGTCAACTGCGAAACAGCCATTGTCGGGCAAAGAGAGCACACTGAGAAGTTGTTAGTGTTGTTGTAATGGTCCACTACATACAAGCATATAGACTTGAATTAAAAAGGACTGTCTTGCTCAGTCGGTACCGGTGTATGAAAAGCATTTTGATCAGGCAATTTTAACTTCATTGCACAGAGCTTAGAAAATTGTATGAGAGCAACTACAAACACCAGGGAGGTTAGAAAGAGAGCACAAGAAGATTTAGGGTCTTACTGGTCTTAATAATGAGAGCTGAGGTGCTATAAACCTAGACAGGGGGCGCAGCACCTTGCTGGCTCAACACTTCGAGGTCAGAAAGAGTAAAGAACAGAATGGGATTCAGTGCAAGTGAATACGTAACGCACCTGTGCTATGCTGCAATATTGTCTGTGTTTCTCCTGGGGAGTGGGGGAGAAGCACTGGGAAGTGACAAGGATCTTACTAGATTGATTCTCTGTTCAGGTGCAGAGGGCAATTAGAAAGACCGAGGAAGTTCCAGACGAGGATGTGGTAGTTACCAAATACACTCTCTGGGTGGTCTGAGGCCATATGGAAATTTTCACTGTGTGCAACCCACGTGGCGGGTCATACCATACGTTTGAGAGCGGAGGCAGTCAGAGAGCAAGGACTGTAAATAGAGGAGTTAAAAGCATGCTGTGGACTCAGGTGCTGATTAACACAGGATCAAGAATTGTGTTTGTTATGTAGCAATATCTGTACCATTCTGGATGCAGGTGAGTTCTAGTCCAGCTTTCTTTACTAGGGAAGCCCTTCATTAGATTAATGTTTGGTCCATCGTGGTGTGTTTTATTGACCTAGAGGGAGAATTGGAGTAGGGTGGGGTGGAGCAGTCAGAAGGAGCATTTGTTTTCTCTAGCAGCTACAGGACCAGTGCAACTTATATTTAGCTATGAACTAACTGCAGTAAACTCAGATTCTGTTTCAGAGAGAGAATGGGGCAGCCTTTAGAGAGATGAGGAGTGTGAATTCTTGCTTCAATTAGTTGGGTTTATGGGGAGAAAATGGTGCCCAACAGAGCGAGAGCCTTGTAAAAATCAAGGTCATGGACATTTTATATGCTGATCCCAACCCTTCTATCACTTTGGCTACAAGCTACGAGATTCCGTTTTGTTATCCATTGAGAGGACCAGTGAGCTACTGACCCAAGGGGCTTGACTACTGCTAGCTGTGGAGACCCCTAGACTTTGTTCGCTGATACGGTGCTGAAGTATGTGGAAGGACTGAGACATAGCCATTCCTCTAGCTTGCCAGAGTCCAGCGACCCACGCCACATACTAGGATCACGCTATACAGACTGAGCGATCATTTCTGAGAGAAGAGCGGAGGGGACATGTTTTGATGTGTGTTGGAAAGTATAGAAAATATTATGCTGAAAACTTATACTTGCATATACATAACTGAAACAAAAGGGGGGAGTCTCTGTGAGGAACACCAGTAAATTTACTGCCTAATAGCTCTTGTTTAAAAGTAATTCATGTTATTCCGAACACTATTTACAATGTTTTCTGCCACTTACAGTGTGTGTTGTGTGCATTACATGCCTGGTTCTCTAAAATGCTATATGGTACTGTCTCTGACATCAACATGGAACTGTTAATATCTGTTTGCCAAGAGTTTACACACAATGGCCCTGAGATTTAACTCTGGGTTATGCTGTGGTGGAGAGGAAATTTTTCATAATGTTTCGCATTAATATTGTGCATGCCTCCATTTCTCCTCTGTGGTGCATGGTTAACTAGGTGGTGGGAAAAGGTAACTATGTGTGACTGACAACTGTGTGTGACTGTCAATGTGACTGACGACCAGCTGCCTGGGTCTGGGCCCCATGCCCGTGGAGAGTCTGAGAAGACAATGGACACTCCAATTGCCCAGACATTTGTCACCTACCAACTAATGACCAGGATGGCCCACCCTCCTTAGGAAGCCAACCCAGTGTGACCAGCTGGAGAACAAAGGGCTGAGAAGTGGCCAGGTGGGGTTGTTAAGTGTGGGCTGCTGGAAGCCGGAGGGGCTCCTGGCCTGGGACTGACGAAGGGTCACAGAGTCCTGTGCTTGGGGACCTGGTCAAATGGACCATACTGTAACTTTCTGTTCTGTGTTACCTAAGGACTTTCTACACTATGTTCCAGGCATCTAATAAACCCGTCTGTTTTACCACACTGGCTGAGAGTCCCTGCAGTTTAAGGAAGGTGGTGGGTGCATTACTCCCTTTGGGTGTACAAGCCTCCCTCTCACATCCAACTCAGGTGGACTGACTGAAGGGAGCTCATGGCATGAAGCAGGAGTGCTGGAGGTGCCTAGGTTTGGTCCCAGGAGGCAGTTAAGCCAAGTGGCTGACCCCAGTGAAACAGTGTG
Source organism: Mesoclemmys tuberculata (assembly GCA_007922155.1). Lineage (NCBI taxonomy): Eukaryota > Metazoa > Chordata > Testudines > Chelidae > Mesoclemmys > Mesoclemmys tuberculata. The sequence continues at coordinate 4,806,729 of ML675632.1, read as the reverse complement.
ACCATAGGGGGCTTGACACACTGAAGGGCTCCTCACAGGGACTGTTCAGAGTTGTTCGAGAACCCTGGACCAGTGGATCCATGACATACCCTTTCTGGAAAAGTCCTGAAAAAAGAATTCTGGCCTGAGCTGTAGCAAAGAGTTAAGCTGAGTTGCAGAAAGAAGGGGAGTGTGGTAGCTACGCAGAATATTGGAGTGCAGTTTCCACGCCCATTTGATCACTAGCCTCATGCAGGCCTGTCAACAAAAGGGCCACTTGTGGGGGTAACATGGACACTTGCTCACGAGAAACTGGGCAGAGATTACCAACTAATTGCATCAGGACAGGAAGAAACACTGTCTGACCCATGTGTATAACCTGTCTTATCCACGTCCCCATCTCTGCCACACAGTGGTAAAGCCCAGGCCTTGTATGAATTTGCAAAGGGCTCTTGGGTCTCTCAGGTGAAAGGGCGCTTATAAATTATCTTTCCAACGATGACAGAATGGCTGATAGAGGGTTATGGCACTGACACCAATTATTGTGGCCAACTTCCAACAGGGATTATAAAGAATCAAAGTTCTATAAGGGTGTTTCTAAAACGGTGACTTGTTTTATAGAGAAGTGTGTGAGGTAATACCTTTTATTGTACCAACTTCTTATTTTATATATAAAGTTTTGTTAGGTTTTTTTAAATCCCTTTCGCAGAGCCTCTTGTTCATCTGAAAAATAAGTACTTTATGTAATTTAGATGAGAGCACCTTACCTACTACATAGCTGGAGCCTGGTGTTTATATTTTGTACTGGAAATGCTTCAAAAATTGTATTGTGTTTAACACGGCAAGGCACGTTCCTATGGATAGTTCTGCTCGGATGGAGTCAGTAGGTCTAGATTATACCCTTTGGGACCCAGTAGGAAATACATACCTGTGATTACCCAACCAGCCACTGAGTGTCATCTTTGCTCCACTGTCCCAGCTGAAAGTGCATCTGTATAAGAGAAAAAAGGTTTTGACCCTTAAAGAAAGCTCAGATATAACAACTGTTAGGCGTGTAGTTGTAGCTGTGTTGGTCCTAGGATATTAGAGAGACAATGTGGGGTCCAGTAAAAGATATCACCTCCCCCACCTTGTCCGGAGTTCAGCACCTTCCTAGCCTCAAGTCAGATGGCTCTAACTCAACCACCTTGACAGTCTAGGACACATGCTCTCTGACCTGCAGATTACCCGCCAATAAACAATGGGTATCCAACCCGGAACATTTGAGAACACACTATTCCTGGCTGTATAAAAGGCTAAACGAATCTCCGCTGTGACTCCATTAACATCAATGATATTACATTAGGGATGGATTTGACCCAGAGCTGTCAGGCTGGTATGAAACCAGGTGGTCTTGTTTCTCCTCCCCCGCCAACCCTCCAACCTGCTTATTTAACTGCTGCCTCAAACACAGTAGTTGGTTCATTTCTTCCCCCAGTAATTGATTCAATATGTTAATTACCATGTAAAGGGATTCTAGCTATGCTAATGCGGAGCACTTTCTTAGCATTGGTTCACGGCCCTTTGTTCTTGCAGCTGACAGTCTCAGATAGCATTACTGTCTTATTTTCCAGTGAATGCTGACCTAGATTCTCTAGCTTTTCTCTGCAAAGGCCAGATCATAGGCTGAACTGGGCTATTGATTTTTTTTTTTAGCAGAACTCCCATTAAACTCAGTGGTACAACAGGGCCCCTGGAAAGATGTGGAGCACCCAGTGAATATTGCATTGACTTGAATGGGAATTTGGGTGCTCAGCACCTCAGGTTTTAGCTGTATGGTCTGATACAGGAAGGTATGTGAGCACCTGCCTAATTTCAATCATACAAGTAGTCCCATTGACTTTAATGTCTTCACTGGGACTACTAAAATGATTAAGTACCTCCCTGAATTGGGACTTAAATAAGCACGGGTTCCCTGGGGTCAAGCTAGAGGACTGGGATGTGTCACATGGTGAGTGGCTAATGTGGATTAGATTCTTACATTGTTTAATTGGCCAACGCTTTAAGCAGAAGTGCTTCCCGGAACAAGATGAAAAGATCTTCTAAGGGCTTTGTGTGGATCTTCCCACCATGTAGGGTGTTAGAGCCCAGGCTGCAGCCTAAACACAAATGTCTACACTGAAATTAAATAGTCCCTTAGCCCAAGCCCCTTAACCTGAGTCAGCTGGCACAGGCCAGCCGTGGGTGTTTTAATTGCAGTGTAGACATACCTTAAGTTCCCTGAGTTCTCTTTGAAGCATCCCATTTACCTCCCACACTCTCCATAAGAGCCTTGTGTCTTTTGGCCTTTAACAACAGTATTAGCATGAAGAAACCACACTGCACGGAAGGGTCCGAATAACCATGTTTTTTAAATATACACAAACCTTAGCTACATCGATATGCAGCTGCTCTGCTGGCTTCTAAAACACAGAACACGATGAGCACCACTTGAGGGCTTACAAACGATTTAAAGGGATACTGTCCAATTCTTGTATCCTACACTCTCTCCGAAGTAACCTCCCTGCCAATCTGTAATGCAGCACTAGACTCATTTTCTCTGACTTAACTTTCTGTCCTTCTCTTTGGTCATCCTGGATTGTATACCTTTTTCTTCTACAGCATCTGGTCACCGTGCTGAAGGTTTTAGAGTCCACTACACCATCACATTTTCTGCCTGATCCATGCAAGAGAATTGCAGTATAATAAGTTGACAGATGGGGAGAAATTGGGCAGTGCTTTTACAGTATTACCTAGGTGGGTATAACTCACCAAGAACCAAGATACATATTTTACCGGGATTGATCTTCATTGCCATAATATCTGAGAACCTCATCAGTCCCTCGAGGTATTGGATTGTTTGTGTTTACCAGGCTTTCCCCTGGATTCGCCTTGCATTAAAATACAACAATGGGCTTTGGCAGCTTTCAGGCATACGCTAATAGCTTCATTTCATCACTTGATATTGGCTAAGTTACAGATGTTCTCCCAGGTGCTTCTAGGTTAAGATATGTGGAGAAGATAAGGAGAAATTGAAAATACGGAGTTCTGAAGGCCCATGGCATATAGAAAGAATAAATGTTGTTCTACTGAAACATGCTAAAGGCTACCATCAGGTGAATCCAAACTTAGGCCTGGTCTACACTTACCTTGGCGATTCGGCAGCAGTTGACAGGAGATACGCAAGTGACGTAAATCACTTGCATATCTCCCGTCGACTTTGCAGCGTCTCCTCCGCGTGGCGTCTGTACTGCGCTGCGTCAAAGGGAACAGCGCTCCCTTTGACGCAGCACTACTCCACATACAGGGGTGGTTTTCCTGCGTCGCTTCCTGGATCGACTGAGCATGTCTATACAGACCGCTCGGTCGATCCAGAGCAATCGATGTGACAACAGCGAATTTGCTGCTGTCAGTGTAGACCCAGCCTTAGAGAGTTCAGGTGAGGCATTGGCTGTGTCAAGCACTCTTTCAGGCTCAAGAAGAGGAGCAATCAAGTCGTAAAAACAGCTGCAGGCAATGATAACTTCCATCCAAAAAAAAAGGCTTGCTGGCAGGCCCACCCAGGCAGATTAACATCGGTTTTCCAAGTTGCAAAGACAAGTGCTCAAATATTGGTGGTAGGCTGCTTGCATGTCTACACTGCAGTTGGAAGGTGTGATTGCAGCCCATGTAGATGGGCATAGCTAAGCTCGCTTAGACCTAGCTAGATCAAACTTGAGTAAGAATGGTGAGGAAACCAGGGCAGCACAGGCTAGCCTCACTGGCCCATTGTATTGCGAACCCCAGCTCTTCAAATACCATGAGCCAGGCGCACCAAAATCATGAGATTGGCTTTAAAACCATGAGATTATGTAATAATAATAGTTTTGGTGTGCTTTTTATTTGCCTTCTGCTTTTTGAGCCTGTAAGATGCATTGGGGTCACATTTTGAAGCTTTCTCTGCAGCCATGAGGGCTAGAAACTTCCTTTTTCTTTAAAAATGAAGGCTGAAATCATCACATAGCCACTGGACTCCAGGAGCTGAGGCTTTAGGGAAAACAGTAACTACCACAAGAGCTGCGAACACTGGGCCCAGGCCCCTAGGTACCTACTCAAGCAGCTTTACAGAGCTGTCACAACTTGGCTGCTATTGTTCCTCAAGTTAACGTCGCTCTAGCTAGAGAGAAGCTAGCTCAGGTGTGCCTACACATACTGCTATCGCACCTCCAGACTGTAGTGACAATATACCCTGTGTGTGTTGCAGGCAGAAAGCCAAAAGCAGCAGTTGTGAGTGTGACCCTGAGAGGAAGCAGAACAGAGCTTCTAGGGCACAGAGGTTGCTGGTTACTTGAGGCAGACTTGGGGATTTCTGAATGGGGAAACTGCCTGCTATTTGTTGCTACTATTTTTAGGGAAACAGGAATTTGAGGGTGTATTTTTTAGTAAATAAGATTACCCTGAGAATACACTTGACCTGTACCATCAATTTCTTCTCCTAATGAGAGCAACCCTACAAGGCCTCAGATATTGGCTAACTGCTCAGGCCACGGCTGGCCTTGGGAAGAATGGTGCTCTGGGCGAACTTATATATTGGCCCCTTTCTTTGACTTTGAGAACAGCAGTATGGAGCCTGGAGCCCAGCCAGACTGCACAAAGAGGAGTTTTTGAGCCTGGGTGCTCCCCCAGCCATACATTCCCTGACCACCTGTCAGCAGGTGCACGGCCACTACCCATGCCCACAGAAAAGGGGGATCCAAGGGCTGGCCTTTTGGTTCTGCCTGCACCTCCAGATGGCATCACCTGCCACCCAATTGGCTGGCCAGGGGCTCGAGCCCCCAGCTAGCCCACAGTCATTCCCACTCTGCGCCCCCTCCAGTTTGTGGCACTTGGATGGCGAGCCCCTTGACCACAGCATCCTTGAAGGGCGCCAACGTCACCCACCCGTGAGGCCAGCCCTGGCTCAGGCCAAGGAGGCAACAATATGTATCCAAAACATGCAATCAAATCTGGAATATTCTAGAGAAAAATTGCATGTGTGTGTGGACTGGGTTTGGCTGTCTTGTCACCAGCTGACCATCTTCCATATACTGCCATCATAGGGAAGTTTTACCTGGTATGTATGCGCATGTGTGGAGCGAAAATGGAGTGAGCATGTGTGGAGCATTCCACAGCCATGGAGATAAGACATTTTGTCCCTCTTATTTTAGAATCAGAGTCAGAGAGACAGAAAACTTTTGTAACCCAGCTTTTGTATCATGTCAACAGATAGATGGCATTGTCACTATGAAAACTACAGCAGGATTAGCAAGTACAACCCTCCTACTTAATTATAATACGGAACAAAACTAAATGCTAGTTCTGTTCAACTCATAAATACCATCCAGACTTGTTGGATTTTCTTGTTGTTTTGACTCAAGCTAACTTATGTTGTTTGTATTTTTCCCTTATTCTTAACATGAGTTGAGTTGGCAAGAATTTCTTTCCTAATGCATTTACTGTACATGTTCTCATTCAGCAGAGATAGAAATCACTGAAGTGAAGCAGTTTTAACCCCTTGAGCTAAAAGCTTGGATTTTGTGACAGTGCTCTAATCAGAAATGCACTAGCGTGCACAGCAAGAGCTTTGGATTTATAGGCACCAAGGCCCAGACCCTCCATGGTATTTAGGCATCTAACTCCCATTGAAATCAATGGAAGTTTGACACGTAACTACCTTTGAGGATCTGGGCCCAAAGGATTACAAGAAATAAGACAAATCCTTCTCATTGTCTTAGCTATAGGATTGGTGAGAGGCTATTTTGCTAAAGTTCAGTGGCTTATATTATATAGAACCCAATCCTACTCCCATTTAAATCAGAATTTTTCCAGAGACTTCATTGAAACCAGTATGAGGCTACCAATGGGCTTGATCCAAAAGCCAATCAAAGTCAGTGGAAGCCTTCAGGTTGACTTCCCTGGGCTGTGGAGCAGGTTCAAAGCATGTATCTTTCTGGTGAAAATAGAACTGGCTTTAATGTGGTTATGAACTTTTGAGAGGAGCATTTGGATACATGGGGGTAACAGCAGGAGGCAGGGGACTAGGAGTAGATGAGACCCAAATGCTTACATCACTTTTTTATTCGATAATTTCCTGAGGAACTGTGACTTTGGCCTCCAGGGGAGCCTTGCTGAGATAGCTTAAATAAGGCAAACTGCACAGAATGGGGCAGGCAAAGCCCTAAATACTGGTGGGTTTTCTTCCATAAGATATACCAAACAAGCAACAAACAGGTTCTGAGACCTCACTGGTCATTCAGTAGACAAAACACAGTACCTTTAGAACTATCCAGTCTTTTGGCTAGCACCCAGACAGCTAAGTCAAATATGATGGGGATTACTGAAAATCTTTATCCATCATATGTAAAAAAGTTCTATCAGTTCCAAAGGATTGAACATATTACCCAACAGGTCAATGAATAGTTCAGCTCCTACCCAATACACACTTAAAGTTAATGTTTATTAACTAAACTAACATTTATTTAAAAAAAAGAAAGAGTAATGGTTAAAAGGTCAGTATACGTACACAGATGAAAATAACGCTCTTAGGTCAGTTTCAAAGTAGAGATGACATTCTCCCACAATATTCTTATCAGCAAGTTAAAGAAGTATGGGTTGGATGAATGGACTATAAAATGGATAGAGAGCTGGCTAGATCATTGGGCTCAACAGGTAGTGATCAACGGTTCCATGTCTAGCTGGCAGCCGGTCACAAGTGGAGTGCCCCAGGGGTCGGTCCAGGGGCCGGTTTTGTTCAATGTTTTTATTAATGATCTGGAGGATGGGGTAGATTGCGCCCTCAGCAAGTTTGCAGATGACACTAAGCTAGGGGGAGTGGTAGATATCCTGGAAGGTAGGGATAGGATACAGAGTGACCTAGTCAAACTGGAGGATTGGGCCAAAAGAAATCTGATGAGGTTAAAGAAGGACAAGCGCAGAGTCCTCCACTTAGGACGGAAGAATCCCATGCACAGCTACAGACCAGGGACCAATGGGCTAGGCAGCAGTTCTGCAGAAAAGGACCTGGGGGTTACAGTGAATAAGAAGATGGATATAAGTCAGCAGTGTACCGTGGTTGGCAAGAAGGCTAATACTATATTGGGCTGCATTAATAGGAGCATTGCCAGCAGATCAAGGGAAGTGACCATTCCCCTGTATTCAGCATTGGTGAGGCCGCATTTGGAATATTGTGTCCAGTTTTGGGCCCCCCACTACAAAAAGGATGTGGACAAGTTGGAGAGAGTCCAGCAGAGGGCAACAAAAATGATTAGGGGGCTAGAGCACAAGACTTACGAGGAGAGGCTGAAAGAACTAGGCCGGTTTAGTCTGCAGAAGAGAAGAGTGAGGGGGGATTTGATAGCAGCCTTTAAGTACCTGAAAGGGGGTTCCAGAGAGGATGGAGTGAGGCTGTTCTCAGTGGTGGCAGATGACAGAACAAGGAGCAATGGTCTCAAGTTGCAGTGGGGGAGGTCTAGCTTGGACATTAGGAAAAAGTTTTTCACTAGGAGGGTGGTGAAGCACTGGACTGGGTTACCTAGGGAGGTGATGGAATCTCCATCCTTAGAGGTTTTTAAGCTGAGGTTTGAGAAAGCCCTGGCTGGGATGATTTAGCTGAGGTTAGTCCTGCTCTGAGCAGGGGTTGGACTAGATACCTCCTGAGGTCCCTTCCAACTCTAATCTTCTATGATAAGTAAATTACAAAATTCTTAAATTGCAAAATCTCTGAAATTACCCCGACAGCTTGCAGGTCATCAGTCTTTGTTTAGAGCTTCTTTGTTTGTCATTCAGTCCAGCGAAATGAAGACTAATCAGTCTATGTGCAGAGTTTATTCATATTCCTCCATGAGAATTAGCAGGATGATTTCAGGCTGGTGCTGGGATCCCAGTCTTGGGATCCAAACTTTCCCTGACAAGCTGGGACAGATTTGAGACAAAAAGGATCAGTCCACCGGAGTCTTTTATAGATCCATCCAGGCTGACCAATATTTTCTTGACAGCAGATGCCTCCTTGAACAATTAATAGATGATTACTTGGGACTCTGAAGTGTCATCTCCTATGTTCTGTGCACACCGGTAATTAGTTACATTAGCATAAGGCAATTGGCCATTTACAACCATTTACAGGTATTTACTACTTAAACTTCAAAGAGAAATACAAACAATAGTATTATTAGAGTCAAAGTTCCATCTAAATGTTCATATGTTCCTTTTGAACTCTTAATCAATAGGACCGTGATAGACAGAAAAGCAGTTTATCTACACTGCTAACCACTAACAAGAGATATGTAAACAACCTCAAATAACTACCAACAATACACTTGTATATCAAAGTTCTAGTCTATTTACAAGGAATGATCCCCACTACCATTGTATTTTCCTATAATATATCTTTAAAGGTCAGATTTGGGCCATACAATTTGTCAAGTTCCTTGGCTTTTTCGGGCCTAGCATCACAAGGACTTTTCCCCTTCGCATGAAGACTAACTGGTATTATAAGCAATATTCTGTCCTTGTGCAGCACACAAATTTCCCTTCAACGTCAATGGGTATTTTGAACAAATATCAGTGGTAAGTGCAGCGTATCCAGCGTTTTCTGACTAGGAGTCTCATCCAAAGGCCATTGAAATTGATGGAAAAACTCCCACTGACTTCAATCAGTTTTGGATTAGGCCCTGGGCCTGTTAATGTTTATATATGTCATGTATTAACCACAGGTGTATCATAAAAACTCAAGTTAATACACTGTGGCTTATTCAGGTTTGCCCTGGAGAAACATCAAACAGAGTATAATTTACAAACACTGGCTCAGCCATTCGCTGTCGCTTACACTGCAGTAAATACTCAGACATTTGTGTGAGTCACAGACACATTGGGAGAGCACGGTTCCAGTCCATTCCTGCCAGATGCAACGTAGACGCACTTTGCATCCATTTTATATACAAAACGTTGTCGTTGTCTTATTTCAATCATTTGTCGGTTTCTGCTTTGCCTTTCAAGTGTTTGAAAAGCAGATATTAGATCAGCAGAAGGTCAGGTTTTGGTCAGATAGTATTTATGAGCTGCATTTATTCTTTTCTGTATTAAAAACCCTAATTACACTAAAGGCCAATTTCTACACAGGCTTACCCCTGACATTAATGGAGTCACACAGGGTGGGAAGTCAGGGAACAACTAGAGTCTAATATGCTAGATACGTCATGCAAAAATCAGACTTTGGTCCCTGAATCCCCAGATGTGTTTTTCAAAATATCTTTTTATTATTGTGCACTTAAAAACAGAACAGATACATCTTTACTTTCTACACAGTGGCAGCAAGATTAAAGCAAGACCAGTCTACAAGTTAATGTGGCAGATAAGCCTATGACCTTTTGTTGATATACAATACTTGTGTCCAGGTTTTACAGACATCTTTTTCTAATGTGTGTTAGGCAAGTTACTTCAGGGAACTGGTTCTTTTTCCCCTTCCCCAAAGATATTTTATTGAAGGTTTATGTGATGGTGTGACACACTGCACCCCCATGTACACCCTTATGGTGTGATTACGTATCATTCATCTTCACCCTTATAGTGTAACTGTGCATTGTTTCATGCAAAGTATGTCAGGGAAGATGGTTTTGGAATGCTCGTGGCATACTGAACCTTATTGTTTTAGTAATACGTTTGTTGCAGTATCGTATGTATGGTTATGAGGCTTCGCTCTATGATGTTTCCAAAGGCGTGTTTCAGTTTGATGCAGATTCAGGCAAAATTCTCCAAGTTTTTTTAGAAACAATGGACTAGCCTCAGCACCAATAAGGAGATAAGGGAACCATACAGGACATAGTTTGTCACTCAACCCTGAAAGGGGGGTGAGGCCCCAGAGGGGTGCGAAGGAACATGTTAAAAAGGGAGACATTTTGCTGTTTGCTCTCTCTCTTCCACCCTCATCTACAAACACCACCAAGCAACGGAAACGCTGACCTAGGAGGGAGCCTGGCTGGGACGGAATCCAGCCATCCTGTGGTGAGAATCATTTAAACCTGTAAGGTTGCTGAAAGTGTTATGCTCAGTTTAGAATGCGATTTGCCTTTTATTTATTTTTGATCAAATCTGACCGGCTTTTCTCTGATTTTTGTAATTCCTTAAAATCTTTCTGTTTTCAATACATTTGTTCGTTTTATCTAAAGCAGTGCATGTGGTTTAAGGTGTGTTAAGACTCCATTTGAAGCAACAAGGCTGGTGCATATCCATTTCTTTGATAAATTGACGAACCAATGAGCTTGGAGCGTGCAATGGGGTGCACTGAGCATTGTAAGACGGCAGTTCCTAGGGTTGCATCTAGGACTGGTGTTGTTGCCTGGAGTCATAACAGTGCATGATCCCAAGAGTGGCTGGCCAGAAGCACTCGCTCACTTAGTTGAGATCAGCTTTCTTGCCATAAGCTGTGCGTGGGCTGACCCAGTCGTGGGGATTCACACAGTGGGGCAGAGTGAGATGGGCTCCAGGAGTGAGGGATTGGGGTGACACCAGTCCAGATTGCAGAGGGAAACATCACAGATGGGGTGTACCTGACCCCTTGAGGCCCTCCAGAAGGCCCTGTAGTCCTGCCACACCCACTTCCATGTGGGAACAGAAGAGAAGTCCTCCAAGTGGCCTAGAGTAGTTGCAGGGAAGCAGCCAATGAGGGAAGCCACAGAGAGCAGCCAGTCAGGGCCCAGCAGGCTCACATAAAAGGAGCTGCAAGGCCAGAGTCACAGTCCTTGCTGGAGCTGGAGGAGTGTTGATAGTGTGCCTGGTTGGCTGAGGGAGCGACGGGATCTTGGACAGAACAGTGCTGCCGGAGACTGCAGAAGTGAGGAGGAGCTCCGGGCTGGATGCTGGGACTTGTCCAGAACAAGGCCCTGAGCTAAGGGTGAAGAATGTGCGGAGGCTGTGGGGAAGTGGTCCAGGGAAGCGTAGCAGTGATGTAGTTTAGTTAAAGGGACAGTGTGGATGGCTGCTATCTGCAGAGTCCCTGGGCTGGGATCTGGGGTATTTGGTGGGCCTGTGTCTCCTCCTGGAAAAGGTTTTTCCCCTGAAAAAGGGTATTTTCTGACAATCGAGAGTCTATGTTCATGGAAAGTCTGGGACACTAGTCACAACACAAGATGTCGTCAATGTTCCCACTGTTATTCTGGGGGACCCTGTGTACCCCCTTTTGCCTTGATTTATGAAACCATACCCTGATCTCAGAGGCCCTGGCAAAAGAAGGTTTAATTACACTCCCAGCAGAGGAAGCATGGTGGTTGAATGGGCGTTGGGCAGATTGAAATCCTGCTGGCAATGTCTACCGACCCATTTGGATTCCAATGTCATCAATGCTGTCCTCAGTACTGTGGCTTGCTGTGCTCTTCACAATCTCTGTGAAGCCAGAGGTGAGCCATTTCCCCCCAATGGATCTTTGACAGTGAGGGGCTGCTGAACCGGTACATTTAGCCAGAAAGTGCATCATCTTCAACAGATGGAGCTAAATGCACCCAGACAACTGACATCAGGGATGCTTTGTGCTCTCACATTATAGACTTGCATAGCTTAATAGAAGATGGGGACTAGTACCTCTATGAAAGTGCCTGTGGTTGGGGGGGCAGAAGGTTGTTTGTTATGCGCTGTACTTGTGAATGACATGACCGCTTATGAAATGGGGAGGCCCTGAACAGTATGGATGGATATATTTTGCTGTATCGAGACATGGGTTTTGCATATAACCTGCTATTGTCCCTGATCACGTGTTTTCCTTTATTTGAAATACACATTGTATGTGGTGCAGTGATGACCATAACACTTCTTTATAAAATGCAAACCTTTATTTTTACATGTTTCTTGGAAGAGTACAATATTAAATCATTGCCCAGCCAGCCAGCTGCCAAAGCTTTAAAAGTAACCAAGAATAAAATGCACAAACAAGTGCAAAAACTGAAACTATGTACAAGGCACCCCTTACTACTGCATGTCCCTTCCCACTCCTCTCCACCATTCTCCTTTCCCTTCCTTCCCACATTTGCTGCATAGTTGGTGCCAGGGAAGGTGTTGACGGGAGGGGTTCAGAGCACCCAGGACTACATGGGGCTCATTTGTCCTGTCCAGCCACTCATGGGGGCTGACTGCGTGGGCCAACCAGCCATGGAGCCATCCAAGCTGTCCCAGTAATGCAGGCCAGGGTACTTCAGAGGGGAAGCAGCTTCGTGCAGGTGCAGCAGTAGCCTACACTCTTCCAGCCATTGGAGCCAGCAGCCGCTCAATCGGTTCTCTCTATTGCATTCTATCTTCCTCCCTTAACCACCAGTCCTGTTCCAGAAACTGTGAATCAAGAGCCTGATCATGCGACACTAGCTTGTCCTCAAGCTGTGAAGTCAGCCTGAGCCTTTCCTCTTGCTGCACGTCCCTTTGCTCCAGGTACTCCACTTGCTGGGTGGCCCTGTCTAGAACTTCAACCCCAGGTTCATCATGGAAACGCTTCCAGTTGGAACAGTGCGCGTAGGTACGGTGAGCCAGGCTTCTGCTGCCATGTGGGTGAGCTGTGGAGTTACTGCAGCCTGTAGAGGTTGAGGGGCCAGGAATAGGACAAGACACACAGGGTTATTGTCTCGACTAGCTCATTGCAGGAGCATAGAAAAAAATCATTATGCATTTCAAAGACCGAAAACGTTACTTTTCCCAATTGAATTTCAGTATATTGGCCGAGGGCGGCTTCACACCACAAAAGCTTCCAGCATGCGGCCAGGTTAATTGCAGTTAATTGCTGAGAGACTGGTAAGTGAAAAATCACAACTCTCTGCCTCCCCAAGAAATAGAGTTTGGGGAGAGGTCATTGGCTGTGTTGTGCTGCAAAAGCCTGTTCTGTCACTTCAGGCGTGGCACGGTTTGGGGGACATAACTATTCTTGCGGTGCCTGATTGCAAAGAGAGGTGTTATTCCAAGCTGCTGAAGGAAACCGGCGAGTGCCACTGATGTAGTTAATGTATGGTGACTGAACAGAACATTGAAAAGTGGGGAGAGCTGGTCAGCTTCTGAGGCAGCCCTGGAAAATATGCTCCTCCCTGAAATGTGACTACCTACCTGGAGTTCCCGCTGTGGAAAACGTTTGTAGCTACCCGGGATTGGGTCAGAATTCATGAAGGAATCAACAGGAAGCTGTGTTAGCTTCCACATGCCTTAGTGCAGTGGCTCCCAATCTGTGGCCAATGGGCTAAAAGTGGCCCCTGGGGGCTTTCAAAGTGGCCCACTGCTCCTCTTCCCGCTCACCCCCTCCTACCCCTTGCTGGCTGCACAGGGAGACGCTGCCTAAGGACCCAGGAGGAGCGCATTGCCACGGGGCTAAAAGACTGATGCAGGCTCTTTGCTGCAGCCAAGGGGATGGGAGATCAGCGCTCCCCTCCCCCAACTCCAGCAGATAGCAAAGTGCTCTGCCTGGGTCCCTAGGTGCCGGGGTCAAGGAGGGGAGCACTGATCTCCCATTCCCCTGGCTGCAGAAGGGAGCCAGTGCCTAGGGACCCAGGTGGAGCACATGGGGCTATACGGTGGGTGCAGTTTCCCTGCTGCAGCCAGTGGGACGGGAGATCAGCGAGAAGGGAAGTAGCCTCCTCACTGAACTCCTTCCCTCTGGCTGCAGTCTGACTTCTGGCAGAGTCTGGTGGCCCTTCAGGGTTGTAAAAATAACAGCTGTGGCCCTCAAGCCAGAAAGGTTGGGAAGCACTGCCTTAGTGCCCCTCCCCCCTCGCCCCCCCCAGCTTCTGTTAGAATTACCTGCAAACACGCAGAACTCCACTGCCATCCTTCTTCCTCTACTGGCAAATTTCTGGACTGAATTCAAACCCTGATCATATTTGGGATCAATGATTTCATCAGCCATGGAATTGAATAGGAATGAGTTACAGTTTAACTTCTTCCCTGGCATGTACTGTTCAGTCTTTTCAGGTGGCTTGTTACACTGTTGGGCTGGTACCATGCGGTGTACAGACCGGTGTAGCCCCTCCTGTCTACTAGCCGAGCAGGTGGTTGTTCAAGATGGGGAAACTCTGCCTTGTGACTTTTTACGCAGCTTTGGGAAACTGGACCTGGGGCTTCTCTGTGTGCTTTGCGTCATGAGTCAGTGTGTAGTCACCTCAGACCAGACCCACTCAGACCAACCACGAGGAACAAGACTTTTTTTTACAAAGAAACATAGAACAGGATTACAATCCATCAGCCTCCCCTCTGCTTGCCTGCCTCATGCGCCCAGCCTCAGTCAGTGCTGAAACTTCCTGCTGGGAGGGCAGCAGGTGCCTCCTGACAGGCGCCAGGAAGTTCTCCCAACATGCCGCAGTTTCTAGGCTATAACTTGTTGCTGTTGAAGCACCCTGCATCTTGGGCTACATAGGGAAAGTAATACAAGATTCTTATTTTAACAAACCAGAATGTACCAGCAGAAATGTGCTTCTTTCCAGGCACTTTGACATGCTTGTTTTACTTGTGTTTCCCAGTCTCTATTTTGAATTCCACACGGTGGGGCTGGAGATACCAAGATGCTGTCATGCAGTCTGCTACCCGGATTTATAATGTGCTTAGCATTGATTTGGGGAGCAGAAATCCCTCCCATTCCTATATTAATAAACACAAACACGGAGCCCAAACGTACCAGGCTTGGCAGCAGCTTCTCCCCCTTCCGTTTCTCCTGCTGGTTCTACAGCGGGTCATTCCCCTGGGGGGCACATCAAAAAGCACCTTTGAGGACAGCCACAGGACATAGCTGCAGCTGCTCCTATGACAAAGCCTCCTCTGGGACTGGTGTCAGGAGAAGTCACTGCATTCGCCTCATTGGACGCCTGCTGCTGGCTCCCCTCAATTCCCAGCCTGGCTTCTGGGGCCAGCGGGTTACTACACCATCTGACCAGGTCAACACGCACCAGGGGTGGCTCAGAGTAGTCCCCAGAACCCAGTCAATAAAACAGCTACAATGTGGGCAATGTTAGAGGTGCAGTTGTGGTCCCTGGTTCTTTGGTCGTCACTCTTGAGCTGCTTAATCCCTTCCCTGCAGTGGCTGATTCAGTAAATTTCCAGTGCCAACAGCTTCTTCACTATAGGCTGGTAAGTGTAGTTGATCCCGCCACTCGTACTAAAATCAATTGTGTTGCTGGCCTTGCCCCAGAGGTTAGTCAAAGCCTGGCTGTGCTCCCATGATCATGATGCAGCGCGCCTTGTAAAAGATTTCTTCTGGTCAGCCTCCATTGCGAATGCCGAAGGTTTTCCAAAGGTGTGTTTGCAGCTCAGTGGTCAGAATAAAATGGAAGGGTTAAACACCGAGCTGTTGTGCTGAAGCAAGGGGGGTTGTGTCCATTTCCCTGGAGTCAAGTGTTGATTCTTGGGAGACTGAGGACAAAGGAAGACAGCTCCTAACACCGTGGGATATCTTGGTGGACTCCAAGAAGTCTGGGTGTGTGTGTCTGCAGTGCAAAATGACAAGGCTCGAACCCTTGGGTCCAGCCTTGACTTCCCCTCCAACCTCACAGGATCCTAGGACTATGGGTCCAAGAGATCTGTATGTAGGTGGAAGTGAGGGTCAGGGCTTGCTCCTGTGTCCGGGTTTATGGTGCAGTGTAGACATACTCTATGGGGCTAAACTTCCTCGTTGGATTTCAAGATCACAACTGCGAGAAGGGGAATTTTCAAAAGCACCTAAGTGACTTAGGAGCACAAGTCAAGGGAACGTTTGCTCCCACATCACTGACACATGAATATTCGTAAAGTCCAGCCTAAATGATTTGCCCAGTGCCACACTGTAGAACTCAGGAAATCTAGGTGCCTAATCCTATATTCAATCCACTACATTCACATTGTCCTTGTAGCTTCCAAACCAGCAACTCATGCAGTTTGCAGCTACTCCACTTCAGCACCATTATGCTGCAGTTGGAAAACATGAAGCAGAACTGAAGCAATTAGGACTGGAACAAGTTCCTCTGAGTTGCATAAATGTGCAATGCATCCCATTAACGCTTTTTAAATTAATGCTCAGGCCGTTTCCTGACTAAACAATTTATTATGCAGACGTTTTCCTTTCAATGAATAGCGATGGTTATAAAGAATGAAGACAACAGTGAGAGAGATGAAAATCTTTCAAAAAAAGGTCTAGTACATGAGCTCTAGTAAATGAGCTGCACTGAGAGTATCTTTAATTGCCCTGCGACTTACCTCCATGCTCCATGATGAATTGCTGGGAGCACAATATCCAGATCCAGAGAGATGTTAGACTCTGATGGCTCAGTCCCTTGAGACTTTGTGCTAAATTGTGGGCAGTGGTTTTGAGACTGTGTGTGTCTACACTGCAATAAAAGACCCGCAGGGCTGAGTCTCAGAGCCCAGGTCAATTGACTTTGGCTCATGCTGCGAGGATAACAGTAGCAGCTACTATGTCACAGGATGGTGCATGCTACTATTGTAGCTCACAAGGGAACTGGGGAGCCCCAATGGTGGGGGTTGTGAAATGAGAAGATCAATTTGATCAAATCAATAAATTTAAAATCTCTCCCACCAAGAATATCTCCTCTCCCATGCTATTTCAGATATTCAGCAGCCATAAATGCATATAGTTCATTTAAAAATATTTTCACATCCCCCATACTCCTTAACTCTATAGGAAAGCCGTATTTTCCCCCATACCCTTTATTAAGAGAGAAGGGCAATGAATCAACAGCAGCTGTTAAATACAGGGATACGTGCTCACTGCGTTGCTGCTATGTAATAAAAGAGTGGATGTGGGATCCAGGAAAGATCAATGGCCATTGCAGCTGTACCCAATGCAGTATCATTAACAGGTGGTCTGGTCTGGTTCCTGAACAGCTCTTGCCACTAATAGTGCTGTGAACAATGGAGAACTACGAAGAAACAAGGGCTTCTTGTTCCTACTCTGCTGAGCCTTGGTACTATAGAGCTGCTACCACCTGTAGTACAGTGCCATCTAATGGAAACTTTGGGTGACTTCAAGCAACCCAAAAGAAGGCTAGGCAGGGACTTTGCAATCCCATAGGAGCCTTAACATTGTCTGAGACTTGGTCTACACTTAAACTTAGCAACCCTGTTGTATGTCAGTTGGGAAGCCACACCCTTGACTGACACAACTCTGCTGACAATCTCCTCTGTAGATGTAGTTATGCCAACCGAGACAGGCTTATGGGTTAATAAAAGCCATTTACACAGATGTGAGACCCTCTTCTTTGTAAAAAAAAAAAAAGATGGCTGCTTCTCTCTCCCCTTCACTGGCAAGAGGGCTCTTGGTTAGAGAATTGCCAGAAAGCTTTAAACTGGGAAATAGTTAAAAAGCAATCTTGAAAAGGAAGATTTTAGCTCCTGGTAATCACAGCTCCGCTACTTAAACTTTCTATACTGAAGATTCAACTGGAAAGTCTAGGCTGTCATCCACAGAACGTGATCAAACCATGAGATAAGAAGGCCATGGTGGCTCAGGTCATTAAAAACATAGTAAAACTAGGACCCGGGTAAAATGGGGTATAGAACCAACCATGCTCTGAACATTTTGCACGTCAAAGGGGGAACGTTCATCCTAAAATGACAGCTACTGTAGAAAATAAGATTCCTTCCTGGTGGATCAGGCTATAAGATGAAAGATCAGGCTGGAAAAAAATAAATGGTGATACTCTCAAACTCCACCCACGATCCAGGCTCTGGCCACAGTCAAAGCTCCAACTTCTTTTGTTGGCAAATTAAGATGTCACTCACAGCAAATTGAAAAGGTGTTCATCATGATTATCCCTGTCCTTTGATCAGCAGTTAATGACAGTGATGTTGAATTTGTCATAGGCTGCAGAAGTAATGCCCCTTTCAAACGAATGGAGCCATTTCACACTGCTCTCAGCTGCGTTTCAGGCTGTCTGTAGACTCGGTCAGATATCCCTTTATCCATTTACACAGGAGTGATGTTTCAAAATTCAGCTGACGAACGGTAAGAGTCAGGTTTTATCTGGTAAAGAATGAAAGTGTAGATTCTGAAGCATCACGTCGGAAGGCCCCAGGAGAAAGTATCTGCTTGCCACTATGCCATGAATTGCCTTAACCCAGCCCTGCAAAACACCCATACCAATTCTGCTGCCAGAGGTACTGTGATATGTGGAGCTGATTGGAAAATGCCAGTTTTCATAAAATATTATGAAAAAAATAGGTTTCTCAAAACATCCCTCAATTTTTTTGAAAACTGAATATTTCAGTTTTCAAATAATTGTTTCCAGCATTTATTTTATATATATAAATATATAACCTCCACTCTTATTTATATATATATATATATGTATATAAAAGTTGAGGTTATCAGTAATTTTTCAGCAAACCCCCACAGAAAATGGAGGTTTTTTTAATCAGTGCTTCTTCCCCCTCTTTCAGTACTTCACCTGGTATGCCATCAGGACCTGATTCATTGTCTTTAATAAGGTTACTACCATCTTCCGATCTCAGCAATGTGAGATCACGTGAGCTTGGTCTGTACAGAGTCTCCGTCTCACAGAAACAGCTCTGCATATCATGTCTGTCAGTGAATGCTTGGAGTTCTTTAGCTTTGTCCTCCCACCATTTGTTTTTGATTTCTCAGATCCTCCTTTGAACCTCAGCTTTGAGCTCATGGAAAGAGCTCTGCTTCTGACTGGATGATGGATGGTTTTGCCACTTGCAGAAAGCTTTTCTCTTCAGGTCCAAAAGGGCTACGATCTCAATGTTATTGTCATCAAACCAGTCCTGATGGTGGTGAATAGCAAGGACGATGGATTCCTTAAAAGCCTCATGGATCATCTGTTTTAAGGCTTCCCAGTCTTCTTCAACACTTGGGTTGTCATTTCCAAGGATGCATATGGTCAGCTTTCCATGGAGATGTGCTTAGAAGTTCTCTTGATGCATTGAGGATTGAAGTCTTTGGATGTTGTATTGCCATCTGTGATTTGGCTTGCTTTCTATGTTTTGGTGCAATCCCAATGGACATGACTGACCCACCAGGCCATGGTCAGTCCAGCCATCGTTGCCTCCTCTCATGATATGAGTGATTAGATCCTGTGATCTTACAACAAAATAGTCCAAGAGGAGCCATTACTTTGAACAGGGTTGTTGCCAAGCTGTTTTGTATTTGTTGCTTTGTCTGAAGCTTGTGTCTGTGATCACAAGGCCGTGTTCTGCACATTTGCTGAGGAGAAGGATGCTGTTAGAATTGGTCTTACCCACTCCTTCCTTCCAAATGGTGCACTCCATACATTAGAGTCTCGGCCAACTCTTGCGTTAAAGTCCCTAAAAGGATTACCTTATCTGTTTTTGGAATGGTTACAGGATTTTGTCAAGATCAGTATAAAAGGATTCTTTGTTTTTCTTTGGCATCAAGCATTGGTGCATATACACTGATGATGGTGGCAAATGTTTTATTGGCCAGGTAGATGCAGACGTCATAAGGTGCTCATTGATGCTAATGGGGAACTCAGTCAGGTGGTTGACTAGGAGGTTCTTGATTGCAAAGCCAACATCGTATATTCACCTGCTGTTTGCTGGTTTTCCTCTCCAGAAGAACGTGTAGTTGCCACCCTCTTCCCTCATGTGACCTTCATCTGCACATCTTGTCTCACTGAGGCCGGGGATGTCCATGTTATACCTTGACAGTTCTCAGGAGATATTTGCTGTTTTGTGTTTGGGTCTTTCACTTTTTGAATCGTCTAGTAGAGTATGGACATTCCAGGTTGCAAGAAATATTTTTGTTTTTCAGCCACCATTGAAAGTAATCCCTCCAGAGTGCAGTTACTCAGTTGGGTATACAACCTATGTTTTGGGCATATTTTCTAGCCCCTTCTCTGCATGGGGTGGTAGAGGGTTTCCTAAAAAAGCATGCTCAGTCGTGACTGCTTCTGCCAAAAATGCCCCTCATCTCAATCCAGGGGCACACGACAACCATCTTACAGTCGCCACCTGCATGTGGGTCTGTGGGTAGGTACTCCTAGCAACCCTGGTCTCCATTGCCACTTGCCCATCGCCATAAGACTTTTGTGGCTGGAGGTGGGGAAAAGTCCTTCCTGTGAAAGAAGCCTATGAATGAGTAGTTTAATATGGAGGAGCTGCTGCGCACCAGCAGCCACACAAATTTTGGCAGAAGAGGCACCACTGTCCAGGGGCAAGGAAGTCCAAGGTGACCAGGGGTTTCTCTTGCAATGAATCCTTCATCTGCCTTCAGAGCATTGAGAGGTAATCTTGCTTCATCTGCCTGCTCTGCTGTTGAGGTCTTTGAGTTGGGTTGCGCTTTGTCTGGTACCTCATCTTTGACCTTATCATCATGGGAGACCCTACCAGGAGTGCAAGACTTTTAAAGGCATTGCTTTTAGGGTCTTTAGTATATGCAAGCTTCTCCACCACATCAAGAGGCAGCTCAAGGAGAAGACCCATGACAGTAAGGGATTGCTTAACCAATACACTTAGCCAGACAGTGCACATGTGACAGCTGGAGCACAGTGCACACATGCAACAGAAATTGGGGGTGCTATGTGTGCCCTCATTCTGGCTTTGTGTGGATGGATGAGTGAATGTTTTTTACAACGTTAACAGTAAATGAGGAAATGTCACGGTATTCAATGAATGGGAGGGACTGATTGTCATGAGCTTTAATTATGGATGAGATGACTGATTTTGAAATGAGGGGGCTGTCCTCTGTTGGGCGAGAACTGTGGAGTTTCATTATGGATTGATGTAAGTAGACTTTCTGAGAAATTGTGTTTGGGTATAACTTCCATCTTGTGCCTTATCATGTGTTTGTCTTAATTATTTGAAACACATTATGAGATGTGATGCAATGATGGTAATAAACTCTTAATAAAATAAAAGCCTTTATTTATGAACATGACTCTATTACAAGAAACAATATTAAAGCATTGCCAGGCAGATCAGCTGCCATGACAATACCAAAACACCAGTAACAAACGAACACTAAAACCAGTAATAAAACAAAGGGCATCAAACATTGAACAAAATGACCATTGTCCCCTGCTTTTGCCTATTGCCTGGCCTCCCATTCTCCTTTTTCCTTTCTTGTGTGGTTAGCATGCAATTGTCCCCACCGCACAGGAATGGAAGCTTGCACGGAAGGTGGTGACCTACATGAGGGTGGAGGACCACAGGGGGTTATATGTGCCCTGTCCAGCTAGTGCTAAGTTCTAGTTGCATGGGTCACACAACTATGGAACTGTCCAATGCGTTCCTGGTCAGCTGCACATGGTACCGTGGACGGTCTCAGGACGTGGTGTGGCTGCAACAGGAGCCTGTTGTCCTGCAGGTGTTAATGCAAGCAGCATCTCAAACGTCTTTGCTTTGAACTCTATCTTCTTCCCTCAAGTAATGTTCCTGCTCCAGAAACTGCACTGCCAGTCTGTCCTCACATGCTGCAATTCTGTCCGCATGTTCTGCAACTTGTCTGTGCCTTTCCACTTGCCATGAATCCTTTTCCCTTTGGTATTGCATCTGCTTGTTGGCCCTGTCTGGAATATCCACCATAAGTTTACCGAAGCGCTTCCTCTTGGACTGCTCTGTGATGGTTTGAAGTCCCAGGCTCCTGCTGGAATGTGGCTGAGCTGCCGAGGTACAAGGGCTTGCAGAGATTAAAGGATCCAACAGCACATTGTCTCACTACTTCAAAAAAAGGTTCAGTGCATACACAGAGAAAAGTGCAAATGGAATAAAAAAAAGATACTTTGTAAAACTCTGCTTCTGTAGATTGTCAGAGGAATGCTTCTGTTCCCAGAAGCTCCGCGGACATAACTGAGTAGTCAGAGTGAAAAGAGAGCACAAAAAATAGTAAGGGAAAATTTCCAAATGCTATAGGCTTAGAAATTAGATACCGTTTGTCATGCTGGCTGGATTGGGGGGGGCGGGAGGGAACATTTATATTTTTTAACATCAGTACATCAGAATACTAATTCATGTGAGATATGCCATGTCAGGTACTATTAGAAAGGCTAATGTAATTAGAAAGTAATGTATGCTAAGTAAGATGATCATGTTTATGTCCATGTGTTATGTGTAATGGAAGTTATGGATCTGGTTGCTATATCTGTATTTCAAATTGTGTGGTGTCTGGGCCACACCCCAGACCGGAAGGCCTAAGCGCTAGCCTGCTTAATGGCCCATTAAGAAATTCACAGGTACAAGGGGCCCAGGGGGAGAAGCCAGGAGTATACCTGATGAGTCACCAGGACTTACTCATGTGACTCTGGACTCCATCTTGTTCCTGTAAAATTCCCCAAGTAGCATGGCACAGACCAAAGGACATAAAAGGCAGCTGCCCAAGATCCATTTTGTCTTTCAGTCTTAGTCTGTCTTCTACCTCTGTATCAACTCATCTACAACTGAACTGAAGCTGTGAAGCAAAGGACTGAGACCCATCCAGGTACTGGATGTATACCAGAGGGACTATACAAGCCTGAAAACTCCACAATTCTTCTAGAAACCTGATGTATATGGACTTTCAAATCATGTGTGTGTATCTGATTGATTTAATCCTTTAACATTTCTCTTAATGTTTGTTCCTTTCTTTTTATAATAAATCTTTAGTTTTAGTTACTAAAAGGATTGGCTGGCAGCGTGGTATTTTGGGTAAGATCTAAACTTATATTGATCTGGTGCTGTAGCTGACCCTTTGGGGTAAGGAGAAACCTTTTTGGTAAAGAGCATAGAGCTTAATAACTCATCTCTTTACTGGACCTAGGGCTGACTGGGAGCCAGAGACTGAAATGCAGTAAAGGGGGCTGTGTATATTTTTATTTTGGCTTCTTGATAACTGATGTGGGGAATCAGAAGCACTGTTTGTGGCTGGTTGGGAAGTCTGACTTCAGTGTCACCCACCAGTGCTGGGAGAATCTGCTCTCCTTTTACAGCCTGCCCTGACCTTGGCATTTTCAGGTGGCTACCTTGGGCACGAAAGGGTCACACCATTGTATGCTTGGAGTGGGGAACATGGTTTAATACCTAAACCTTCTCCGTTTTCAGGAATTCCATATTTTGGAGGACATAATCCTAAAATTGCTGATTGGCAAAGGGCCATTTTAATCCCAGCTACTGGTGGCAAACCAGGCGTGTATGTCACAGAAGTTTCCAAGATTTTCATGACTGGTCTTGGGATAGAAAGGACAAGGAACACTGGCCCATGGGATTGTGGGATAGCAGTGCTGCACACTCAGGACATGAGTCTGGGGGAAGCCAGGCCCGAGCCATGTCCATGCTGAAAAATGATGGAGCTTGGACCTGAGTCCTGGTAGAACTCCATCTCGAACCTACCCCCTCTGTGCCCTGTCAGGACCCTAGGGCCCTTGAGGATTTACTGGCCCAAGTCAGAAAGATTTGTGTGTAGATGAAAAGGGGCTTTGAGCCTGAGTCTGGGTTCATATTAGGGATCTTTGCACCTAATCTATTCCCAGTGACGTTCCACGTCAGACAGGATAGATTTTTCTGTTTTAGGATGTCCTCTTCACATCTACTCCTGAATGAGATTTACTGATGAAATCAAGGAAATTAATATCCGGCTCTGAAATGGAGCCATCTGGTGAAGATGAAACTTACGGATGTGCTTTCATTACATACCGCTTGGTTGGCATTTTCTCCAGGCACTGCATTGTTCTATATTTTCCACTGAATGTGATTATAACTTGCTTTTGCTGACTTGTTCACCGTTAGCCCAGGCACTATTAACTGCTTATTTCTATCATCGTAGTACCTTGAGGCCCCAATCAGGATCAACAGCCATTGTGCTCTGTGTTGAAGAAAATGGAGCCTGACACAGGTACAGAACTCTCTCTGTGCGGAGCTCATTGAAGGATTGAGATCTAAATAGACAAGACTGATGTTAGTTGTTGGCGGTGTGTGTTCGTCCACTGTGTATGCTGTCCCAGCTCTGCACAGATAGCCAATACAGCAAACCACAATTGGATTACCCAATAAGACCAGAGATTCATTTCAGTAACAAAGGCACCGGTGTATGTTCATTGCCGTAAAAAAGGCCCTATACGTGCAACAAGTATGCTTAATATACGTATGCCTATAACAATGGACTGGCTCAGTAAAAGGGGGGAACTTTCTGTTTCTCATTTGGCTAGAAAAAGACACTCCCTTTGAGGCCCTCTTTTACACACTAATACAAACAAGTTATATATTACTGCTCTGACGTGTGCAGTTGCCACTCTCTGATATCACCCTTGACTTTGTACAGAATGGTTTGATTAAAATGGATCTATTAGATTGTTATCTTGACCTGGGAGGGGACAGAATGTCCCTATTTTTGAGGAGTGAGCTTGTACCATGCCTGGTATCAGGATGTTCTGGGCCTTTTGAAATGTGGTTGCTGATGATTCCGTGCCTAGCACTTCTTTAAGAGTGTGTGGTTTTGCAATACCAGCTCTGCTTTTGCAAACTTGCCTGACTTCTAACAGCAGAACAACAGGGTTTAACTGTTACATTAGCTCAAGCCTCCGGCCTTATACTTGGCCTGTTATTGTAGGCCTCATGTCTCAAGCTCTCCCTTTCAACTATAAAGACAAACACCAAAACAGGTAAGATAGACAGGGACCAGAGAGATGACGTGACTTGCTCAGAATCACACAGGGAATCGGTGGCAGAACTAGGAACTGAAACCAGATTTCCTGAGTCCCCATCCAGTGCCTTAATCGTAAGCCCTTCCTACCTCCCCAATAAATGGACAGACTAGTCCTTTCCTCTATATTTCCTAGAGGGATGCTCTTATAGGAAAGAAAGAGAAAACCTGGAGCACTGGGCCTGGTGCAAGACTTGAGGCCTGAACCAGGAGCTGTGAACCAAAGTTAGGCCATGTATTAAAGTCGATGTTTACAAGGTCACTGTCTGGTATGACCTTGGCAAAAGTATTGCTGGCATTGTTAATACACAGGCATGCCCAAGAAGCCAGAAATACTGGGTATGTGTGAGATCACTCTCCAAAAGATTAGCCCAGGAATATCATAGAAGATTAGGGTTGCAGATAAAATGTTTTGCCTGAGACAGCTGGAGCATGATACAAGGGGAAGGAAGAAGCAGCTGTCATGAAACATGTAAGGTGCTATGTAAATTGTTTGTTTCAGTCTATAAATGTTGGATACCTCACCTTAACCCTTCGTGTGGCCAAGGGGACATCAGAGACTCTCGCTGCTGACTGAGCCACTCCTTGCCACAGGGCACTCGTGTTAGTGTACCTGTAACCATGGAGCCAGGGTGCTAGGACTGCGTCGGGAAGGCAATAAACCTGGCTGTGTGGTATTTCTGGGTCATATTATCAAGATCTGCTGAACCAACTATCTGTGCAGGGCTGGGCACTATGGCGAGAGCTCTCCCACCAACTGACAACAGCTCTCTGGTCACTTTCTTACTGGATACTTCATTCATCATTCTACGATGCAGACAATTAGCAACACTGACTTGATTGTACAAGTATTAATCGAATTGTAATTTGCTGTGCAATGATTAGTTAATTCTGCTGCTAGAAGCTAGAGAAAGCAAAGGGTACAAGCACCTTGGTATTTAACTGTAAACATGATACTTGAACACAAAACCAGACCTCTAGAAAAGGCACCAAAAAAAGGTGTGGGGAGAAAAATCCACTCTGCCTGACCAGCTCCTATCAAAGGGGAAAACTCAGCTCTAAGGGCCTCCTGGCATAGTTCACCTTAGCTATTCTAATCTTTGAGAGGTCACATCAGTGGGAGATCCGCAAATGGAGAGGAAGGAGAATATCTGAGCTGAGAAACCATGTGGAACAGAGTAGAGCTTTGACCTAAAAATACTGGATGGCGTCAGCATTAAGCTACAGTGTTTTAAAAACCCCATGTTGGGAGGTGCTGTAATGGATGGATTCTGACAACAGGAGAGATCTGTGACAGACCACATGCAGCAATAGGGAGAATTATTTTTGTGAATGGAGGATAGTGGTTCTCTTTATTCACTCCAAGCCACCCCTTCCTGGTCTTGCGCTACATAGGACTTGACTGATGCTCCCCGAGCATGAAAGCCCTTCGCAGGGCAAGTAAGCAGTTCTGAGCCCTGACCCTTAGACAGGGCCACCATAGCAAACAGGAACAGTCTCTAGCCCTTTGCAGGGCGAAGAAATAGCCCAAGGCCCAGCCCTTAGCAGGGCAGGTAGGCAGCAGGCTCTAACCCTCAATGAACAATCACACTTAGGTCAGGGTAGGAAGTGGGAGGGGGACACAGGCCCACCCATCTCCACTGCATCTCTAGGGTCCTGGCTGGGATGGGCCACCCCATCACTGGGTCAGAAGGGCTTCATCTGACTCAGAGCAAGTGCAAGCTCAGCCAGACTGAAGTCAGTTTCCCTAGGCTACTTCCTCCCACCCCGTCCCTAGAGTACCTGGTCCCTGGAGTCACACCCCATCTCCTCAGGGTGCTCTGCCCAAGGGACGTACCAGAAGCTCTCAGCCTCATCACTCAACAGCAGGTCCGGGAACTCTTCAGAATCATCCACAGAGGGCAGCGCCTCTGGGTTGCAGGGTCCCAGGGTCTGCTCCAGCTCACAGGAGGTTGGCAGCTCAGGTCGCTCTTCTGGGTCACAAAGCCCTGGGTCTCCTTCAGCTCACCAGGCTCAGGTAATTCCTCCAGGTCCTAGGCGGTGGGCAGCTGCAGTAACTTCTCCTCCAGGTGCCAATTGGGTGCAGGCATCCAAGGACACCTATCCTTCTCCCTAAGTCACCTTCCCCGGAGTGCATGGCAAGCTCTGCCTCTTATACTTCCTGTCCTGCCCACCTGCTTCCAGTCAAGTGTCACTGTACTCCCAGGCTCCTCCTCTCCAGAGTGGGTTTGGCTCTTCCTCGCCGTCAATCTCGAGGGAGGCCACACCTCCCGGCTACAGATATCATAGCCATTTCTGCAGCAGCTGTTTGTGTTGACCCCAAGACCATTATGATCCAAATTCCCTGAATCCACTGGAGTCAGGGATTAATTTGGCCCTATGACTTTCAGTTGCTTCTTCTCTATCTGATCACGAACTGATTAAGAGTCAGGTATGATCTTTTAACGTAAATGTCCCTAATAATAACAAACAAGGGAAGAAGAAAGAGGAGGGAGGATATTTTAAATTGTAGACTGTTTGTCAACTATTTCCATGCAGCATCAACATCTCTTTAAAAAGATCTGCCATTCAGTTGTTGGTATACAGGGAAATTATTATAGGAAAAGAGATGTCAATAAAATGCAAGAATATTCTTAGCCCTCTAGATGACCAAGGTTACAAGAAGGAACTGAATAGGGCTAGAGAAAGTGCAATAGATTACAATAGGAAGAAATTAAAAGGACAAAGCCTTTTTCAATTTCCTTCAAATGAGCATAAACCCGTCACACATGAAATGAATGTCATTAAACCGAGACACCAGTTCATTGTAGCCACCTGTGATGAACAAGGCATGGATTCACATTCTTCAATGAAGTCTTAATATGAGAGATGCTTTAGAACGTTATGATTCTTGCAGATAGAACATTCCACACAGTTCCCTTTGCATCACATTCCAGGTAACTTCCTTTGCGTGGGCTCTGTTCAGCGTAATAACATCTAAAAGAACCAGGAAGAGATGGGGACAGGGATATGACGTACAAATAAATGAATATCATGATCATTGGCACAGTCTTGTTATTAACTGTCTTATAGTTAAGATTAAATATTGTCTTTTTAAATGTAGTTACCACAATTAAGATTACAAAAATAATACAGAAAACTAAGTGCAACAATCTCAGGGGCAGAGTCAAGGTGGTTGTGTTGAAGTAGGTATTTCTTCATTTGGGATAAGAATATTGATGTTTGTTTGTTATGTGGCACTGTAATATTTATGATGTCATTCGCTGTTTATTTCTTTGTTTTAAGTGCTTGGTTCTGATACCTGATGTGATAGATAACTACACAGCAGGTAACTACATTGTCACTCGGCAGCTTTAAATGGCATTTTAAAACAAGGTCTAGATGAGATAGACGAAGGATCTATTTTTGCTTTTTTATCTGGAGGATGAGTTTCACGTGGCTGGACACTGCTCTTTTCCTGATGATGCTCTGCTAATTATTTGGTCCAATAATTGCAATGATTATCACATCTAAACAGCCAGCCAGGCTTGAATACCATTACAGGAAACAGGATTTTGATACCACTCACGCCCCACCAGATAGTCTTTTGGGACGCAGCTTCCTTTACTAGTTACCCAAGATGTGTAGCCAACATTTTAACTAGGATCTGCCTCCAGGGTGTTCTGCTACAGGAGGCAAGACATATGTTATTCCCTAGATGAAATGCTCTCTCTCCAATCCCATGCAAAGTAATCCATCAGTGGCAAACTGTTTGCTGCTAATCTCAATGCATCTCCCTTTCCATCCCCTCCCTTGCCATACTACCCTTGACTAACCACGTTCCCTACTCCCCAGCAGGTAGCAGGAACTCCTCTATGGGGCTGCTCTTACTTGGCAACCATCCCTCACACCAGCAGCAATGGCGGCGGGTGTCCTTCTGCAGCCTCCGCTGGCAGTAGTAGTGGCAGGAAAGTCATATAGCAATCTTTGGTGGTGGATGATTGATTTGGGGTGTGGAGGGACAAGTCCCTTCTGGGAGGCGGCTGGGTGGTTGCTTGGAAAATGGGTCCCCTTTGATCCATGAGTGGGCTTGTCTCCCCTGGTTGCTGAAGGGCTCCCATAAGCGGTTGTGGGAGCAGGTCTCCCTTGCTGGTGTGGGGTCTGGAGGGAACCTCAGACTGCATGCTGGAACTGCACATCTGGGCACTTAGATGCTGGCAGGCTCCTTTCCAGTGCAGCAGCAGCTTAGACCCCGCCTTCCCCTCTCCAGTGCAGCTGGTAAGGCAACCCATGCAACCCCAGAGGCACTGGGCGGGAAAGGAGTCTCCTTTGAAGCCATTGTAGCCACAGAAAAAAGTGGTCATAGCCCCGGCATGGCGCCTGACTGAGGTGAGCAGCCACCCGCTCCCTGCCCTCCTTCATAGGGTCTGAACCTTCCAACAAGCAGGGCTGCTCGTGGCATGTTCCAGTGAGTCTTGCAACACAACTTCTGGCGGCCTTCCCCCTCCTGCAGACAGTTCTGATTCCTGTCACCGAGGATCACCCCACTCAGCACAAGGCTGGCTGAGGAGGACGATGGCGGAGGATTACGAGACCATACCTCGGTCACTCCAAACTAACCTCTGTGATATGTCATGTGTGAGAGGAGACTGAGGTTCCTGCCAACCTCACAATGCATCAGTGGAGCCCAGCTGCCCGCTCTTCTCATCCCTAGCAACTGGTTTATACTGGTCTGTTTTCAAGGGCTGGGAACTCTTCCTTTTTGAAACGTGAGCTCTGTGGCCTAGAGCCTGAGAGAAAGGAACTCTGTTGACGGGTTGGTGACATGGGAGACGAGCCCTCCTCATCTGCTTAATTGTAGGCAGTCAGGAGGTTCATGGGCCCGGGGTGTTCTCTGCCAGCGTCTGTTGCAGTCAGAGCAAGGAGAGCTGACTTAATTGGCAGGACTCATTGTCGTTTTAGCTCCATGACAGTTTTGGGCATTTTGGTGAATGGACAGTAAAAGCTGAGTTGAGGGGTCCATAAAATGCAGTCAGCTTTGTTAGAAAAGACAAGGATGAGATCTCCCAGCTAAATGTGCCTGGGGCTACCCTGACCTGTCGTCAGGCACAGTTGGGAAAGGGAGTCTGCCCAGAGCTCAAGGAAGGCAAGAGAGGGAGAAAAGACTGCTGCTTTCTGTTGGGAGTGTCTCCATGGTGGGGCGGAATCTGTCAAAAGTCCTAGATTCCTCTGATCTGTTGCTGTTGTCAACACCTGGCAGAAGGGTTAAACAAATGAAAGCTGGGAATCTCTTCCAAGGGTACATAGTCCCCTGTATTTACATGGGGCTCACATGACTCCCATCCCCAGCTCACTTGTGGTAACGACTAAATAATTATGCAATGCAAATACCTATGCAATGTGCAGCTCCCATTCACTTCAGGATGGATCACTAGCCAAGCGTGACGTAGAATGGCTGTGCATGGCTGAGAACGCACAAGCTCTATGCATGGTGTGCCAGAACAGTCTATGGATACAGTCAGGTAAGCAGGACTGAATTACTGAGGCTTCTCGGACTGGCTCATGGTGACTGTTTAATGACATTGAGATTTTGCGTAAAAGTCTACTTTATTGATTTTTGTCTCTCATAATTTTTAGAAGTTAAGATTTATTTTCCCCTCCGTTTCTAAAGAAGCTTGAAAACGGTGGGTCAGTGCAATCTGACAGTAGATATCCCAGATCTACTGAGGGCATGAGGTGGGAGGATCATCCTGGTGTATGGAGAAGTTCCTGTGATGGGCTAAACCTGTAACAGAAGCTCTAATGCCACTTTCCCTTGGCTGGTTTAGGCCTTCCAAATTTTCTGCCAGTCCCTGGTTGCTGTTGGCAACCAGCATACATTATAGCAGACTTCAGTCTATGCCCAGGATAACAGCAATAAAGGGAGCTTTATGTCAGCTACCTTTGCCCCGTGTATTCCTCAGGTAGAGCCAAGGATCAGACCTAGCAATTCTTTCCCTTCAAATAGTCTTCTTCTATTTCACAAATGAGTTATTTCTTGTGTTTTGAGTAACCTCAAATTAACATGGCTATTTTCACTCTGAATCACCATGAGGAACACCCGCTTTCAGTAGATAGGCCAGTAGATAGACTGGCAAAGATGCAGCGTAAATGACAAGGTCCAAAAAGGCAGTGGAGGGGCCAGGGGCCTCTGGGAATCAGAACTTTCAACCCCATGAACATTGCCCAGTTACCAACCCAATAGCCATATAATCTGTGCTGTTGGTGGCCCTCAATTCTCTGCTGTGATTCGGCAGAGAGGAGTAATGAAGAGGGCAGCTAAAGGCTGCATGAAGTTTTCCTGAGGTTTATCTAGCCTTGGGATGGAGGAACCGACTTCCCTCCTCATCCCCTCCCTTTTCTCTGAGCAACCTTTGGATTTTCTCTTCCAGATCGAAGAATTTCAAGAGGTATCTATGGGCATGAGTCAGCTTCCCAAATAAACTTCTCCGGGCCTTCTTCCGTGCTCCCCTGTGTATGGTACAGCCTTCCTGAGTTCCTAGATTATAACGCCAGATGGGATCATTAGTCATAGATTCCAAGTCCAGAAGGGAATCCTATAATCATTTAGCCTGATCTCCTCTATAACACATGGAACTTCCCCAAAATAATTTCTAGAGTTAGAACTTTTAGAAAAACACCTAATCTTGATTTAAAAATAGTCCATGGTGGAAAATCCACCACAACCCCTGGTAAATTGTTCCAATGGTTAATTATTCCCACTGTTAAACATTTATTTCCAGTCTGGATTTGTCTAGCTTCAGCTTCCAGTCACTGAATTGTGTTATACCTCTCTCTGATAGGTTGAGGAGCTCATTCTTAAATATTTGTTCCTAACGTAGATACTTATAGTCTGTAATCAAGTCACTTCTATTTCTCCTCTTTGTTAAATTAAACAGATAGACTCAAAGAGGGATTTGATAGTGGCCTTCAATTACCAGAAGGAGGGTTCCAGGGAGGATGGAGCTAGGCTGTTCTCAGTGGTGGCAGATGACAGAACAAGGAGCAATGGTCTCAAGTTGTAGTGGGGGAGGTCTAGGTTGGATATTAGGAAAAACTTTTTCACTAGGAGGGTGGTGTAGCATTGGAATGGGTTACCTAGGTAGAATCTCCAGCCTTAGAGGGTTTTAAGGGCCGGCTTGACAAAGCCCTGGCTAGGATGATTTAGTTTGGGTTGGTCCTGCTTTGAGCAGAGGGTTGGACTAGATGACCTCCTGAGGTCCCTTTCAACCATAATAGTCTATGATTCTATGATTCTTAGGAGTTCAATCACTATAAGGCATGTTTTCTAATCATTTCCGTGGCTCTTGTCTGAATCCACTCCAGTTTATCAACAGAACAGGACACCGTATTCCAGCAGTGATTACACCAGTGACAAATACAGAGGTAAAATAATCTGTCTATTCCTACTCAAGATTCCTGTTTAGGCAGCCAAGGATTGCATTAGTCCTTTTTGGCCATAGCATTGAACCGGAAGCTCATGTTCAGCTAATTATCCACTCCGACTACCAAATCTTTTTTCAGAGTCACTGTTTTGCAGGATACAGTCCTCTATCCTGTAAGTGTGGCCTGCAGTCTTTGTGCCTAGATGTATCTGTTTACATTTAGCCATATTAACAGACACATGGTATGCTTGAACCCAGTTTATCAAGCAATCCAGATTGCTCTGGATCAATGAGACGTCCTCTTCGTTATTTACCATTCCCCCAAAGTTTGTGTCCTCTGCAAACTTTAACACTGATGGTTTTATGTCTTCTTTCAGATCACTAATTAAAATGTTAAATAGCGGAGGGCCTTATAACCAATCCCTACAGGACCCCACTAGAAACACACCCATTCAGTGGATTCCTCATTTATCATTACATTTTGAGACCTGCCATGTTTGTTTTTTAGAGACAAGGTAAGTGAGGTAAGATCTTCTACTGGATCAACTTCTGTCGGTGAAAGAGACAAGCTTTCCATCTTACACAGAGCTCTTCTTCATGTCAATTGCCTTTCAGCAGTCTGTTACATCAATACTATTGCCTTTATCAGAAAAACTTGTAATCTCATCCAAAAAGGATACCAAGTTAGTTTGACAGGATTTATTTTTCATACACGCATGTTGATAGGCATTAATTATATTAACGTCCTTTAATTCTTTATTAATCAAGTCCCATATCAACTGCTCTATTATCTTGCCCAGGATCAATGTCAAACTGATAGGTCTATAATTACTCAGGTTATCCTGTTTACCCTTTTAAAATATTGGCACAATATTATGATAATCTAATTTGACTTCCTGCATAACCCAGACCACAACTTCTGGTTAAACTAGAGCATATCTTTTAGAAAGACATGCAATTTTGATTTAAAGACTTCAAGTTTTGTAGAGTCCATCACATCTTGGTAAATTGTTCCAGTGATTGATTACCTTCACTGTTTTAAAAAACGACACCTCTATTTTCAGTTGGAAGTTGTCTAGCTTCCATCTCCTGACACTGGATCTTGTTAACACCTTTGTGTGCTAGCTTAAAGAGCCCTCTAGTATCAAATCATTCTTGGGGGTCTTTTCTGAACCTTCACCATAGTTTCAGCAGCCTTTTTATAGTATGGACATCAGAAATGGATTACGGCATTTCAGTGTTGGTCTCGACACAGTTAATTCCATCTCCCCAGTCCGTCTCAATATTCCTCTGTTTATTCATTGAAGGATCGTATTTAGTTTTCTTAACTACAGCATTACACTGAGAGCTCATGTTCAGTTGTGTGTCCGCTATGATCCCTAAATCCTTTCCCGAGTCACTGGTTTTTCAGGTTGCAGTCACCCATTCTGTAAGTATGACTTGCAGTCTTTGTTCCTAAATGCATGATCTTGCATTTGACTCTACTAAAATGCACATGGTTTGTTTGTGTACAGTTTTCCAAGTGAGCCAGTGTGCTCTGTTTGACTTGTCCTTGTCATTATTTACCACTCCATCAATCTTTGTGTCCCTTGCACTTTACCAGCACTGATTTTATCCTTTCTTTAAGATCATTGATAATAAAATGCTTCTCTGTATTCAAGTCCCTCTTGAAGATCCACTTCTGCTGGGCTAACTACAAGGAATCTGGAAGATTTATAATGTCTAGCCCAAGATGCAGCCAAGCCTCATCTTGACCATTTAGGTAATGGGCTTTCCCATTAACCTTTGCCTGACTTTAGAGTATAAACCCTTACAATCCTTATTTCTGTTTGGAAATAGCATGGTGTATCCCACTGGATATACTGGATGTCCTGCTCTGTGCCTAATCCATAGAGGACATGGGTCTGTTACAGCCTCCAGCTACAGAGTGTGGTTCTGTAGCTTGAGCTGTAGAAATGTATGTATTTGATTCTGGAAATCCCCAGTGTCAGCCAAGGTGTTAGCTGTCATGCTAGTATGTGTTGGGTGCTGCCAGGAACACATAATAATAAAGGAACATAATGCCTCATCAGGCCCAAACACATAATAGCTCTTATCAGGACTGCTCCATCAGGCAAACCTCCCCCTGACATCAAAGGGAGTTTTACCAGAACATATACTGAGGGATCAGGCCTTTTGCATCAGTACCATCAGATGCAGTAGCACATTCTCGTTGGGTCTGATACAAAATCAGTGGATTACCCTCTTTGCTACTTAACTACTTCACGGTGAGCAGAAATGATTTTGTGGCAGTTTCCACACAATAATTACTCTGTGTATGTGCATACAAGCAGGGTAATTCTAAACATTTTTATTAACGCAGTGATTTTTTTTTTAACCTGGATAATGAGAATCCGGAAAGTTTTCACCCTTGAAGCATAAAGATGTTAGTGCTGGTCAGATTTAGGGTTTAAACTGCTTGAGCAGTTGTAACTGAAATGAAAAGTACTGTGACCAGCCAGCAAGTGTGAAAAATCAGGACACGTCTTTGGGGGGACGGGATGGGTATAGTTGCTTCTATTAAACAGAGCCCCTAATCTCAGGACAGTCCTGATATCAGGGTGTCTGGTCACAGGATCTGACAGTGAAATGTAAGTTAGCACCCCAACTGGGTTTGAAATTCGCTGCTGCAATTTGAAATTGTAATGAACTGTTCATCTCTTTTCTCCGCTTCCTGTGTAATGATGTGATGAAGATTAAGACTTAGCACTTAGTGTTTTGACAATGTGGGCTCTGTACACTGTACAGGCTTAACTCACCCGTGATGTTGGAAAGTATCATTCACATTTTACAGCTGTAAAAAGGGAATCAGAGATAAAGATTATCAAAACTTCTTAGCATCCAGCCGCTCCCACTGAAAATCTGGCCACAAGTGATTTATCCCAGTCACTCTGCAAGCTGTTATCAGAGATGAGAGCAGCTCAGATGAGTTTTGGGCTATGCCTTCAGGTCACCTGATTCTTATTGCTGATCTTCCACTCATGCAGATGAGGTGCTCTCACACTTCTTTGTGTTGTTCTTTGTGTTTTCTATTAAGCATTAATAAGTGTCCAACCGGGGCCAGATATTTTTGTGCTTATGAAGGTCACAAATCAGACAGTGACTGAACCTTTAATACTTTATTAGCTATAATCAAAGTAACGCCTTGCAGGTATAGGTTACTATCAGAGACCATGAGCTGCAGGATGCTGGGATGATCAAGGAAAAATTCATCCAAAGCACTGTTCTTCCTTCCTGCTATGACCCCCAGGGTTTGTTTATTTGAAGGGCTAGGTTATGGGGGGACGTAAAAAAGTCTGTGTCGTCTCCCACAGCCTAACCATCTCTGAGAGATCTTCTGTAAATTGCTCTGGGGTGGTGTGTGTGTGTTCATCCAGTAGGTGAATCATGACTGCTAGGAAACCAGATGTTTACGGCTGGTGTAGCCAGGTGGGGCTGGGCTGAGGTAACTGCAGTCCCACTGATTCGTAAAGAAAGCTCTGTTTTTAGGGCTTAGTTTATACCTGGAGTCTTTCCTGCCCTATGGAGTAAGAAACAGATTGGGTAGAGGATAATTGGGAATGGATTGCAAGCAGCTGCAGCTGGGTGGGTGGAAAAGGGGTTGGGTTCCCTTCTGGTTTGGCAAGAGAGGTCAGAAGCAATGGAAATTTTCAGGGAAATTCAGTTAAGGATTCTGTACAAGTTTTCCCCATCAGGGGTTGAGACAGTGAATTATTATTATAGCTATCTAAGGAGAGGTGCCCAAAGGAGGCCGGCTCTTTCTTGTTACCCAAGGGGGAACTGGAGGGGCTTGATAGGAATCTTGGCATCCACAAAAATGCAAGGTGCGTATGGGGGAGTGAATACTGGTTCTGTGTCAAAATCACCTCCAGGAGAAAAAGTCCTCCCCGGGATTCCTGCAGAAATGTCTGTGGATGCTGATAACTGAATGAGCAATGCATGATATGCGGTATCCCAGCCTGCTCCCTGGCTTACTGACATTTAAGAAGGCAGGGGGAAGGGAGGGGAAGCTGCTACTTTACTGAGGCTCCTGAGGGAAGTGTAAACGCAGGTCCCCCACACCCCTCAGGAACTGGCTTTAGGTCGTAAGGTAGAAACAGGCCTAGAAGCTCACCTTGATGCAGAACAGGCATTAGATTGGTGGATGCACTTCCTAAGCCACAGCCAAGTTTGGGTGGGTCAAAGCATCTCCTTTGACAAGGTTTAGGCCCATGGAAGCACCATCTGGCTGAACAGAACAGGGTTTGGGGGAAGATCATGCAGGGAGACAGTAGCAGCAGCAGCTCCTAGTTCAGAACCGGGGCTTGGAGCAGGCAACTTCTCCTACAGGGCCAGAATTGGGTGTGGGCTGGGCGGTGGGCAGGCATTGGCAACTATGGGGCCAGAACCCAGTGCAGGCGAGGCAGACATCAGTCACTATGGGGCCAGGACCAGGTATGGCTGGAGGCGTGGGGGAGACAGCCACCACTATGGGACCAGGACCAGGTGTGAACTGGAGGGCAGGGGCTATGGGGCCAGGTGTGGGGGGTAGGGGCTATGGGGCCGGGTGTGGGGCAGGTATCAGACATGGGGCCAGGCTCGGGTGCAGGCGGCCTGGGGTGCAGGCAGGGTCTATAGAGCTGTGGGGGGGGGGTAGGGGCTAGGTGTGGGGCAGGCATCAGACACGGGGCCAGGCTCGGGTGCGGGCGGCCTGGGGGGCAGGCAGGGGCTATAGGGCTGCGTGTGTGGGGCAGGGGCTATGGGGCTGGGTGTGGGGCAGGCATCAGACCCGGGGCCAGGCTGGGGGGCAGGCAGGGGCCACGGCGGGGCCAGCGCAGGATGCGGGTTCGCTGGCCGGGCAGGCACCTCCTAGCAGGAGGACGGGAGCGGGAGACGCCGCTTGTTTAGCCGGCGGCACCTCCCCGCGCAGGGGGGGATCGCTCGGGCCGGAGGCAGCGCCGGGGCCCGGGTTCGGGGCCCCCCTCCTGGCTCCTTCCTGCGGCTGGAGGGTCCCCGGCTGCCGAGCGGGGTCTGCCCTGCGCCCGCCCCGGGGATCTCCCCGCCCGGCCCCGCTTTGCAAAGGATGGAGCCGGCGGCTCCCGCCCCGGGGCGCGGTGCGAACACCGCCGCGGGCTGGGCGCTGCGGGGCGGGGAGAGCGGGCGGCGCGCCGCGATTTGCTGGGGCCGTGCAATGGGCCACGCCCTGCCGTGCGCCGGGGGGGGCCGCCGGGCGGGGGGGGCCCGGGACTCTCGGGCTGGCGGATAAACCCTGCCCGGGTGTCCTCCCCCGGCCGGCGCGGGCGCGGATGCGGGCCGGCGCGGGGATGCGGGCCTGAGAGCGCCGGGATCCCTCCCCCGCCCGGCTCCCGGTTTCGGGGGGCGCGCTCGGATCATGGCATTGGGGCTCCCCCGGCTCCCGCTCCCCTCCAGCCTCCCGTCTGCGGAGCGGCCGGGACCATGGGGCTCAAGTCCCGGAAGGCGGCGGCGGCGGCTGGCCCCGGCCGGGAGCCGGCGGGGAAGGTAGGAGCGGCGGCCGCGGATCTGGAGCCGGGGGCCCTGGCCCTGGGAGCCGGGCCGGATAAAGAGGGGACCCGGCTGCTGCTGGAAGGAGCCGGCCGGGAAGAAGGAGCCAAGCGGACCCCGCAGGGGTTTGGGATCCTGGCCAAGACGCCGCTGAGCCGCCCGGCCAAGAGGAACAACGCCAAGTACCGCAGGGGCCAAACTTTGATCTACGATGCCCTGGAGAGACCCCGCGGCTGGGCGCTGCTCTATCACGCCCTCGTGTGAGTAGCGGGGGCCGCCGCCAGTGCCGCGTTCCGCGCATCCCTGGCGGGGGAGCGGGGCTCGGCTGGGGTTTCTTCCCCCCCGGGGGGAGGCTGGTGCTGTTCTTTTAGTAACCGGAGGGAGGCTGGAGCCAAGGTCCCGGGGTGACCCACTCCCGGGTCCTGCAGCCTGGGATGTCCAGGGGCTCTAGTTGGAAGCTGTGGTCCCTCGCCACCAGAAAACACACACACACACGCCGAGCAGCCCCGTTGCAAGAAGCAGTCGATGGCAGTGGCGAGGGTAGATGGAGAGCTGTGAAAAAAAGGGAGACGGGCTGCAATGGGCTTTGTCTCCCGGCCGGTGTGCGGCTGTTATTCAGAGAGAGACCGGCCCTGGAGACATTCACAGCACACCAGTGCCGTGAGAATATAAAGTCATCCAGGCAGCGCACATGCGAGCGACCATGTTTGTCAAGGCGAAACCCGAAAAGGGGTGTGGGAATTTCTCATCGAAGATGCACATCGCGCCGCTGTTTTGTTTGGTCGTTTTAGGCATAATTGGAACTTGTTCTGAACAAGGAGGAAATGACCAGGATTTCATTATGGGCTAGAAACAGGCCTTGAATTATTATTATTTTTTTAATATCAAGATTTCTAAAAGGAGAGGCTGTTTTATTTAAAAGGCCTTATCCTGTCTTTATAGAAATACATTCTCGTAAATACGCATGTTGAAAACTGCATTTTATGAAAGCTGGGGAAAAGAGATTCAACAAGAACTAGTTATGACAGATTTTAAGGATCAAAGTGCTTAAAGGGGCGCTGTCAACTTAAATCTAGCCGGGAATGTTAAATGTGGTTATAAACAAGCTTTTAAAAAATACCTAAGGCCAGTAGAAATGTTTGCACGTTTAAAAAAGACACCCCCACTCAAACAGTTGTTTAAAAAAATAAACATCCACCTGCAGGGTATGAAATTCAAGCATAGTTAGCACTAAGTGCCTGAAAGTGAAACTGATTTCACTTGGTTCAAAATGAGAGAACTGCAAAAATAAAGAGTGACCAACATACTGGATTTCTAAAATTCTTACATTTTAAAATAATTTAAGATGCTATTAATACCATGGAAAAATAAATTTGTTTATAACATGATTTTTATGTTGACAGTGTCTCTTTAAAATTTGTTGTGCTTGCAAAACCTGTGGATGTTGGATATCACTGTTTTTAAAAATGCTGTAAAAGCATAGTGGACAAAAATTCTGTGATGGAAGACTAAGGAGTTATTACGGAAGTTGGTTGTTTTATCAGAGACAAGTAAAGTCCTCTAGTCTGTGTAGATTGTGGATCCATGGCCTAAGCCTGCCAACTCTTCCTGTACAAGTAATCTTTACTCACATGAGTAGAGCATTGAGTTTAAGGCTCTGATCCTGCCATTGGACAAGTGTCCCAGTGAAGTTCATAGAAGTTTTGCCTAAGGAAAGCGTGCAAGATCAGGTTCATACCTGAGATTAGTTTTTGTGTAGTCTATAACATTGATTTATTTCCCATCCATTAACTTAGTTTGTTCTTTTCATGATGTATGTCATATGAAACAGGACATTGTTTTTTCTGTTTTGCTTTGTTTAAAGTATCAAGTTTGGGTTGCTTGAAACACTAAGCCCTAGATAATGTGGCATTTTTCCAGTCTAGCAGGGCAACTGATTTGAGCTGTGACTTTGGAGATCTTGTTAAGGCTACAGATAGAAAATTCATCAGGATATGTTAGCTCTGGGAAGACTGCTTTGTATGTAGGTTACAACCTGTATCTCTTGCTCTGTATTTTATAATTGATTAATTTGTTTTCTGATTTTAAGACAAGAGGCTTTTGAGAGAACAGATTTGGGAAGTTCCCATGAACAGCATTCTCTCACAATCAGTTCCATCTTCTTCTAGTCAGTCCAATATGATTGGAATGAACTTCCAAAATCTGTTTGTCTAAGATCTGTTCGGCCTTATTTAAACCACGCTTCAAAACCCTATTTTCACAGCATTGTAACTGTACTCATTTTTGTAGGCATTCAAAAATCAAACAAAATTCCAGACTCACCTTTATCTACAAAGCCCCCCCAAAACTAATGATCACGTGTCAGCCATCACCCTGATCATTTTGTATTGCATATCCTTTTCTTCCATCCATCGTTTGCTTTTTGTTTCTTTGTACGCTGAAAGCTCTTTGGGGCAGGAACGTGTCATGTGTTTGAAAAGCATATTTTGAGCCCGTGATACACACTTATATATTACTTGTACAAACATTTCCTATTTTAGAGGCATCCAAAATAATGTATTAGGTGCTCAGATACCACTGGGATGAATGCTATGTAAGAATAGCATCTACTAGTTAACAGACACACACAATCTGCCAAATGCTGAGAGGATCAGAGTCCCTTCAGTGAATTGTGTGTTCTCAACATTTCTCAGGATGTGGTCTGCTCGTTTCTATGGGAATTTTACATAAGTAAGGACTGAGGACCATAGCACTTTCTGTATGGTGGACACTCAGCACTTTCAGGACTGGGACCCAATTAACCCATAGTCCTTGCCTTGAATAGGAGCAGGATCAGTCTCCATGTTAACTAAACAAGACTCCTAGGGTCTTTTATTCCCAAAGTAAACACAATAGCTTTTTTCAGTTTCGTGGCTTTGCGTTTTTCATGATTTACTCACGCTGTTTTGGTGAGCACCTTTTTTAGAGCCCAATCCTACACTTATTGACTTCAGTAGGATTGGATTGGGCCCTTAGTTAGGAACCCAAATGCATTAAGGGCAAAATCCTTCCTGCGCTGTACGAACCCCACGGGGGAGTGGTGGGAGTGGAGACAGGTAGGTTGTGCAGGTTATCCAGGGCAGGGTGTTATGGCGTGGGAGGGCCTAAGGGGAATGGCCTCTGTTGTACAGCTTGCCGCTCCACCCAGAGCCTGCTGCTGAAAGCTGTGTATGTGTAATGATCGTGTCCCCAAACCAACCCAGCACAACATCCTTTTGAGACTTGGCACATTGGTGGGTGCCTTGGCTGCTCCCCAGTCTACCACTCATGGGAGCGCTTTGTTTGAATCTTGCCCATCTCTTCCAGTGCACCAGAACCTGGCCCTATTATATTAGTGTTCAATATGGGCCTAACCTTGCTGAGTGCCCTGGAACTCAATGGAAGTTGAGGGCATTCAATATTTATTTATTATTTGTATAATTGTAGCTTCTTGGAGCTGTAGTCATGTCTAGAACCCCACAGTGCAAGGGGACGTACAAACACAGAAGCAAAAAAATATACAATTGATGTAGCACGTCATAGGATCAGACCCTACAAAGCAAAACGCTAAAAATTAAAGGAATGGAAGATTGTTTGGAAATCTGTTAACGACTTGCAGAGATTAGTTCCTCTTACAGCAAGAGAACATCATCCCATCATCAGGAAGAAAGATCCTGGGGGAAGCACTAATATTTAGCACTCTAGATTAAAATCTGGTTTCTATTGGCTCATGAGAGAGCCTATAAAGTGAAGGGGCTTTTCAGCATTTCTGCAGTCAGCCTCTCCTGTGTTGGATTTACAACGCTGCCTTGAAAGTAGCACTGCCCTGGAACGCCTCAGATTGAGTCTCGCCAGAGCCGCAAATATCTGTTTATATTTTATTCAGGGTGTGTGGGTGGGTGATAGGATCCAAAACATTTCAACAAGTGCCTATTTGTTGTGATTTTTGTCATTTAAAAAAAACCAAACTATGTATTTTAATAAAATGTTAGTGCTCTGTCAGTAAAGTGGACTAGATCTTTTGGGTAGCCGCACAATCCAAAAAAGAGATGTAAAATTCAAAAGGAAATTGCAGTAAGAACATGAGAATGGCCATCCTGGGTCAGACCAATCATCCAACTAGACCTGTCTTCTCACAATGGCTGGTGTCAGATACTTCAGAGGGAATGAAAAACAGGGCAGTTTATCAAGTGATCCATCCCATGTCGTCAAGTCCCAGCTTCTAGCAGTCCGAGGTTTAGGAACACCCAGAGCATGGGATTGTGTCCCTGACAATCTTGGCTAATAGCCATTGATGGATCTATTCTCTGCGAACTTAGAGAATTCTTTTTTGAATAGTTATATTTTTGGCCTTCACAACATCCCCTGGCAATGAGTTCCACAGGTTGACTGTGTGTTGTGTGAAGAAATACTTCCTTTTGTTTGTTTGAAACCTTCTGCCTATTAATTTCATTGGATTGTTACCGGGGTTTTGCTGAATCCAAAGCTCTTGGTAACTTTACTCTTTGTGAAGCGGTGACAGGAAATAAATCAATGGGGACACGACTGTCTGCCCAATAGATGGGTGATTGGAAGCAGGCAAACAAAAGTGCTTTCTGCTTTATTTAGTCTCCAGTACTTACATACGTCCAAAACAGGTTAGTAGAGCACCTCAAATTAACTCCACATTCATACTTAGCCAAGGTCTTGAGTAAATAATTGGAGACTTCCAGTGGCCATCTTTCCATCTGCATGGGAGCTTTAGAGATGTTGAAGTGTCCACTGAGCTTAGATTTCATCCTCTTTTTATACCCAATTTGTTAGCATTACATGGCTTATTCATTTAAAAAAAAAAAACGCAAACAAACCTGCTGAGCAGAAGTTTAGTGTGGAGGTTTCCAGCCTGTAATTTTCCATCAGTTAACCGGCTGTATTTCACATAACAATAGTTAACTATTGCCAGATTTTCCACCTTGCAAATCCACATGCTTTGGAAAAACAGCTCAAGTCAGGAGGGCACAGGATAATATTTACTCCTCAAGGACACTCATTTCATCCTCCCCTCCTGGTCTGTGAATTGTGCTAAGGCTTCAGCTGCTTATAGCTGCTTTCAGCTGTGAGCATCATGATTGGTATTCCAGCTTCGGGCAGTTACTGGGCTGAGAGCTATCAAAAATCTGCTTCTACTGGATGACCGTTATGTTAAGGGATAAATAGCACTTCCCTAATCATTTTCTCCACACCATGCATGGTTTTATAGACCTCTGTCATATTCCCCCCTTAGTCATCTCTTTTCAAAACAGATCAATCCCAGTCTTTTTAATCTCTTCTCATGTGGAAGCTGGTCCATACCCCTAATCATTTACATTGCCTTTCTCTGTACTTTTTCCAATTCTATCTCTTTTTTGAAATGGGGGACCAGACGGTGTGGACGTATCATGGATTTACATAGTAGCATTATCATATCTTCTGCCTTATCTATCCCTTTCCTGGGAGTTCCCAACACTCTAGCTTTTTTGACTGCTGCTGCACATTGAGCAGATGTTTTCAGAGAACTAGCCACAGCGACTCCAAGATCTCTCTTGAGTGGTAACCGCTCACTTAGACCCATCATTTTGTATGTATAGTTGGGATTCTGTTTTCTAATGTGCATTACTTTGCACTTATGTGCACTGAATTACATCTGCCATTTTGTTGCCCAGTCACCCAGTTTGGTAAGATTGCTTTCACTCTTTTCAATCAGCTATGGACTTAATTATCATGAGTAATTTTGTATTGTCTGCATACTTTGCCCCCTTACAGTTTATCCCCTTTTCCAGATCCTTTATGAATATGTTGAGCAGCACCACGCCCAGTACAGATCCTTAGGGGACCTCGCTATTTACCTTTCTCCACTGTGAACACTCACCATTTACTCTTCCCCTTCATTTCCTATTTTTTAACCAGTTACTGATCTGTGACAGCATCTTCCCTCTTATCCCATGACTACTTATTGCTTTAGAGCCTTGGTGAGGGACCTTACGAAAGGTTTTCTGAAAGTTCATGTACACTGTATCACTATATATATAATATTTTTGAAAAGTTGCAATTTTCCACAGAAAGAAGGCAAGTTTTGCAAACATTGTTTTGTTTAGTTGAAAACTCAATTTTCCATTGAAATTTGTGGAAAATTTTCAACTAGTCCCTCAATAGATAGTCTTGTACATACCTTCCCCTCCTATTTGCAGTCTTGTAATATTCCTGTAGCAACTGCTTACATGGAAAAGTTTATAGTAGGAAAGTATTTTAGGGTGGGGTTATTCAAGAAAGCTCAACATTGGCCTAACTCTGTTCCTACAGAAGCCAGTGGTAAAATCCCATCAATGTCAATGAGAGCAGAGTTAGGCCATGCTGAGCACTGTTTGAAATCCCACCCTGCCATTTTAGCTTCTTTTAATGCCACTTAGCTGTCAGAAACAAAAAAGAGCCAACATCATGTGATCAGTCAGCCATATTTGTGGGAACCACCAGCAAGTACCTCATCACAGCTAAGTAGTCCCTGGTGTAGTGGGCTCATTGAAATTGTGCTGGTGGTATATGGATCAGTTGCCCACCCATGGCTGATTGTATAATGTAAATGACAACTCTGATCAGCCACTAGATATTGCTCATCGAAGGGCAGAAACAATCCACCAGTGGAATATATGAAGCTGCATTTTCAAATAGCAGAAGCATGTGAGGTCCAAGTTATTAATGGGTATTAATGCTGCCAATCCTGGGATTGTATTCTCAGGTCCGTTGGGGAGACTTGAGCTATGGTGAAACGAGCATCAAGGTTTTGTTGTGCTACTCCGACTATCATTGGATTCCGGTTTGAAATGATACCTGGATTTTCATGGGAGCAGTAGTTTTGGTTAGGTGGGCATAGGGAGCAGGGGAGCACTCATCCTCTGTGTACGTATGTTTTCTCTGTGACTAAACGTACAGAGAGTTTCCAGAAACGGGTGGGATTTTTCTACCTGCTTCACTTGTTTACAGATGGCTCTGCATAACATTAAAAACAAATCTAGCGCAAAATTAGAGAGTTAGAAGCTGTGTATTATAGTCTCGTTTAGGTTGTTACAATTAGTTGGATTTAAAAAAAAATCACTAATAAGCACCCCCCACCGCCCAATCCCCCCCATCCTCCCCGCGTGCGCGTGCATATACAGACCTGGGGTGCACGTGCAGAGCTCCCATAAAAGCCACTTTGGTGTCATACATGTCTGCGGGCAATTTGACTTTAAGTAATTTGGTTCTAATTTAGCAACCATAAGGATTTTA
The DNA here is from genome assembly GCA_007922155.1 of Mesoclemmys tuberculata. NCBI lineage: Eukaryota > Metazoa > Chordata > Testudines > Chelidae > Mesoclemmys > Mesoclemmys tuberculata. The sequence continues at coordinate 4,761,876 of ML675632.1, read as the reverse complement.
TTTGTAGAGGGTTGAGTGTTTGGAGCTGTTCTTTCTGTCCTGGCCTGAAATGAAATAGGTCAGGACCTCAGTAACATAGGTTCACTGTTGGGGATAGTCAGATACTATAATGATATGCTTTGTAGAAACACTTATAAATTAATAATAGTTCTTTTATTTAACAATGATTATATACCATTTTGCATAGCAATTTACAGAGAGAATGAAGAGTTTTCAATTGCTTTTGGCACAAACAGTTTTAAAAGGGATAACTTACATATGAATAGCTTTATGCAGAATATGTCCAAGAACCACTAATATGCACTGCCATCTTTTTCAATTTAAATGATCCTTAGGAAATTTATCCATTTTTGCCCAGGAAGGATATTTTTAGGCTCAAATTGACCTACTTTGACAATGGCTACCTTTGAAAGAACTTCCAGGCTGGACATGTTTGTAAATTTCCTTGTCTGGCCTTAATCCAGAATAGAATTTAAGCAGGTGCTTAATTTTAAGCATGTCCCATCAAAATCAGTGTAAACTAATTGGGTCCAGTGTAGTTTGAATCCAATTACAAAAGAATTGTAATGCAAATTGATTCTGAAGAATATTGTGGCTACTTTTGGCCTGAGCAGTTAGCCAATATTTTGTGCATAAGAACGGCCATTAGGTCCATACCAGGGGTCCATCTAGCCTAATATCCTGTCTTCTGACAGTGGCTAATGCCAGATGCTTCAAACGGACTGAACAGAACAGGGCAATTTTGAGTGATTCATCCCCTGACGTCCAGTCCCAGCTTCTGGATCTCAGAATTTTGGGGACACCCAAAGCATGGGTTTGCATCCCTGACCATTTTGGTTATTAGCTAAACCTGTCCTCCATGAACTTATCTAATTCTTTTTTGAACCAAGTTATACTTTTGGCTTTCCCAAAATTCCCAGACAAGACGTTCCACAGGTTGACTGTTTACTGTGTGAAGAAGTGCTTCCTTTTGTTTGTTTTAAACCTGCTCTCTATTTCTTTGGGTGAATCCTAGTTCTTGTGTTATGTGAGGGGGTAAATAACTCCTCTATATTCCCTTTCTCTACACCATTTGTGATTTTACAGACATCTATCATATCTCTCTCCCCCTCACCCCCACCCCAATTTAGCCTTTTCTAAGATGAACAGTCCCAATCTTTTTAATCTCTGCTCATGTGAAAGCTGTTCTATACACCAGTTATTCACATTGCCGTTCCCTGTACCTTTCCAATTCTAATATATCTTTTTTAGATGGGGCAACCAGAACTACACACAGTATTCAAGGTCTGGGTGTACCATGGATTTGTATAATGGCATTTTGATGTTTTCTGTCGTATTATCTATCCCTTTCCTAATGATTCCTAACATTCTGTGATCCTTTTTGATTGCTGCTGCACATTGAGCCGATGCTTTCAGAGAACTATCCACCATGACTCTAATATCTTTCTTGAGTGGTAACAGTTAATTTAGACCCCAACATTTTGTATGTATAGTAGGGATTATTTTTTCAATGTGCATTACTTTGCACTTATCAACACCGAACTATATCTGTCATTTTGTTGACCTCTTGCACAGTGCAGGCTAGAGAACCTCACCCACCCACTCCTGTAATAAACCTCTAACCTGTGACTGAGTTATTAAAGTCCTCAAATCATGGTTTAAAGACTTTAAGGTACAGAGAATCCACCAACAAGTGAGCTGTGCACCATGCTACAGAAGAAGGCGAAAAAAACCCAGAGCCTTTGCCAATCTGACCTGGGGAAAAATTCCTTCCCAGCCCCAAATATGGTGATCAGTTAAACCCTGAGCATGTGGGCAAGACTCACCAGCCAGACACCCAAGAAAGAATTCTCTGTAGTAACTCAGAACCCCCCCATCTAACATCCCTTCCCAGGTCATTGGCATTTCTACCACCAGTTGTCAAAGATCAGTCAATTGCCAATCGAGGCTGTCCCATCATACCATTCCTTCCAGAAATTTATCAAGCTCAGTGTGGAAGCCAGCTAGGTTTTGTTCCCCCACTGGTCCTTCTAGAAGGCTATTCCAGAATTTCACTCCTCTGACGGTTAGCAACCTGCATCTAATTTCAAGCGTAAACTTCCTCATGGACAATTTATATCCATTAGTTCTTGTGTCCACATTGGTGCGAAACGTAAATAATTCCTTTTCCTCCCTGGTATTTATCCCTCTGATGTATTTATAGAGAGCAATCATATCTCCCCTCAGCCTTCTTTTGGTAAGGCTAAACAAGACAAGCTCTTTGAGTCTCCTCTCATAAGGCAGGTTTTCCATTCTGTGGATCATCCTAGTAGCCCTTCTCTACCCCTGTTCCAGTTTGAATTCATCTTTCTTAAACATGGAAGACCAGAACTGCACACACTATTCCAGATGAGGTTTCACCGGCACCTTGTATAACGGAACTAGCATCTCCCTATTTCTACTGGAAATACCTTGGCTGATATATCCAAGGACCGCATTCACTTTTTTCACGGCCACATCACATTGGAGGCTCATAGTCATCCTGTGACCAACCAATACGCCCAGGTCCTTCTCCTTCTCTGTTATTTCCAACTGATGCATCCCCAGCGTACAGTAAAAATTCTTGTTATCCGTCCCTGAATGCATGACCTGCACTCGCTGTGTGGACATTCTCTTCTGGAATAAGAGTGGCTTTTTTTCTTTAGTTTAAATTCCTTCTAAAGTAACTTAAATTGAACTGTAAAAGGCACACTTAAACTGGAGTAAGTGTTCACACAGGGACTGGTACAACCATAGTGATTTAAATTCACACCTTAGCTTATATCCACATAACAGACAAGCCCCAACACACACAACCAGCACACCAATATCTGAGCCCCAGTGTTTACAACCAGGGAAAACCCTATTAATCCACCTGGGTTAGCTCTGCTCAGGCCTTGCTATGCAATTTCGTACCTCAGGCAGCAGCTTTCAGTGTCTGTAGCTGTTGCACTACGAAAATGTGCTCCTTCTGTAGAGCCTGAAATAGGGTGGTTGGGATCCATGGCTTCAGTGAGGTTTGTTACTGTCTTTGGTGCTAAGATTCCCTGTGGCAGCCATTAGCAACTTTCCGCCTAATGATAATGTTAATGCCTGAGTGTTTGTGTGGGTTTTTCTAAAGCAGGAATGCGCAGTGACTTGTCTACGTGCATAAGTGGCCATGTACACACAGTTATCAGAATTATGCATGCAACTGAAGTACTCATACATGCAGATTAGGCACACAGTTGCAAGTAGGTTTTTGCTTGTGAAACTGCACTTGCCTTTTTTTTTTTTTTTTCTGAAAACCAGGCCTCTTACAGTTTTCTGAAATGTATTTAAAAGATTCATAATTTTTTTTTCATGCTGGAAGGAACCATTGTGATCGTATCACTGGCAAAAGGAAAAAAAAACCCTCACCCAGTAATTTCTGCAAATTCAGTGGTTGTGGTGGTGATATTCTTCCTTGTCAGGGTCATAATGAGCGTCTGAGTAAGTGGAGAATAATAATGTACAAAATCCTGAAATGGTGTTTGTTCCTTCCGACAGCTACTTCCCTCAACCTTTCTTTGTTTGACTGTCTTTTACTGACTGTGTTTGCCTGTGCTAACATAAAAAATGCACTCACTAGTACAAAGGCACATTTCCCATCTAAAGGGCTCGCTCTGAGAGCCTGGCTGTGTAAGAGGAGGATAGGGTGGATGTCAAAGAGTTTGCAAATTGGACACGGCCAAAGACACCAAAGTGCAGACAGAGGAAAATGGAAGTATCTTAGTTGGTTCAGTGCATGGGTATGCCAGGGAACAGCTTTCCCAGCTGATGAAAAGAAGCTTGGCTCTGCAATGGTGGGTCTTGTGGCACAGGGCTTTAGCTTCGTAAAAACAGCACATAGATTATCATAGTCTTCTATAAGAACATGATAACATAAGAACGGCCACGCTGGGTGAGAGCAATGGTCCATCTCACCCAGTGTCCTGTCTTCCTACAGTGGCCAATGACAGGTGCTTCAGAGGAAATGAATAGGGCAGATAATCATCAAGTGATCCATTCCATCGGCCATTCCCAGTCTCTGGCAAACAGCAATCCCTGTCTATCCTGGATAATAGCCAATGTTGGACCTATCCTCCATGAACTTATCTAGTTCCACAGGTTGACTGTGTGTTGTGTGAAGGAATACTTCCTTATGCTCGTTTTAAACCTGCTGCCTATTAATTTCATTTGGTGACTCCTGGTTCTTGTGTTATGAGAAGGAGTAAATAACACTTCCTTGTTTACCTTCTCCACATCCGTCATGATCTTATAGATGGGGCATTTATCTTGACGTGTGGAGGAGGAATTTATCCAGCAGCCTGGTGCAATATGATATGATGCCACATTCATTAGGTACAATGAACTAGGGTTCGAAGAATTCACCAGGCAGCTGGAGACTAGCCAGAGGCTGATTGGAAGGCGGAAGAGTTGGGGAGCAATGGTGAGAGCCATGATTTCCACCATTGCTTGGAGGTAGTGGTCTCTTGGACCCTTCGTCATTGGTATCAGCCTCTGGCTAGTGTGTCTGATCAACGTGAAGGCCCTTGGGAAGGGGAAGGAGCTTTGTCTTTCTTCCTACTCCCCACCACAGAGCTTCTGGATTGTGTAGGGCAGAGGAAATATTGAGTACTTAGAGCTCCCCCATCCTTCTCCCTGCAGCTGCAAGGGGGAGAGCTCTATTATATTATTTATTCCCCAGACTCCTCAGTGTAGGGAGGCTCCATTATTCTACTCTTCCCTCCGCCTTCTGGATGCTACTAAGGGGAGGGGATGCTCCCTTTCTTTACTCCTCCACCACTCTCCATTTTTGGGGTCCCCTCATGGCCTGCTTCTGGTTCTTGCTTTCCCAAGCATCTCTGCCAATTATGCCCACCTGGTATAATTGCGTGGCCTCCTTGGTACTGCAGCCCTCCCAACATTTATGGAATGGCTTTTCCTTAGTCATTGTAATTTAGCCAAGTTACTTATACTGAATGCTGCTAGAGCTTGATCCTGAGCATCTGACTTCCACGCCTCCCAGGATGAGACCCTCTTTCTTCCTGCATAAGTCAGCCCCACACGCTTCCTGACTATTTCTGTTGCTTTTCTCTGCGCTTCCTCCAGTATGTCCATCTATTTCTGTGCAATATTCCAGATGCTGTTGCGGCAGAGCTGCACTGGGAATACATCTGATTTGTAACATCATGCCTCTGCAGGTGTCATCCAAAATTGTGCTCATGAATTTTACTGTCACATCATATTATAAACATATTCTTGCTGCCCTTACATTTTCTTTTGGTATCACTTGTTTCTAGGTTGCTGCCTTCTGTTGAGTTCATATGGTTAGGGTTACTTTCCTCCAGATGCATCAACTTGCATTGATCAGCTTGAATCTCACTGTTGTTTTCTGATAATGTTTCTGATCTCTGAAGGTTCCTATATTTTTTTCCTGCCCTCAGTGGTGTTTGTATCAGTTTAGTATCATCTGCTAATATCATCACTGTGCAGTTTACTCCAATTAATTTACTCTAATTACAAATAATGAATGAAATATTTAATAAGACTGGACCTCACACGGATCCCTGCAGCACTTTACTAGGTACCACTCCTATGTCTGGTATGTTACCATCTACTATTATTCTGTTTATAATTCTGAAGCCAGTTTTTGGGTCATATAATAGTGTTCATATTCAAGATCACCTGCATTAATTTTAGGAGTAGGATTTTATGAAACATTTTATCAAATGCTTTACTAAAATCCAGATATCAAGTATCTGCTGGTTTCCTTTCCCTATGCAGAGCCCCATAAGTCGACTTCAAGTGGGGCAGATACAACAGACTGTCCGTGTGAAACAATATATAGAATTGTGGCTTTAATGTTGATAATGGCTCCAAGAGCTTTATATATAGGGATGCTAATTTACATGCAGTTACTATGATACTCTGTGGGTGAAATTCTGGCCCCACTGAAGTCACTAGCAAAACTGCCATTCCCTTTAACAAATGAGGATTTCACCTTATCTATATATCTTATAGCGTATCATATTTTTCATTTAAACTCCATTTTCCTTAGAGCTTTCTCAGAAAATCATCACTTTTTCCTCTTTAATAGGCAGGCCTTTTTTGTATTGATCAGAGGTACATACAAGCCCAAATTTTTCATGCCGAGCCTCAACATATTAACTCTTTATCCATGCTAAAAAGCTCAAGAGGAAAAGCCCCTCCGAATTAAAGATCTATAGCTTGAATTATTGTCAAGCCTTTTACCATTCCATATAAAAAGAGGAAACAGATGTTGCTAATTACACCATATCACGATATGTGGACCTTTTCTGTCTAGTTTTTTTCATTCCGGGTTTTTTTTTTTTTTTTTTTTTGCTACAGCTTTGCTTCCACTGCATGCAATGAAGCTGTCACAGAAATCAGAGATGGCAACGGGATTCTGTGACAGAGGCCCATTGGTGGCTCACTGCTTTGTGTCAGCAGCTCTTGTCAGGCCTGACATATTCACTACACCTCTCACACTGTTGTCATAATCTGTATCTCAAAGGTGTCATTTACATACTGGTAATACGTTGGTCCTGAAAATCATTCTGTGTGACGTATGGGGGGTGTACAAAGCATTATAAATATGCGATAGACTGATATCCTTAAACCTTAGGCTGCCCTAGACAAAGCAATGTGTATTTGCTTGTCTGACCATCAGAGACAATGAAGCTATATATACTGTGGTAAGGTCAGGCCAGATGGCTACAAAAGAGTACAGGTGGGCTGGTATGAGGGCCCGAAAGGGTTAAAAACCCTCTGCCTGGCAAGTGGGGGAAGAGCACAGCAGGGCAATTAATGGCACTTGGACCCAATGAAGGGCCAGGCCAGGGGTATTTAAACCCTGCCTTCCCTAAAGGAAGGGGAGGGAACACATGCAGGCAAAGCTGTCAGAAGGTCTGGGGCAGCTGCAGGAGAAAGTTCTCTCTGGGTCAGGAGACAGAGCTCTGCTACAACCAGGGGAGACGAGGTAGCTGGTGGTGTCCTGACCGCAAATGACAGAGGTAGGGCATGAGACTCATGAGGGGGAAGCTGGCAGTTTGCCACAATACACATATCAGGTAAACAAAGCTATCAAGCGGGGAAGAAGATAGCATGGCATCTACATCTCGGCAAGAGAGAGAAACTTTGTCTGGGTTTACTTTTTAAAGAATACATTTCTAAGGTGTACTGGACTATAAAAAGAAGGGGAGAGACCTCCATAGTTGTTCATGACTTTGGCTTTCACGGGGTCAGAGCTCTTGAAATAACAGAATGTTGAGTCTTTCAACCAAGGGGTTGAAGTATCTGGGAATTAAGTGTAGGTAGGAAAGCTGCTTAGGCAAAGATTGTAACATGCTGAAATTAAGTTTTAGTTTTAGAAGTGTATTTTTTACTTTTGTTTGCTTGTAACAATTTCTATTCCAATTCCTTCTACTTGGTATCACTTAAACCTCTCACTGTTTGTTTGTTCAGTACATTCGTTTTACTTTTACTATAAACCAGTTCATTGCTGTGATTGAACTGAGAGTGTTTGTCAAACACCAGGAAATTAATGAGCGGCGGTGTATTGACTCTTTAAAGGAGCAATGAACTTTAAAGCAGACACAGTTTTAGGGAAATTTGGGAGGTATTGTGGGGGAGGATCACTCTGCAAAAAGTAGCTGAGTGGTATAAGCCAGGACGTGACCTACATGCCTGTCTGCTGGTGTCAGGGCTCTGATTCACAACAGCATAGCATTGAAGACACCCAGAGTTGCAATGCAGGTGGTGCACAACCCCTTACTGGTCTGGGTTGGACCCCAAAACATCACAGGTGCTCATCTGTGTGTGTTATTGCCAATGCAGTGTTTTACCTTATGGTGTGTTCTCTAATGCTGTGCTCTGTTCAGTTTAAAATTACCCAAGCAGTGGGATTTCCACTGCTTCTCCTGAGTGGGTTTTTTTAATTTAATTTATACCATGCCTGATGCATCATCCCTTGTCGTGTAGAATATTTCACATCACATAAGATTTAAAAATATCCCAGATATAAAACAATTCATCGGGGGGGGAAGGAAGTATAGGGCTGTAGTCATTTAGGAAATGAAGGCATAGGGAGGTGATGTCACTAGCCGAGATCACATAGAAGCCTTGAGTTCTAGTGCCCTGCTCTGAGTGCCAATCTGGTCCATGCTGTGTATTAAGTTCCCAAGACTATACCTCCAAGGGTGGGTTATGTGGTGGTGCACATTTCCTTGAAAGTGAGAGAGACGTGGTTCTTGCAGTATTGTTGCTATTGTATTGGCAAAAATTATAAGCAAGCTGCTGGAGAGGATGGCCCCCAACTTCCCACAGAAGCTTAAGCCAAACAGAAAACAGCAAATAAACACTAATACAGATTCAGTGTATTCTCCTTATTTTCCCCCTTGATACGTGAAGATGGTTTATTAAGATACTCACTTTCAGGGAATATGCTATTTAGTGGGGTTTTTGTTTTTGTTTTTACTCCTTTTCCCTCCCGACACTTTGTATCAGGGGTTAATGGGCAAACTTACAGGTCCAGATTGGACCCATGTGCTGGAGGGGTTTGCCATTGGAGGCCAGCTATAGACGTAGCTACTCCAGTGAGAACCTCAAGTGTAGACAGGCAAAGCTGCGATTTGCATCCAGGAACCTTACTCCTGCGTGAACCCACTGCGGTTTATGGAGGTTTTACCTATCTATACCCGGGTGTAGCTATAATTGATGCTGGCTTCTGATGGCTGTAACTGGGGCAAATTCTCAGTGTCCTCAACAGAGCTGAACATTTTTGTGATGACCTTTGCCAAAAATATGTGTGTGCCAGGGTTTTGTTGCTCCTGTCAAAATTTCAACAAACTTTTCACTGAAATTTCAAAAAAACAGAAAGGTTCGGCCAGGTCTCATAGACAAGGCCTTAGTACAGTTCACAGCTGTCTCTGCCAGTTACTGCTTAGAGAATCCAGGCCACCTGTATGGCCTTGATCATAATCATCATATCTATGTTGACTTGGTGAATTGTTCCCTGTATGGGTACGCAGAGAAAGCTGACAGCTCGGCTGGCTGCCACGTGACCCCCCCCCCCAACCCAAGAAGGGCTTAGCACTTGCTGAACTGGGCGCTGACTGACTCAGTTTGGAAGTTATGGGCTTGATCGTGGCCTGTGGCTTAGCTGGCCTCAATGGCTATTCACAGAAGATTTGCATGGTCAGGCCCATAATTTCCCTCAGATGAGGGGCTAAATAGAGCACCTGACTATTTAGTCAGTTCAGCATTTATCGCTGGGTTATCTTCTGCTTCATAAAGGTTAATGTTTCCCTTTGGATCGCCTCAATGCCTGATGCGGTTATGAGTTCAGAGCCGGATATTGTAGCACTGTTCTGACAGGACTCGACTGTGACTTCAGGCAGCACCTTGGGCAAGCGGAGACGTGTCAGCGGCATCGCTCCCGTAGCAGCTATGGGAGGCGTTGTGATTCTTTCTCACATACATGCTCACGCTCACAGACTCTCCCCTGCGTCACCATTCTTCCCCAGCCTGCTCCTGGTGGGGGGTAGCGATTCACTGTGCCAGGGGTAGATTTCTACCCCTCCTCACACTGTAAGCCAGAAAGTGTCTCCCTTGCTCCTCATCCACCCCAAATGTCTGGGTAGGTGGGGTAAGAGTATTAGGGGGACCTGCTCCTCTGCACTGCCTTGCGGTCTAGTCCACAGGCTGTAACAGCACGTTACTGCTTGGGAAGCTTATTTATTTTTCTCAAAAGCAAAACGTTACCAGATGCCAAAAGATTGCTCTCTGGAGCTAGAGTAATACCGTGAGAACCCTCCAGGGTACGTCTGGAGAGTGTGAACACAGAGGAGGGAGGAATTGTTTAGGGTGCCAGGTGGAAATATAATAGGAGGGATGAGGTGAGGAAAAGGGGACTTTGGCTGATAGCAATGCTACCCACCTGCCTCATTGGGTGGAAACTTGATGTGGCCGGTGGTGCCTATGTCAGCCCCAGTTGAATGGGAGAGGAGAACACGTGCTGATGGGATGCCAGGGTGCTCCCCACTTCAGAGTCTCTAGCCACTCGCTGGGTAGCTTAGGGATGAAGGGAGATGATTGGTCCCTTGCTCTCCCCTTTCATCAATATAAATTCTAGACCAGGGGTCATGTGGAGCCTCTTCTTGCTCTGTTCCAGCAGCCCTCCCACGCATGCTGGTGGCCTTGGAGCTGTGCTTTGCAGATGCTGTGGGTCTGACCGATTGCCCGTTTTGGGGTCAGGAAGGGATTATTTTCTTCCCATAGAGGCCAAATTGGCAAAGACCTGGGGACTTTTTTGCCTTCCTCACTGCATTTTGGAGGTGCAGTTAAGGTAAGTAAGAATAATAGGATTTAATTAGTGGGTAGGGATGTTAGTGTGTCACAGCTTGTGGCTGGTTCCCAGTGCGGTTTAAAGGCATGGTTCCCAGAAGTAAAAGACCTGGGATTCTGCTGATGAGCCTTGTGCTCATGGGATGGGGGAAGGCCACATGGCCTTTGTGGACTGAGGTCCCCCCCAACTCACTTTAGTGCCTTCTGTCCTCCTTGAGGGCAGCGGGGGGGTTTTGGACAGAGAAGAGTGATCTGAGTCCTAGGGGTAGGCTGAGGAAAGTCTATCGCAAGTCATGGGTAGGAGCCCTTTATCCCATGCATTGGAACCATTTAAAATGCCTGGTCAGTGAGAGTCTGGCTGTTGGGGCGGGTAATGTCCCTTCTCAGTGTAAGTTTAGTAAAGTTGCAGCCTGCTGCTTAAAATCCATCCCCATGTTTGTCCTCAGTGCGTCATCTGTCAGAGCTTGTCTTTGCTGGGATTGTTGTCCCTTGAGTTAATTGATTGCCAGCTAACCTGAGGTAATTAACTTGTTTGTAAAGGCTAGTCTGGACCCTCTCCAAACGTTTCTGTCCAGGCTACCAACACTTGTCATTTATCCTAGGCTGATGCCTAGGCAGTAGTGGAAGGCTTTTTAATTGGAAAGACAAAGGGATAATGATGGTTGGAAGCTGAAGCAAGATAAATCTTGGCTAGAGCTAAGGCATATATTTTAACTGTTCAGGCAATTAGCCATTGGAACAATTTATCAAGGGATGGAAGTCTTAAATCATGACTGAATCCCTTTCTAGAAGATGTTGCTCATAAACTGTGGGCTAGATTAAGGAATGACTGGGTCAAATTCTCTGGCCTGTGTTATGTAGGAGGTCAGAGATGATCATAATGGTCCCTTCCGGCCTCAAGATCTATGACAGTGTGATCTGTGCTATATGGTCGGAGTGTGAGGCTGTCTGTGACACACACCCCGCATCTTCCCCCCAGGAATGGAGCTGTGGTAGGTGAATACATGATGCCCAGATTAGCATTACTAAACTTCTGCAACCTCAGAATCTCATGCAGCTTGCCTCCAATCCTGCAAACTGCTCCCTGTGCGGGTTCAGAGCCCATTGACATCACGGGGCTCCATGTGGGCACAGAGGTCTGCTTGTGCGGAAGAGCTTGCAGGATTAGAGTCAAGGTGGTAACCGGGTCTCCAAACTTTGTAAATCCTCTAACTGCCAAAGACACTTTCAGATGGACAGAGTCCTTGAATCAGTGTTATCCTCCCTGAACGTCCCATATCTAGCTGTAACTCTGAGTTATACAAGAAGTAATTATGTATAGTCATTCATGGGAAGCTGTCCACTCTGTAGATGCAGATTAATTCTTAAATTAATATTTTTGGGTGGTGGGAGGCAGGTTGGTCTGTTCGGTCTTCTAGCTGCTAGAATTCATCCAGCCACTGCCTTGCCCACAGGAAAACTTGTTTACAGCTCACGTGGTAAAAAATAAATAAAATCATGGGCTTCCAGACAGAGGCAGGAGTGGCAACATGGTGGAAAAGAAGCTGCAGCTGCAAATGCAGTTAGAAATAATAAATGTCAAGCTCTCTGGAATGGATCAAGAGCATATCAACCTCAGGGCAGACTGTTAAGAAGCAGGGCACAAACCCCAAACAGGTTGTGAATTCTATACTTTGATTTCACCAACCAAGTATCAAGTGTGAACTCCTCCGGCACTGCAACAACCTTAACTTGGAGTCACAGGTAGACCAGGATGCCCAAGGGGGCTATCTTGCCAGCCAGGCAAGCCTGTCTTTGTGATAGATTGTCCATTACACCAAAAATCATAATATTCAGTTCCAGAGGGTTAGCTGTGTTCTGTTTTCAGCAAAACAGCGAGAGTCCTATGCCACCTTAAAGACTAACAAATTTATTTGGGCATAAGCTTTTGTGGGCAGAAACCCACCTCATCAGATGCATGAAGACATACATATTCAGAAGAACAAGAAGAATCATACTCAGGTTTCTCCCCCTCCCAAATGACCAATCACTTACCCCAGGTCAATGTACCTCAAACCAAATTAACACTTGTAGCCAATCCTATAAAAAACTAACTAAAGATTTATTAGCTAGGAAAACAAGTAAGAGTTTTTTCCAAGGTTAAAGCAGGTGAACATACACACACACACAAATGAGTTACAGCCCTAGGTTCTAAAAGCTTCTACAATAAGCAAGCTCTATGTCCTTTAAGGCTAACCCAGGCCAAGCCCGGGGATCTTTCGCTTATGCTTAGGCTTGGCCTACACTACAACCTTAGAGTCAAGATAAGGCTGCTTACGTTGACCTGATTATGTCAGTGTACACACTACAGCCTGGCTTCACCCAGGGAAGTGCCCTACCACACTGACGACATCTCTCCATCTCCACGAGAGACATGGCTTATGTCTGTGAAGTTAGAGGGTGACGCAGGGTCCGTGTGGACACTGAGGGTTACTTACATGGGCAGTTGGCTGTTGTTGTTGTGAATTTCATGGCTCTACCAGCCATGAGATTGACAAGAAAGCCGGGTGGGTGGGGGCTCCAGTGGGAACCCAGCTGCCCCCAGGCTTCTCTTCCCCACTCTGAGCTAACACCCACCAGGGTCCCCACTCAGAGTTGGGCTGCTCCCTGAGGATCCTGACTCTCCACGACCCCCCCCCCACTTCCCTCTGGGCTGTTGCCCAGGTTCGTGGCTCCTGGTGCCCAGCCAGGCTGCCCCCCAAGATACCAGTTCTTCACTCCCCACTGGGAGCTTGGGTGCTGCCCAGAGGCTCCCAGCTCCCCACTCCTCTCCCCCTTCCGCCCCCCCAGGCTCCCCACTGGGCAGATGGTGTGCTCCCAGCTAGGAGTGGAGAGCTGAGAGCCTGGGACACCCCCCCCCCGACACTGCCCCTCTTAAGTTGGTGGACGTGCACCACTGGCAGAAGAAGGGCAGCATGGACATGAACCACCTGTAAGTCGACCTCACATGGATTGACTGAAGTTTTTAGTGTAGATAGGCCCTTAGTAATATTAGCCCCTCAGCATCCACGCAACATCAAGATGCAACGTCTGTTAGTCTTTCACGCTTGGTAATGCTTCTTTCCTAACCATTGGGGTTTACAGTTTCAGAGCAAACACTTTTACCATCACAGGGCAAACAAATATTACCTCATAACATGGGATACAGATAGTGCAAGTGAGATTAATATATGCAGCAATTTACAAGCATTGAATAGAGTCTAAGCACAATCCCATAAATCTAATAACTGTTTTAACAATACTAACACACAGCTGAGCCAGACTGGTTTCCAGCCATACATTTGTCACTGTTCAGTGAGACCTAAAGGCCTTGGCATGGACTGGTACCTGGTCTGCCAGCATCACAATAAGCAAAACAGGATCAAGTGATATATCAATGGATCAAGGAGAAAGGAAGTGTGTGTGTGGGGGTTACTGGGGAAGTAAATGTGTGAAAGGCAGGAACACAACCTGGAAGGAGACCAAGAAAAAAAGGGGGGTGGGGAGGTGGCCCCAGGGCTAAGAGCTGAAAAGGGGGGAAGTAGATTAGATTGCACTGGTCATTGGTAGCTAAAATTGTTCCAGCACTTTTGGAGATCCAGAATGGTCTACTTATATTACTTCTGGTACTTGTGTTCCTTTTTTTTTTTTTTTTTTTTTCAAAGGACTCGAGCACTGATTTATGCTACAGAACAATACTTTACTTATGAATTCTCTTTAGACTTTTTGAGAGGATTAATTGGTCTCAGGCCAGTTCCAGGTGTCTCCACCACAACACAGCTATCTCATTTGGCCTTAATTGGTACCCTGCACTCACCAAAGAGATGTAGGAGTTGATGGAGCTGGGGACTGGATTATTCTCTCATTCCAAGGGGTCCTCCAGGTCAGGGTGGAGGCACATTGAATGAGCAGGGGGGCAGTTCATGCTATACCCGGACTAATGGAGCATCACATGCTATACCTCTTCCATAACTCTCCAGTTTGTGGTTTACACTAGGCTGACCCCCTATTAACAGTCAATTAACTTGAGTTACTGACTTGTGCCCAAATAACAAAAGGTCTGAATTAAACCCCATTAGTTATTTCAGAGCATGTGTGGGGACCAGCCACAAGTATAGCCCACCAGCCCAGGGCCTTGTGCGTCACTTACAACCCATAGATCTTGTACACCTGGTTCAAATCCTCCAGCCTGGGTCTGGCACCTCCCTAAAAGAGAAAATGAAGGGTCATGGCCTCGGCTTCTATAAATGAGCAGAGCTCTGCTGAAGGCATAGGGGCTATGCCAGTTTATACCAGCCACGGTCTTGGCCCAAAGAGGAGAAATTAAGGTGTATATTTTCAAAGAAATGTGGGGAGGTTTAGCTGCACTCCAAAGCATGTTGAAAATATACCTCCTGGCATGTATCTACACTGTAGCTGGGAGCGAGAATCCCTGTCCAGGTCTTGTGGTGGCGTGTCTCGCACAAGCATAATAAAAATAGCTGTGTAGATGTTCTCAAGACCATTCCTCTTTCCTTCCCAGACTGAGTCACAATATCTACACATGGTGAAAAGTTTCAAAGGGGTAGCCGTGTTAGTCTGTATACAGCAAAAACTAAGTGGGTTGCAGCCCACAAAAGCTTATGCCTGCAGAAATTTGTTAATCTTTAAAGTGCTACAGGACTCTTGTTTTAATGTCTACACAGCTGTTTGTAGTGTGCTAGCATGAGCATGGCTAGCACAAGTCTGAGGACCCAGGGTGGGAGGCTTGTTTCAGAAGCAGTGTAGATGTACTCCTGGAGGCTAGAGTTCACATCCTGATGACAAAGCAAATGACAAAACTCTGACCGGTTTCCTTGTAGGTTCAGGGTTTAAGTACGAATACTGAAAAGGTTGTAATGTAAAAAGATGGGGTTAGAAGGAGCAATTAATTTAAAATGTATTGAAAAGGAGTGGAGAAAAATAATAGAAAAGAAATTGGTTTAATGGTTAAACTACTGTAAAATAGGAAGCCAATGGGACATGAATAAAGTTACACCCATGCTTGCTTTTCTGCAACTATGAAGGCGAGAAATTTTTAAAATGTAAGCTCATATTCTCACATCACCACAGGACTCCACGAACTGAAGTGTTAAGAAAAACACTAATTATCATGAGACTCACAAGAACCAGCAACTCTGGGGACATAAATATGGAGCTAACATGAGTAGGACTGCCTGGTTATTCTCTTACACATGACAGGTTGATATGAGCAGCCCTACAGTTTTAAATCTGAGTTGTCTTTTTGGTGATGCATGTAACCATTTTCCCTGTCGCAGGGCATCAAGGTACAGGGCTTGTCCTAGGCCACTGTTTTGGGTTTCAATATGGTCTGCATGCAGCTCCCCATAGCCATCTGTTAGATGAGACTTAGGAGAGTCCCGGTTTCTAGCTTGACTCAGGGTGTCCGTGCCACTAAGAACGTTACTCACTGGGGATATGCATCTATGTAATAAAAACAAGTGCATAGGACGTGAACATGATGGTACAGGCTGTATTTGTGTCATGGCATCGCATTGTCACTGCGGCTAGTGTTCAATGTTTGGCTAAAGCGAATACATTTTCATAACCAGGAAAATATTGTTATTTATTTAGATTGTGGTAGGGCCCAAGGAGAGATTGGGGTCCCCATTGTGTTAGGTGCTGTACACACGTAATGAAAAGACTATCCCCACCTCAAAAGCTTACATTAAAAGTATATAAGAACATGCGCCAGATGGATACAACAAACAGATGGGAAGGGCATAATTTAACAGGGAGATGATTATTACAATCCACAACCACAGCAATCTACCTTGTGTTGGCCCTAAACAGAGCCACGGACACCCGCACCGCCCCTTCTACCAAGAGGCACTTCAGCCTGATACATTAGTCTTTTAAATGTTAATTCAAGTCTGTCTGTACTTTGTATAATTTTAAGATTGTTTGTAAATGTCTGTACTATGTCCACTGGCCAGTTTATCTGTTAATTTTACCTGCTTACAATATATTTGTAAAAATCCTATTGTAAGTACAAAAAGCCACACTGTGCAATTTCATGTTTGTATCTAATTGTAAAAGACACTGTCAAAATGAAATAATGTTTGCTTTCAAAAATAATACGTGAATTCTTCAGCTAGGAGTTGGCACTGAGTGATTGAAGTGTGAATGGCTGAGCAATTGAGGTGGGTGCGGACAGGGAGAGTGATTGAACAATTGGTCTCAGTAAGGGATGCTGAAACAGACAAGAAAACACCAGCCTCACCTAAAAACGTTTGAAGGAAGAAGAAAGGAGTGAAGATAATAGCAACTGGCGGAAGAGGAGTCCATCCTGATACTTTCGGAGTCAGCCCACTCCCAAAGAACAAAATCTGATTGTGCTTGCAACAATGTGGGTGATTAAGGATCACACCAAATGCAGATGCAGCATGACAGAGCAAAAACCCATAGACTTAAATGGGATCTTTTCCCTATAAAATGGGACAGAAAGATGAAGGCTGGAGGTTCATGTCTACAACATCATACCAGCCAGGAGTACCGATGTGCATCGGCAGAACCTTGCTCCTCACCCTCGTGCTACCGTCACCTGGCCAGTGACTACCACGAGCACCTAGAGGCTGGTAACTATAACATCTGTGAGACCCCATTTATGTTTGTCTGTCTCCCTGTCTGTGTATGCCTGTCAGTGTGTATGAGTGTGAATGAAAATACCAACTGGAACATGTGTCAACAAAGTCTATTCCATTATTAACAAGAATCTCTGTAATTACGGGATTGATACAACGTTAATACTGCTTTCCTAAGTGTTTATATTATTGATACTATTTCACTAAGTAAAGCACAATGTTGGTTTTGCTATAGCGTTGATACTATTTTCTTGGTATTTGCATCATTGATACTAATAAGAAATTTCTGTATTCACAATAAACGCAGCTTGTTGCCTTATCCCCTGGAAAAGATCCTGTGATATGGTGAGCGTCAGGGAGGATAACATTCTGGTTTTGCTGATTTTTCACAGGATGTTTCTTTCCTGCACACGGCACAGCAAGAGTAAAGCTGGGCAAGTCTAGAACCCAGAGCCGGCAGGTAACAGACAACACCATACTACGACCTGGTAGCTGCTGTAAATTGCTTGTGCTCCACTACCCATGACCAGATGTGGACACAGACCATGTGAAGGCCTTCTTCAAGGGGTCTGACAGGCAGCAGCCTCATGGCTCCTGGTTGGCTTGGCTTCCCACCCTATATGAACCCAAAAGGTATTCCAGGAAGTGTCCAGGCAACAGTGCAGATTTCTGCCAGGACCATTCCTGGCTCTGATCTTGGCTTGATTTGGATTTTGCCTCCTCACCCAGACCCTGCAGTGTAACTTGGACTGAGACCTGAATATCAGCCCTGGCCTGGAACCTGACTGTGAGCTCCTCTGCTACTCCTAGCTTCAGGTTTGACCCTGCTCTGAACTTTGGTCCTGACTTCCCTTGTTAGGATCCTGACAGTGAGGGAGAGAGTTCAAAGGGGAATGTGGGAAAAAGACTAATAAGCAAACATTGGTGGGACAAAGATGGGCCCTGCCCCAAATGTGTTACCCATCGAAGTTGAACTGTTAATGACATCCTGCAGTTGTGACTTCAGAGCTCTAACAGTCTGGTGAGATTGCAGTCCCCGCATAGACAATTCCCATTGACTCCAAGGGGGCTTTAGTCTGCCTTGGGATATAGAATCGTAGAAATGTAGGACTGAAACGGATCGCAAAGTCATCTAATTCAGTCTCCTGCATTGAAGCAGAACTAAGTATTCTCTAGAATATCCCCGACAAGTGTTTGTCTAACCTGTTCTTAAAAACCTCCTAGTGATGGAGAATCCACAACCTCCCTACATAATCTGTTCCAGGGCTTAACTACCCTGACAATTAGGAAGATTTTCCTGATGTTGAACCTAAAACTTTCCCATGTGCATGCGAAAGCCAGTGAAAAACTGCTATACAGTTACTTTCAGTACCCCAAAGATGAAAGGCAGTGAGGATTCTCTCTAAGCTCTTTGAGGCAGGGGATGTCTCCTTGTTCTGTGATTGCACAGTGCCTGCCATAATGGAGTCCTGGTCCATGACTGGCTCCTAAGTGATACAGTAATGCTACCGCTAATAATAATTAATAGCTGACCGTTCAGAGAAGCTGCTTCTGCCCCTCATATACTGGTGTTGCCTGTGCTATACCTATTCTTGGGGTAAGTAGAAGACTTCATTCTCTAGGACTTTCAGGTTAATATCTTTTATAACCACTGAATCCACCAAAAATGGAAAAACAACTGAACTGGAGAATAATTTTTCCACCCCTGATACTTCCAGAAGGAGTGGGTGAGCAATGGCTGAACTCGGACAAAAACAAGCGCTTGTGTAATGACGGTTTGACACGCTCTTAACACGATCGGCTTGGTTTTGTAGGCATGCAAATACAGCATGGGTTCCTTTCCCATACTGCTGAAAAATGGGGCCATCCTGACTAGATGTGGAGGGAAATCTGAAGTAGGCTTCACTTCCTAGCCTAACTTCTTATGTGGTGCAGCTGTGAGCTTGTAAACAGTTGTGGCATCTCATCCCCGAGGTGGCCACATTTGGGGAGTGGATGAATTAAATCCTGTATGGTGTTTTCAGAGTGGTTTGATGTCCTTTCGAACGTGTAGGACAACTATAAAATTTCAAGAATTAAAGTTAGCTTTTTGGTTAAGTAAATGTGTTGTAAAAAAAATAAATAAAAGACTTTGACTAGCAAGTAGAAGGAAGGCCTGGAAAAGAATGAGATATAAGGCCAAAGGGAATGAATTAGGGAGGACATCTGGTTCAAAGAATAACTGAGACAAGGGGAAATTTCTAAAAAGCAGGCCTCTAACCAATAGAGGTGACTGCAAATGGTTTTAAATCAAACAATCTGTCTTAAAATGAGCCAGCATGGACCTTCCCATCCCATACGCCAGTGTTATCTCCTATGTGAACCCAGGTGCAATTAAAAAAAAAAAAACTGTTGGACAGAAAGAAGGAGGGGAGGAAAGGCATGAGGTGGGGGGAGGCGGTTGTAGATCTTCTGTTTGTAGGTTGTAGATCTTCCGTTTGTTCTTCTAAGTATCTTCTCATCTTTCCCATATTTGCAGTTTTGTCTGTGACAAAACTGTGCACGTGACAGTTAAATTTTTGTTCACAGATTATTACAGCTTTCACTGTCACTTCTTTTAAATATTCAGTTGTGTGTGCGTTTCCTGATGTATATGTTTCTGAAAGATATGCAACCCCATCATTTATTGTCACACAGGCATGTATTACTGGATCATTGTGTACATTGCTCCACCCATCAAGGCTTAAACTGGTCAATTTCCCCTCAGTATTTCCTGCACACTGTTCAAGTTCCTTCTCATACACTGGTGGAACTTTGCTAGATACAATGTCTGCTCTACCAGGTGGAGTGTAGCCTGATCATAAGGACTCAACCATGTCAATGAAGTGTTTGTTATTGTTAACAATGTGAAAAGGAGAATTTGTGGCATAAATGAACCAAGCAATCTTTTCATCTATGGCTAAATCACACTTATACTTAAAGGCATAGAGAGAGTCTTGAAGAATGATGCATTGCAAAGTGAATTATTTAAGATACTAACCAGTTGATCCACATTATTCTTCAGACGTATCCACATCTTTCTGCATATATTTTTTCTCCTAATAAGCAGTTTTCATTATGTTTCATTCTTGCAACTAGGCCATGCATCTCCTTCTTGCACTGCTTACGCTTGACACTTTTTCCTTTTTATTCAGGGAAGGCATTTCTTCAAAATATTCCCAGATAGGGTCTCTTTTATGCCCAGAAGCCATGACAGTTTTTCTGTTGTAAAAGTGTGGGGGAATATAGGAAGCTCTGTGTGTACTGAATAATGTCTTCCCTTTTTCTTTCCAGTCCACTCCACTGTTCCTTTCTACTCTGCCTCCATCCTTTGTCTCTCTCTCTTTAAGACAGTGTTTTCACTAACTCCTCTGCCTTGCTTGGCCCAGCTCCACCTCCACATAAGCACAGAACAACAATCCCATCCAGCCTGTGTCTGTCTTTGCACGTGTGACTTTAGTCTTCTGAGAAACAGAAACTGAAAGCCAGAACTTTTCAAGAAGCAAGGGCTGGTAGTTAGACTGGACAGACTAGAGCCATTCACTTTTATGAGACTTTAAGTGTAGGTTTAGCATGTTTGTGATGAGATTTTATTGTAACTGTTATTTTTTAAACCTGAGAGAAATTTAGTGTTTTATTGATTTAAAAAAATCCGATTTTAAATAAAAACAATCCAGCTTAAATTTAAAAAGTCCGCTTTAAAATAAAAAAAATAAAATTGATTTTTATCCACCCTGAATCTTGCTAATAAATGGGAGACCAAGAATCAGTTGCTGAACTTTGCAAATTACTAAGTGAGAAAAACAGAAGGTCAATCTATCACAAGATGCACTTTAATAATTATAATGTTTGTCTTTCAGTAATGCCTAGGATTTCTAGTCATGGACCTGTACCCCACCGTGTTAGGCACTGTACAGAGCAAAAAGTGGTCCCTGTCCAAATAGCTTGCCATCTAAATGTAAGACACAAGACAGCTGCCTAACTGTTAAGTGTTTCTGCAGGCATCACCGCAAAGGACTGTTTTAAGATGTATCTGCAGTGAGACAGTGAGGTAGTTTTATGTGTGTTTACAGGGAGCTCCCCCTGTGTCAGAGGGGCAGCAAGGGAGAAAGTACAAAGGTGCTTGTTTGAAAATGCAATAAGTGGGTGATGCAGAAGATGGGAGAGTAATTTCCTGCTTTATAGGCAAGTTGTAAACTGGTGTCCCCACCAGGAGCAAGGATGAAGCAGGTGAAGAGCTGTGACTCAGAGGTGTGTCAGAGGCAGAATGCCTCCTGCGGCTTCAACACGACCCCTTTCTCACGACTGTGCCTAGAGTTCTAGTCTAGCCCTTAATCCTTTATGATAATGCTTCCTCAGGGCACTCTAGCAGATTTTGTTCCCATAATGAGAGAGAACCTTTTGCCAAGAGGTGTGGAGAGATCATAGATATTTCTTGTTGGTCTACAAAGTGTGCAGTTCGTTAGCATGCCAATTAGTGAAGTTCTGCTGATTTTAATTGCAACGCAGGTTGCAAGAGGCTCGATGAATCTGAGGATCTGTCTAGACTGATGGTGGCAAATTTGTCACCATCAGATCGATTTATCTGGGTCGATTGAGCGGAAGTGGAGACCCAGTCAATCGACCTGGAAATCGACACTATTAATACTCCACCTGGCAGAGGTGGAATGCTGCATCAACGGGAGGGCATTTCCCATTGGCGTAGTAAACTGAAGACACCGTGGTAAGTAGGGGTTAGGAAGATGACAGGAGACATGCAAGCTAGGTAGAGTGTGTAGCTTGCGTATCTCCCGTCGACTGCCGCTGAATTTGGCAGCAAGTGTAGACGTGGGCTAAGTCTAAAGTGCGTGTGTTTGATCGCTGGTCTGAATGGATCTCTCTGATTGGCTGGAGATAAGCTCATTAAGGATAAGCTTCCCCGTCTGTCTGTTTAGACATAGTTCACCACCTGAATGGCGTGCAGGTTGGGGTTAGCAATTCTGATTAGCATTTTAGAGGGATCTCAATGGAAACAGCAGCACTTTTGTGTGCTAGAGCCAGAGCCAAAACTGGTTCAGATCCTTCTAATCAAGATGAGACAGTAAACTGAGAAAGAAACTTGTAGATAAAGGGGCCCTGTGTTGTATCAAGGTCGGTGAGTGGCTACCGGCCACGCTGGAAGTGATTTCAGCTGTCTGGGTATTTTACTCTCTTGTTTGTTCTTTGGTTCCATGATCTGACTGCAATAGTGAGAAATATATTGGCTGTGGGAGAATGGATAGAGCATATTCTCTTTACAGACAGTGCTGGGGCCAGGCCTCAAACTGAGCCAGAATGGGTTGAAACTTCTTCTGGAGTCCCATCATTTTCTGTAGAACTTAAGCTATTAAAAAAATGAAAAAAAACTCTCCAAGTTGCTAGCTCAGTGGTTGTGAAAAAGGTTGTAATGCTACTTTCTTGAATCTGCAAACAGACAGGTGAGACTTGCCCAGTTTACTTGAAATATTGCCATTTAAATGGCATTCCTATTAAATCCTACATCACTGGTGGGTTTCACAAAAACCTGTAGTTGGTGTTTAGCCATGTGTCTGGATATCAAAAGTTAGAGATGTGAAAGATCTGACTTATTTAAATACACCAAAGCCAATCTCATTAAAACAACAGAATATCCTCAGCCAATGTGTCTGATGTACATACAGCGTTGTCTGGATTGGAGTGTAGTGTCATTGTCTAATTTAGGGCTTGATCCATCAAATGTATGCATGTGCATAGCATGTACTCACATGAGTCGTGCCACTGATATCAGGGGGGCTGGTCATTGGAATAAGGAATGTAGGATTGGACCCTAGTTTATAATTTCCCTTTGGGGCACAGTGCCTTTATTTAGTTCTGAGCAAACTGTCAGCATCCATTCGGTAAAAAATAAATCTTTTTTAATGCCTCTGCAAGTGTAGAACTGTTCCCTGCTGACTTCCAGCTGCTCATTTGGGACTGTCTTTTGGTTTAGCATCCCTATTACGTTTTTTCTAGGCTAAAATGTCCATTTCATGTAATTGCTTTTAGTATTATTTGTATTGCTGCTATGTCTTGGGGCTCCGTTGTGTTAGGCACTGTGCAAACACATCCTAGTAGGAAGCATTCCTTCCCTGAAGACTTTACAATCAGAACAGAGAAGGCAGGCAAGGAATGTAGTATTATTCCTACTTTACAGACAGGGAATCGGGGCATGGGGCTCTTAAGTGACTTGCCCATGGTCACGTAGAATTAGTGGCAGAACCAGGAATCGAAACCACATCTCCTGAACGCCAGTCCAGTTCCCTAACCAGAGGATAACCCTTCCTCTGCTTATAGCCTAGGCCTGGAAGTGAACCATTAGGGGAATGGGGGAGCAACACCAACCAGGGAAAGGGGACAAGGGAAACAGTAGCCTCAATCAGGGAGAGAGCGTAACATGAGTACCTGAATAAAATTCCACCACTTTGACTCCAGGTCATGACACTGGTTCAGAAAAGATTCAAGGGGAAAAGTCCTGCCTACTGAATCACCAGCACCACTTAAGGGTTCCCAGTTACTGACCCGGTTTGGCCCTGTGTCGTCTTGAGAGATGCTGTGAGCAGAACACCAAGGAGTTTAACGGAGTACTGTCATGGCCATTGCATAAATAACTGAAAGTACTTCCTGGATGTGGGGATTGCAGATAGGTTTTGCTTCATAAATGCCTTATTCCTCTAAGGGTATGTCTACATGCCGAGCCTCCCAGCCTGGGTAGACAGACTTGTGTTAGCGGGGCTTGTGTTAGCATGCTGAAAATAGCTGTGTGGATGATGTAGCACCGATGGAAACTCAGGCCAGTCACTGTAGCTTTGACAAGCGTGTGCTTGAGCTCAGGTGTCAGTGTCCACACAGCTGCTTTTAGCAGGCTAGTGCAAGTCCTTTTAGCGTGAGTCTGTCTAGCCGGGCCGGGAGGCTATAGAGATACACATCCAGCTCCAGTGTAGACATACGCTTAAGGTAACTTCCTGCTTGGGTTGATGTACCCACGCTAGCTTTAAGTTAGGGTTTGTCTACCTGAGCAGCTAATTGCACCTCCCGTGTAGACATACCCTAACTGAAGGGCAAGGTGCAGTTTGGGAGAAATAGGAAGCATATAGTAGCCAAGCATTGCACTGAATTTTTATGCTCTTTGACTATTTAATCAGCTGGTTTTTAAGCTGCACTCATCACCTTAGTGTCTGATCATGTAAATCTGACATAAATCTGATGTTTTGAAGAGTTTTTGACTTACCAAACATGTCCCCCAGCTGGGGAAGGACTTTGAAAAATGAGGTTGCCAGACAAGAGTGAGAGGAATGCATTGTAACCGTGTATGTATCTCTTACTGCCTTAAGTTCAGTGATTACTACCTATCTAGTAGCTAGAAACAATTGGCTATAATTGGTCTTTTGGGAATTTTAATAAAACCTTTAAAGGGATTAAAGAGCTTTTACTGAAAACCGATTTGGACATATTTTGCATGGAGAGACTTGACTATAACAACTTTCTCCCTCAGGTGCATAACAGCTGTTTTAAATGGTAATTATGGTTTTGTGAAATACTTATGTTCAGCAAGCAATATTGGCATAGTGTGCTCTGCTGTTCGAACTGAATCACACAGTGGAGAGGAGACCGGCATTGGTCACTTTGTCTCCTTTAACAAACTACCTTCTTGTAAATAGAAAGTAAAGTTAGGCATAATGGATACAATTTTCAAAAGCATCTGTTACCCCAGGCATCAGGTACAAGGCCTTCATCAGGAATGTCCTGAAGAGCAACTAAAATGGGTAGAGGTGTAGGAGAATGGATGAGGAATTCTGTACAAGAGGGTAAGAGCTATATTGCTACAGCGACATCATTTGCTATTGGGCAAGCGGGCAGTGGCCCCCTCTACTTTTCATAGGTCTATATGCGCCATTAAGTCTTCCACTCTGTTCCTCCCTTGACTTTACATGTGATAATATTGTATCCTGCAATGTTCTATGTGCTGACCTAGCTCCCCCTTCCTGAATTTTTCTGAAATGATAGAAATATTTGAAATGATAAGCAGCATACAGAAGACCAGCTGGATATTCCTGTTTGTGGATGACACCAAGTTGGGAGGTGGTGCCAATACAGAGGAGGACCGGAATATCGTACAAGAAGATCTGGACGACCTTGTAAACCTCAGTTATGGAAATAGGATGAAATTTAATAGTGCAAGATCATGCATGTAGGGACTAACAAGAAGAACTTTTGCTATAAGTTGGGGATGTATCAGTTGGAAGTGACAGGAGGAGAAAGTTGGTTGATCACAGGATGACTATGAGCCGCCAATGTGATGAGGCTGTGCAAAAGGCTAATGCAGTCCTAGGATACATCAGGTGAGGTATTTCCAGTAGAGATAGGGAAATGTTAGTACCATTATACAAAGCACTCATGAGACCTCAGCTGGAATACTGTGTGCAGTTCTGGTCTCCCATGTTTAAGAAAGATGACTTCAAACTAAAACCGGTTCAGAGAAGGACTACTAGGATGATCCAAGGAATGGAAAACTACCTCATGAGAGGAGACTCGAAGAGTTTGGCTTGTTTAGTCTAACCAAAAAGAAAAGCTGAGGGGAGACATGATTGCTCTCTATGTACATCAGAGGGACAAATACCAGGGAAGGAGAGGAGTTATTTAAATTGTCAATGTGGATATAAGAACAAATGATATAAACTGGCTATCAACTACTTTAGACTTGAAATTAGGCATAATCCATCAGTTATGTCCCTGTAATTCCATAGAATTTAGGGGATACAAATGAAATAAAAATTTGGCACTTAAGACATTCCTACCAAGGGGATTTGTTTGCCCTTTTAATAAGAACACATTGTGCCTGTCAAAGATGCACATCTCCTGACCCACCTTGAATCTCTGTATAGTAGAGAATCTTCTAGTCAGAATGTTTTCTACCTGTGTAAGTATAAACCTGATTTCTTTGTCCATCTCTCCCAGCCTTCTCCCTTGGCCTTGTGAGAGTATTGCAGCTGTTGAAATGAGAGCTTTCTCGGCCACTCCTTTCACTCCTCTCTTTCCGCGCAAGCTCACCTGGATCTTCTGCAGTTTAGCCCTTTGCTCTGACTTCACGTTGGCTCTGTGTTTTTTATCAAGTGTACATCTTAGTGAAGTCTTAGTGCTTCTCTTTGAACTTTTGGCCCCTGCTGCTTAGCGTCCTTGATTTGTTGCTGACTCCAGCAGAAACAGGTCACCTACAGAATACATTCCTAAACCAGTATGTACCTGAAGTCTTATTAATCATATAAAGAGTAATAGAGTCACCAGATCGTCAATCAGTAACTTTTCCGCATGCTCTCTGGTGCCTGCAGGTAGCTCTAATTTACTGCTGGGTTTTAGAAACAAAGCAAGCACTGTACACACATGCTCTGATGAACTGTTCTAGTAATTGAGAGAGAAGTGTTAGAAGTCAGGGACACTGCACAGAGATGCCTATGCAATGCAGCTGCTAGGAAGAATTCTCTTGGCGTTTGGTGTGGGGGCTGAAGGCTATTAATTAGGAGACTGGAGAAGGAGACGGTCTCATTAAGTTATGAAGCATAGGGAGCAGCATTAGAGTGGTGAGTGAAGAATGTGGTCACTGACAGAAGTCTGACCTCACCTGGAGAGTCCTCCTGTGGCAGGAGAGGTGTGCCTGCCTCAGTTTTCCCCTCAGGTAACCCAAGGACTCCATCAGGATCTCTTGGTTCCTTTGAGGTTGGTGTATTATCAAAACCATGTGCGAATTAGTCCATAACAGAAGTCCCAAAACAAAGTCTATATCGCCCCCAGTGCATGTAATCCTTAAACCACCATTCTTCCCACCTGGAACCCTCCATTGTCCCTCAGCCTGTCTGCTGGGAGTGCATCCTCCCCATATTCTAGTGTCTTCTGCCACAGGTAATCATGTCTTCTCTGCTCAGACAGCCACCCCAGGCTTTCCAGCTAGAGTGCAGCCCCTCTCTTCCCAGTGAGAATCCCCACAGCATCCTCACTAGGGTAGCATCCCTCATTTCCTCCCCGCCCAACCCTCTCACTGTTCCCCCCTGTGACCCATCCGTGCCTAGGGTAGCCCACCTGAAAATGCCAAGGTCAGGGCATGCTGCAAAAGGAGACCAGATTCTCCCCGAACTGGTGACTAACACTGAAGTTAGATTCCCCGACAAACAGTGCTCCTGATTTCCCACACGGGCTATCAAGAAACTACAACAAGAAATACACAGCCCGCTTTATGGCATTTCAGTCTCTGGCCCCCAATCAGCAACTGGATAAAGAGAGAAGTTATTAAAACTCTATTCCCTTCACCAGAAATGTTCTCCTAATCCCCAAGGGGTCAGCCACATAACCAGACCAATATAAGTTTGGAGCTTACCCAAAATATCACGCTGCCAGCCAGTCCTTTAGTAACTAAACTAAAGGTTTATTATAAAGGAAAGAAACAAATAAGGAGAGATGTTAAATGATAAAGCAATCAGATACATACAAATGACTTCACAGTCCATATACATCAGATTCTTAGTGGAATTATGGAGTTTGCAGGCTTGTACAGTTCCTCTGATGTTCGCCCAGTAACTGGATGGGTCTCAGTCCTTTGTTTCACATCTTCACGAGTTGATCCAGAGGTCAGAAGGAAGCAGGAATGAAGACAAGATGGGGATGGTGCATCTGCCTTTTATAGTTTTTGCCATGAGACTTGTACCGTCTTTGTCCCAAACACAGCCACACACCACATGCCATGGAAAAGCCTTAAAGTCCCCTGTCCAGAGGCATGTTCTTACATGTCCTGGTGACTCAAAGGTGTAGCTTTGGCTACTCTTTCCCTGAGTTCCTGGTATAGCTGATGACCCTCGATGAATCATTAGTGCTGACACTAATCTGGTGTGGATGTGTAACCCTGTAGCACAGCACAAGTTTTTGGATACAGATATATCACACACATCCATAACTGACCATTTAACTATGATACATACACACAAACAGTATGATCATACTTAGCAAATTACAACCTTTCTAATGGTGCCTGACCTGGCCTGTCTTGTACGAATGATTGTAATTTTGCAGTATGGATATCCATAATATTATAAATGGTCACCCTGAATCCTGACAACGTCACAACTGGCCCAGCTCTCCAGCAGGACGATGTCAGTGGGGAAGCCCCTTTACTGCTCCAGTTGCCTTCAGTCCTCTGCCCCTCGCTTTCCAGCTTGGGAAAGTCAGCCAGAAAAGCCCTCTTGCTGTTCTCTTTCATCTCTCACCCAGGAACCACCTACAGTTTCCTCCTGGGACTGTCTGCTCTCATCTGAGGTAGGCACCCCTCCCAGGCCTCTTTCCTGACTGACTCACCAGGTCTCTCTCCAGCTCAGTGTCTTCCTGATCCTTTACAGCCCCAGGCCCTGCCCCACCCTCTTAATTTGCCAGATCGGAGCATGTGTTCTGGTACAGGGGAGCTGGCTTTACTTCACTTACAGGGGCTAGCCGCTCTGTGACAGGCAGCATCGTAATAGATCTAATCTAGGGCACTTGGCTGTCAGCCTGGAGACCTGAGTTTTAGTCCTAGCTCTGCCATTGACCTGCTGTGTGATCTTGGACATTTCACTTTGCCTCCGTTTCTTCTGCCACCCTCTGTCCGTTGCATCTCTTTGGATGTTCTGTGGGCCAGGGATTGTCTCTTCTATGTGTACAGTTAGAGTATTCATACACTACTATAATAAAATTAAACAGATTCTCAGGATCAGATTCTTCTACACTGGTGTAAATATGAAGTAGCTCAGTGCCTTCTGCCAATGTCACTGAAAACAGAATCTGGCCCTCTGGAGAGAAATTGTCAGTGTGCTCCACCAGCATTTTCAATGGAACACTCTATGTCCTTTTTTACGGGGCTCCGAGGTACTCTGTTGTTTGGGCATCAGGGTGGAAGAGATCCCGTTTTTGGAAGGCCCAAACCCTTCCTGTCCAGTGAGGTGTGAATAATTATTACCCACTGGACAGGCTGCAGATTCGTATCTATCCTCCTGGTGCACCGGCTCAGTGGTCGGTTTTGATTTTTAGGCTGAAAAAGAAAACTACCCTCTATCACTTTCCTTATAAACCCTGCTGATCAGCAGAAGGGAAGCTGACTCGCTTCACTGGGCTGCAGCTTTACTAAATTTCCCTGGTTCCACTCAGCCAGCTGTTCCCCATGGTTTATTTTGTGGAGAAAGCACATAGCTGCAAAAAGTTTCATGGTCCATTTTTATTGTGACAATCAGAGCCTCCATCCTTTTTCTCTGACAACATTGCAAAATGGCTTTTTTGGCTGGAGCGGCAGCAGTTCAACTGAACTCAAGACAGAGGGTTGTCTACATCGGAAAAGTGGGGTTTTTTGGTATAACGTCAATTTTTTTCAACATAGGCTTCCTTTCATTCACACACATTCTTTTTTTCAGTGTATTGGTGTCTTTTCCCACTTTAATTAATCTGCTTTGGAAGCAACATAACTGTTCCAGAATAAAATTATATAAATATAAAGTTTGTGTGGATGCATCTCTATTTTGGATTAATTATTCGGCTTCTGACAGTCCTCTCACTGCTATCCCACACTCCATTGCTGCATGTCTGGATCAGCCTCTCTGTGTAGCGCTGTGCTCTCTACCGCTCTAGTTGTCGCTGTCCCGTTTAAACATTGACATGCTACCCAGTCTTCTCCTTTTGCGATTCCAACTTGTGGCAAATTCCCACATCCAGAGACACACCGATTTATAGTTGCCGTGCCCTGTGCTTCTGCATGATCCAGTCTGGATGTCCTAGCCTTCCTTAGCTTCCGATGGGTCGCGCCCAGACAGTCCCATCTTGGCATTCTGATGAATGCTGTTCGGATTTGAATGGCCAGAGTAACAAATGAGGGAGAAGGGGCAATAATGCAGTGATTCGCCCAGGAAGTAGCTTACGGCACCATAAACAAAGCAGTGTGGACATGCTCTTATAGTTATACCTCTGCCATTATAGCAGAAGAAACATATACTGGCAAAACCCTTCCTGTATAGACAAGCACTGACAAGGGAGGCCGAAGCCTAGAACATGACTTTAGGGAGGTAACTGACTCTAGTGTCACTCCTTTGGATGTGCTTCAGTGATGTGAAGATGCAAGCCCTGTCTACACAGAGCAGGTCTTGATGGATGATTGAGCAATGTTGGGGGGATGAAGATACCAGCAGGAGCTCCGAGTAGGGAGAACACCCTGGAATGCTGTGTTCCATAGTGAGACTTCCTGATGCCAATGTATCTGTCAGTACTATGGCTGTCTCATGTCCTGGATCCCCTCCAGATTCTCAACAAGACTTCAGAACAGCCAAAGGAGAGACTGTTGGGCAGAAAATCAACTAAGGTATTACACAGACAAGGTGAGGCTGGGACAGGATTTTGGGGTTTAGATCGGTACTCGTACAATGCAACAGGATCAATAAAACTTATGCATATGGTACCTCACTATCATGTGTCAGTGCTTTGCTTTAATTCTCTCTGTAACTGGGTATATTATTTATATTATGGCAGTGCCTGGAGGTCCCAACTGAGATCGGGGCCCTGGGGTGCTAGGCATCAGGCAGACACTTACTAAGGGACAGCTTCTACCCCAAAAACTTACAAAAGAACTTGCCTAAAGAGATGAGACAAAGGGCGGGAGAAAGGAAATGTTTTTCTACCCATTTTACAGATCGACACAGAGATGTTGACTTTTGTCCAAGGTCACACAGGGAATCTTTGGCAGAGCCACGGAGGAGGTGATCTCATCATTATACATTTCCACCTGCAAGGAGAATAGGGTTCTTTTATGGCTCACGGCATACAAATGGAGAAGTTAAGTAAAAGTCATCATATTCCTGCTGGAAGGCTGCAATGTAACACGACTTTTATTCTTAGAATCCACAACAATAATACACTAACTAAAACAGCGAGAGAAAGCAGGCTACTCTCTAAGTAGCTCCCAGATGGCACGCTTCATTACAGAGCCCCTAGCCTGACCACAAAGTGGACCAGGAACCCTCCTTACAAACACACTCTTATCGTGGTAGCTTGCAATTCCAGCACAGTTCTCCATACACCACCATTTTCTAGTTTCACACTGAACTGCTGTCCCATTTGGGGCTGTTATATGTGAAAGAAGATTTTCATGGTAGATAGCAACAACTTAGATGCCATCTTGCTCCCTCCTTCAGACTCTTTATTTTTCAGCTTTGTTCCACCTAGCCCCTGTGCCCCTTTTTCCTTATACTACCTTTAATATCCACCTTACTTTCTTTGTCTCTCTTTCTAGCCAACGTCTCTCAACCAACACCCCCACCAAAGTTAAAACCAACCACAAATTTGTGGCACTCACATGATGATTGCAGACCCTCACTCTGCTTGTGTGTCTCTTCCTTTACCCACCCTGTGTCTGTCTTGTCTACATAGGTAATAAATCCTTTGGAATTTGTCTGTTATTTTATGTTTGTACAATGTTTGCTTTATGATTATTTGTCTGTTATTTTATGTTTGCACAATGCCTGGTATACTGGCGTCAGTTGTGGTTCTTAGGCACTAATATAATACAAATAAATGCGTAATAACACAGCTTTTTAATTTCATTGTACTTAAAAAAAAGATTTTAGTCTAAAGAACACATGGGCTAGACAGGAATTATTTCTGCCATTTTATAAATAATAAATTTGCTAAGACGTGGAGTTAACCGAGTAAATCACAGGCTTATAAAAATGTTTTAAGCATGAACTGTATTTAGCTGATCGTAGATAGGTATTGACATGGTTCCAGGAAGGTAAGTAATGAATGTTCTACATCTTTCCATTTAACAGATCTTAACCTCCCCCTCAATCTAATTCAATGGTCCAATCCTGTAAAGTGCTGAGGGCCTCCTGCAAGGTGATTAAATTCCTTCAGCTGGATAAAACCCTATACCCTCATTTGTCCCTAGACTGAAAATACTATAAGCAACAATTAAGGTCCTGATCCTATAAAGACGTAGCACATGCTTAACTTGATTAAAATGGGACCACTCACAACGTGAAGCTAAATACATGCAAGTGCTTATGCCTGTAGGATGCTGAGCGTATGAGGAGCTCCTGGGGTCCCAGGCAGTTGCATGTTAGGAACAAGCTTTTGCAGCATCTGGATGAAGGTTGGATAACTCGTTTATTATCCTTCTATCTAAACACTTGCCAGGTCCCTGGAATTCCAGATAAACAGAAGACACGTCCGGTGACTCTTAGCCAAGTAAACTACAAATCATGTTCAATTGCTGACGTTGTTTGTAAAGTAGCATATTGAGTGTAGGGACAAATGAAAGATTCTGTCAGACTTTTTCTTTGTCAAAGGGTAACACAATTGGCTGGAAAGTGAGTTACACGAATGAACATTTTCAGTATCTATTTGTTTAAATTTTTATTTTGCACTTTGTAAGACACACCTCTTACAACTCTTGTGACTTTATATCAAAATTAGCAATTTGTTTGGAAACAAATCAGAACG
Source organism: Mesoclemmys tuberculata (assembly GCA_007922155.1). Lineage (NCBI taxonomy): Eukaryota > Metazoa > Chordata > Testudines > Chelidae > Mesoclemmys > Mesoclemmys tuberculata. The sequence continues at coordinate 4,729,303 of ML675632.1, read as the reverse complement.
AGAATAGCTTCTCTGAGCGGCGTCACTTACAATACTAATTGTTAGTACTTGAAACCAAGATAGCACCTTCTTGGCTGAGGATCTGTCACAGGGTGATCCCCCTTGACCGTTTTTTCTAGCCTCAGTAACTGACCACCACAACTCCAGATGTCCTTAACCACCACCTTGCTTTATTGTATCCCTTCAGCAGGCCATAGCCAAGAGTGTTGTTCACATACTATTTACAGTCAGTACCCAGCTTCTTCCACTTGCTTCTGGGGAAGGGTACAGCAGTAGCAACAGCCAGTCCTGCCTTCCTTCATGTGCTTCTTTCTTGTCTGCTTCTGTCGTCCCGCCTGCTGAGGGCTCCATCCAATGAGCCCCTCGGCTGTATCTCTGCTCAGTTAACTGACACCCTCTGTCAATTTCCTGTCTTTCACTCCGGTCCAAGCTCCTGTATATTGATGGGGAGTTGAGTTACAGGGTGCTGAGTCATCTCCTGACTCAGCGCACGGTTTTACAGGATTTCGGGCACTTTCCATAATAGGTGTATATATATTATTCCCATTTTACAGATGGGGGAAATTGAGGACAGCTAAGTAGAAGAATAGGGAGGTGATATTACCTCTTTTTTTGACATTGGCCACTGCTGGAATACTGTGTCCAATTTTGATGCCAACACTTGAGGAAAGATGTTGAAAAATTGGGGAGGATGCAGAGAAGAGCTGTAAGAAAGATCTGAACTCTGGACAATATGTCTTGGAGTGAATTCCTCTAGTCTCTCACTACATCTAGTTTATTTAAAGAACACTGAGAGGTAACTGGATCACAGTCTGCAGTCACTTAAGCAAGGAAGAGGCATGTAATAAGAGGGCTCTTTATCCTATTCTGATTTTGGCTGCTAGATTACAGTATCTGGAAACTGGCATCAGCAAAATTGAAACCAGAAATAAGGTGACGTTTTTAACAGTGCCAGTGATTAACCCTTGGAAAAGATCACCAAGAAATGTAATAAAATTTCCATCCCTCAGAATCTCTTGGTCAAGACTAGATGCTTTTCTAAAAGACTTGCTCTTTCTTAACCATAAATTATTGGGTTTGATGCAGGAAGATCTCTGAAATCAAAATCTGGCCTGTACTATGCAGGAAGTTGGATGTATTTGACTTGCCCAAGATGATGCAGTGAGACGTTAGCAGGGTTTGGAATTGAATCTACGTTTGTTCATTCCCACTCCCCTGATCTAACCTATGGTCTGCTACACTTTGCACAGAGCAAATCTATAGGCAGTAGAACAAATGCACATATCAGGTTGGTCTGGTTCCCAGCATCCTTCTGGTTGCACAGCCTATGAAAGGCCAGGATGACTTTTTACTTTTTCTTCAAGATGAATAATGCAGAGTGAGCTTTTCTGACCTGATTTTCTTTATGCATCTCCTAGCGGAAGTTGAAGATAGTCATTTATCACAGATGGCTTTAAATCCAGGGGGACCAGATGGGGTTTCCCTGTCCTGTGGCTTTACACATAGTTTGGGCATGCAAAGCAGAACACCTGGAACAAATCAGTAGAAACCTTTGAAACGGAAAATGTTGCCGCAGCGAAATTCTGTTGATAAAACAAAGAACTGTGCTAGGTATTTATATGAGAGAGCTTAGTTCTTTTATGAAGCAAATCTAGATTTAGACTAGAATTATTTTAAGAAGTCAGCTTTTATATTTACTCTTGGAAGTTCTTTTTTTTAAAACCAGTTTAGTCCTTTAGCTGGTATCTGTTTAAGTGCTGTACAGTGTATAATGGTGAGAGGGCAGTGGCCAAGGTTTTCAAAAGCACCTAGTGATTTTAGTTGCCTCAATTTTTGGGTTCCCAGCTTGAGACACCCTACGCACCTCTGATTTTCAGAGGGACGGTGCTCAGGTTGAGCACCCAAAATCACTAGTAATTTTGTGAAACTCTGAGATACGGGTTGGGTTTTGTTTGTTTATGACTTAAGCAGAGGAATGGGTTTCAGAGCTGCTGGACTCCTTCAAAAGTCATTTAGGCTGAGTGCCTCAGTTTACTCATTTGTAAAATAAGTGTAAATATCCCAGTATCTCAGTGATTTTGTAGGCTTAAATCAACTGATGACTACCTAATGACGTGGTGGATTTTTCATGACTTGCAGTCCTTAAATCAGGACTGGATGTCTTGAAAAAGACATGCCATAGCTCAAAAAGTAGGTATGCAGAGGTTCCTGGGGGAGGCTGTTTGGCCTGTGTTATGGAGGAGGTCAGCCTAGATAATCATACTGGTCCTTTCTAGCATTAACGTCTAGGTTTATGAAGTGCTGTGCAGTCACTTTTGCACATTTGGTGCATAAGAAAATGTTCAGTTAATAGGCCTATACTGATAGGGATCGTTGGGCTGCTATGCTTCTGCTGTATTAACTTTCCTTTGCTCTCTTTGCTATACATAATCGTGTAGCCTGTGAAAAAGAAATATTGATTCCAATTTATTGACCAGGTCAGGGCTTCCCTTCTTGTGCAAATAGCAAAAGAGCAGACAGTTGTGGACCATAGAATAAAAAATGTATGAGGATTTGGCTCTTGAGTTTAGGATTTTATAGGAAGCAAGGTGAGCAGCTATCGCATCTTGGAAGGTTTTCAAATAACCTTGAGGCAGCTTTATGCATAGTGTAGGACCTCTGACTGTTACTGGCAGGAGATGGCTCTGTGACTGCACAGCCTTGGGAAAGGCTGAGATGAGCTTTTAAAGATGAATTATTTAGACCAACTCTTGCCAGCCTCATCAGCATCTTCTAGCAAAAGTGGAAAATAAACTCTCTTGTCATGGATGACTAAATCCGTGACGAACGCAGGGGGGTTTCCCTCTCACATATACTGGCAAATAGCTTGATGCTGCAGTAACATGCAACACAAATTAGATGGACCCTTAGAATGGGAATAAATATCCTCTTCAAAGTATTTAGATGCTAATTAAAGAGATGGGTGGAATCCTGCCCCCACTGAAGTCAATGGTATTTTGGTTATTGACTTCAGTAAAGACAAGATTTCACCCATGGTCTAATTGGCAGAGCACAGGACTGAGGTCTAATGTGGCTTTAATAAGAGCTCATGTCTCTACTACATTAGAGCTGCCATACTGGGTCAGACCAATGATACATCTAGTGCAGTATCCTGTCTCTGTCAATGGTCAGTAACAGAGCTTCCGTGGGAGTGTACAGAACAGGGTGATTTTGGAGAGACACCCTTGTCTTCCTCTCCTGGCTTCTGGCAAATCAGAGGTTTAGGGTCACCCTGAACACAGGGGTACATCCCTAACCATATTGGCTAATGGCTATTGATGGACCTATTCTCCACAAACTTATCTAGTTCTTTTTTGAGCCCGGTGTACTTTTTGCCATCACAACATCCCATGGCAATGAGTTTCACAGGTTATTTATATGGCATGTGAAAAAGTATTGCCTCTTGTTTGTATTAAACCTGCTGCCTATTTCATCAGGTGAACCCTGGTGTTTACATTGTAGGAAAAGGCAAATAAACTTCCCTATTCACTTTTTTCCATACCTCTCATGATTTTTTCATATCCCGCCCCAATTGTCTCTTTTCTAAGATGAACAGCCCTAATCCTGTTGTTGCCCTTCTCTGAACATTTTCCAGTTCCACCATCTCCTTTTTGAGATGGAGCAACCAGAACTGGACACAGTATTCAAGGTGTGGGAACACCATGGATTTATATGTGGCATTATGACATTTTCTATCTTATTTTTTTATCCCTTTCTTAGTAGTTCCTAACATTGTTAGTCTTTTTGACCACTGCTGTGTATTGAGCTGAAGTTTTCAGAGAACTATTCATGATGACTCTAAGATCTCTTTCTTGAGTGGTAACAGCTAATTTAGAACCCATTCTTATCAATGTAGTTGTGATAATTTTTTTTCCCATGTGCATCACTTTGCAATTATCACTGTTGAATTTCATTTGTTGCTCAGTCACCGAGTTTTGTGAGATCCCCCTGCAGTCAGCTTTGGACTTACAAAATTATTCAAGTCAGTTATCATTTGCAAACTTTGCCACTTCACTGTTTATCCCCTTTTGCAGACCAATAATAAATATGTTAAATAGTTCAGGTCCCAACATAGGTCCTTGGGGGACTCCGCGGTTCACCTTTCTCCATTCTGAAAACTCACCATTTATTCCTACCCTTTGTTTCCTATCTCTTAGCTCAGTGGTTCCCAACCTTTTTTGGCTCAAGGGCCACAAATATCATTTTTACAACCCTAAAGGGCCACCAGTCTATCAACTCATAAAAAATATATTGATGTATACAATGTATATACACCATCAAGGACTACAGATCACTACGTATTTAAAGTAAACATTTATTTACTGCAAAGCACATTAAAAAAAATTAAACTGTTACAAACAATTACAAAGTTATAACGTACGTCCATTTCATGCAACTCTCATCTAATGCGACTTCTGTGACTGAAGACCAGAAGCTAACATGTTGCTGTCTGGCTTCAGGTTGGTGGTCACCAGTAACATCAGACCACTCAAATTTGTGTCTATAAGGCGGGCATGATTTCTGTTTTTGATCAGCACCATCTTTTAGCCCTGCAGCAAAACAATCCCCTCTGTCCTTAGGCAACAGCTCCTTGCTGCAGCCAGGGAGATGGGAGTTCAGTGCTCCCCTCCATCTGGCTCCAGCAGGGACCCCAGCACCTCGGGACCCTGGCCAAGCGCCAGAGCTGTTTAGGGATGGTCAATCAGGGCAACAGCCTGGGGTCCTGCTTTCAGGGGCCCCACACTTTGCATCAGGACCAGCCGGGAGGCGGGTGGCTGCAGCCCGCCTCCTGGTTGTGTGCTGGGACCGGGCGGGTGGCTGGCAGCTGCAGCCCGTTTCGCTGCTGGGAGCGGGCACTGGCTGGGAGGCCCATGGCTGCCTCCAAGGTCCTAGCTTTGTGCTGGGACTGGCCGGGAGGCGGGTGGCTTAGCCTGCCTCCTAGCTATGCACCAGGAGCAGGTGGAAGGTAGGTGGCTGCAGCCTGCCTCCCAGCCAGTGAGAGGGGAGCGTGGGCTATTTTGAAGGCCCTGTAGGCCCCTTTTGGCCTGCTGGCCAGGGGCTGGAAACCACTGTTTTAGCTAGTTACTGAATCTATGGGAGGACCTTCCTCGTTATCCCATGACTACTTAGTTTTCTTAGGAGCGTTTGGTGAAGGTACACTGTATTGACTGGATCACTCTTGTCCACATGCTCTTTGACACACACAAGAGTTCTAAGAGATCGGGGAGCCATGATGTCCCTCTACAAAAGCTGTGTTCGTTTATGTGTCAGATAATTCTGTTCTTTACTATAGTTTCAACCAGTTTGCCAGGTACTGAAGTTAGGCTCACCGGCCTGTAATTGCCAGTATCACCTCCGGAGCCCTTTTTAAAAAAAAAAAGCATTATATTAGCTACCTTTCAGTCATCTGGTATAGAGGCTTGCTTCAGAGGTAGGTTATATAAGATAGTAGCTCTGTAATTTCATCTTTGAGTTCCTTCAGAACTCTTGGGGGAATAAGATCTGGTTCTGGCGACTTATTACTGTTTAATTTATCTGTGTGTTGTAAAATGTCTTCTATTGACACGAGTGTGGGACCGTACTTCAGATTTGTGGTAAAAAAGAATAGCTCTGATACAAGTATCTCCCCCACTTCCTCTGCAGTAAAGACAGATGCAAAGAATTCAAAGTAAGATGAACACGTTAAATCCCACTTTTTGAGCTGGTGCATCGCATTTACATAGAGGTTTTCACTAACAGTGTAGTGGAGCTGAAACATGGGGGCACTGGGGTGGGCAGAGAAGGCAGCTTGGGGGTGGGCAGGCTGGTGGGGAGAATCTGTAGTTTTGGACTATGCTGCTGGTTTACACCAGTTTAACCACTGTAGTTACACCGGTGGTAATTTCCTTGATGTAACCAAAGCTCAGCTCTCCCTGTGGCTTTAGGTAAGTCGCTTAACATTTGTTTCTGTAGCTATAAAATTGTCAGAATCCCATGTACCTGCCCTTCAGGAAGAACAATAAAACCTCATATTTGGGGTATAAATTGACTGCTTATCGGAGGTTAGGAAGAGTCTTTCCTTGGAGTCTGATTAGCCAACATCTGTCTTCTGTGGGGTTTCTTGCACCTTCATCTGAAGAATCTTGTGCCAGCTACTGTCAGAGATAGGGTACTGGGATGGATGGACCTTGGGTCTAAACCAGTCTGACAATCTTCCTAATGTTGTGAGGATTAAATTAATGCCTATGAAGCTATTTGAAGTAAAGTGAAATATAAATGCGAAGTGTTGTATCAAGGAGCTTGCTTTAAAATTGTTTTCTGATATAAAATATTATTTTGACTTTTCCGTGCCATAATTTGCAATGCTGGAATAAACTGACTTGCTTTGCAGCCCATCTAGACTGGTTTTAACAAGCACACGCTGCAATCCATGTGGTGAGGGTTGCTTGTGCTAGGATGGCCCCGCAGAGGGCCCAGTCCTGACAGCTGTCCTTATTTGTGCAGCATTAATTGATTTCAGTGGGAATACTGGAAGAATGACGGGCTACTCAGCATGAAAAAGGGTGGCAGAGTCGGGTGTAGAAAGCTTCAAGCCTGACTTCATGCACGCTGACAGGGAGGGGTCTGAATCCAGGATCCTCACAGCTAAAGGTGTGAACTTCTACCCCTTGAGATAAAGGACTTAGACCCCAACCCTTGGAGGGAGAGGGGTTTCCTTTAGGAATCTAATATTTATCAAACATGAACCTCCAAGCAAACCTGGTTCCAGCCTTTAGTAACCAAGCAGCACAGCCAGTCTGTGTAACGTGTTCAGGAGCAATGCAGCACGCATATTGGAATCCTCACAGGTTTTTTCTGTCTGTAAGTTCTATGGGCCAGCTCTTGAAGCCTTTACTCAATCCTAACCACTGACGTTAGTGGCAGTTTGAGTAAGAATCTCAGAGAATTTGACTCTGAATTTCCGATTCTGGTCTCATTTGCTGCCCCACATACAAGCAATAGATCAGTCTCTAACAGTGATTATTTATGTAGTGTACACAGCTCTGAGATGTTCTGAAAGTGCAGGGTTTGCAAATAGTTCATTAGCCAACATCAACTGATACATTTTGGACAGTTCAGTTGGAGCCACTTTGTTTAATAAGAGGCGTTGCTGTCTCCTTCCTGACTGAATATCATATTGTAATGAGATAAACGTAATGCCTGTCTGGATGGGAGATATAGAACTGTGAGTTTAATGACTGCAATTTGGAAGGTAGATAAAATTATGATCTCTTCCCTCTCCTATCCCAGTGACTAAAGTGAAGATATTAATTCTTGCTACTTAGAACAAAGAAGGATAAAGGAAAACACTTGAATGCAACAGTTTCTGGAAAAGGTTAAGAATTTTGTCTTTGCAATGGTGGGGTACAGGGATTGCAAGCATGGGGTGGTTCAGATTTTGTCTTTTGGTTGCTTTTTTACTTTGTTAAATTATTACTATTTATTTTTTGTTATGGTAGCCCCAAGACACTCCATTGTGCACTGTACAAACATATAGCAAGAGATGGTCCCTGCTCTGACAGTCTCATAGAGAAGACAAAGGGTGGCAGAAAAGAAAAGTGGTGGTGTCCCTAGGTTACAGATGGGGGAATTAGGGCACAAAGAGATTAAGACCCCGATTTAACAAAACACTTAGCTTTAAACACATGCTTAATCCATCCCTATTCAGCAAAACACATGAGGATGTGCGTAAGTTTCACTGATTCCTGATTTTCTACAGTACCTAAGGATACATCTACATTAAAACCTGAAGCAGTGAGTCCCAGAACCTAGGTCTACAGACTTGCACAACAGCACTAAAAACAACCATGTAGACATCCGGGCTTGGGCTGGAGCTTGGCCTTTGAAGCCCAGAGAAGACAGTGGGTTTCAGAGCCCAAGCTCCAGCCTGGGCTGCAATGTTTTTAGTGCTGTAGGTTGATCTGGGCTCTGAGATGCAGCTGCAGGTTTTAAAACACCATGTAGACATACCCTAAGTGCAAAAGCCAGTCTTGAAAAATCAATAGGCTTGTACTATTAAGTTATTTCAGTGCTTCTGAAAATCCAAATAATCATGTTTAACTTTAAGCAAGTGTTTAATAGTTGTGCTGTGTGATCTTCCCAAGGTCACTCCATCTGTGCCAGAGCCAGGAATTGCATGTACATCTCCTAAATCCCAGTCCAGTGCCTTAAACCACAAGCCCATCCTTCCTCTCTGTGACACTTAGTGTCAGAGAACAATGCCCCAGAAACTCCATATTCAATGTCATGTAATTATGGTATGTTCTGTACAAGATATACCTCATTTTAAGTCTTGATCTGTGAAACATTAATATCCTGGTGAATTGTATGTGCTGTTATGAAATATTGTTGAATGTGCTACTAGAACATGTTGCAAGGCAGGAAACACCCACAAACAGCCTTTCAGGCATAACAGTGAAGTAGCCAGATGTGCTAATGGGCCACATTGTCCCAAACCCCATCCCTAGAGACTTCACCAAGAAAGCACGTACACAATGGAATACTGACTGACCAATGACGATGACTCTCTTCCCTCTCCCCTCCCCCCTTGATGCAAGCATTGAGTTTTCCAGCAAGCTGGAATGGACAATAAAAGAAGGGGAGAGACATCACCACTTGTCTTCACTCTCCCAGACCTCAACATCTGAAGAAACGCCTGAAAGACAAAAGACTTTTGAATGGGGGAGGGTGGGACCCAGACTGCAAGGCAAACGTAGCTTGTGAATTGAAGAGCTGCAACCCTGCTGTTACTATCTCTCGGGGTGAGACATTTCTAGATTCAAATCCTGTTAAAATTTAAATTGTTATTTTTATTTCTTTGGTAACTTCTTCTGATCTCGTAAGCCTACAACTTATAATCGTTTAAAATCAATTTTTCTGTGGTTAATACATTTGTTTAATGTTTTATCTCAACCAATGTAGGGATGTAAAAGCCTAAAAGAGAAAAGATTAATCAGCTGTTTAAACATTTTAAACAGCTGATTATGGTTTAAACTGGGGATGGGGGAAATGGAAGCTGAGCTCTGCTCTCCATGAGTGAGAGCAGCTGAGAAGCTCTTGCTTACGGGGAGGAGCAGAGCCCAGCGCAGCTCCCCCTGCTCATGCAGAGTAGGGGGTGGGGTGAGCCGCAGCAGGGGTTTGAGCAGAGGGTTGGACTAGATGACCTCCTGAGGTCCCTTCCAACTCTAATATTCTATGATTCTATTCTATGATCAGATGTCCTGATTTTATAGGGACAGTCCTGATATTCGGAGCTTTTTCTTATATAGGTGCTTCTTACCACCCCACCTCCTATCCTGATTTTTTACACTTGCTATTTGGTCATGATAGTCCAGGGGCAAGCTCACAATGGGGGCCCCACACAGATCTCCAACTTCTCGACATCGCTATCCGACCCCTTGTCGGTCACAGACACCCCAGCAGCAGTTCCAGGACTCTGTTACCAGTCCCCAGAGCACTGCTTCTGACAGCTGGACTCCTCGTACTGATCCCTGGACTATCCGTGCCAATCCCTGGAGCCAGGTCGCCAGCACAGATTCCTGATCCCCGGAGCCACAGTGTCGATCTCCGTAGGGCTACTACCGGTCCAGAGTACCATCACTGATCCCTTGATGCTTGGCACCGCTCGACAGAGTCCCAGCACGACAGCCCGGTACCAAGACACTGTATCTTCCAGTGCACTAAAGAGGTGGAGACGAGTTCGGCAATGCCGTGATTCCCAGTGAGGACCCCTCAGGTTCAGAGGGAGAGGAGATCAGTTTACCCAGGGGTCAAATGAATCCAGCCACAGCTTCAGGTTTTCCCCCAGGCTTACCATTGGGCTCATAGCCACTGACACAATGTCTCAGACCATGGCAGTTCTGGAGCCTGTGGAATTCCCTTCTGTCTCAGGATTGCAGTTGAACAGTCAATCTCAGGAACATCTGAGAGACACTCAGTGACAGTGCCGTGCCCACCCCCAGACTTGGATGAGGAACCCTGGAAGAGGCTACTCCAGCTGCAGAAAAACTGTTGTCCACTCCACCCTTACCTGTCAGAGCCTTTTCCTGCTGCTGGAATCTTTCCCTGGTGCAGGGAAAGGCTTCAGCAACAGGACATGATAGAGCCTTTCACTGCTACCCCCCTGCTGCCAGAGTCTTGTCCTATGGCAGGAAGGGGCTCCTGTGGTGGGGAGCTGTCCATCTTTCCCCACTGCTGGAGTCTTTCCCCTCTGCCTCCTTACTGTCAGAGCCTTCTCCCGTGGAGGGGAAGGCTCTGGTAGTGGGGAGGCAGTGGGCCACCATACTGCGAAAAACAGCAGTGTAGATGGGGAGGCATAGCTTGGGTGAGTAGAGAGCCATGTCAAGAATGTACTTGCATACCTACCCACACCTTTTGGGCATGCCTTTACTTGCCCATTCCATTCCCCATCAGCTTCATTGCTATTTATACCCATGCTATGGGGACTGTGCTGGCTTGTAGTCTACATGCTGCTGAAACACACTTGGAGGGTACATGTACTGTGAGGATAATTAACCATTGGGATAAGTTACTTAGGGGTGCTGTTGGTTCTCCATCACTTGAAGGCTTTAAATCAAGACCGGAGGGCTTATTAAAATATATGTTATGACTAAAGCAGAAGTTTGGCTTATATTAGACAGGCAAGACTAGATGACCATAATGGTTCCTTCTGGCTTTAAAAATCTATGAATCTACAAGATTATATTGTTCCTACTGGAACATGAGATAATCCACCTTGAGTTTTCCAAGGGCAGCGACCTCATCAGGATTTCTGAGAAACAGAAAGTTCCTTTTATTCCTCCTGCATTTTCAGGAATGAATTGTACAAATATGAATCTACAGTGGCACCAACCACAAGTGCTCACAAATCATGAGTCAGGCCTCAAAAGAGCATGAGAGGCACTTAAAATTCATAAGATTAATAATAATAATACATTTCTTTATTTCCCTTCAGATTTTGAGGCGTTAGGGTGCACTTGCTTCCTGTTTTCAAGGTTTTCTCCACAACCCCGAGGAACAGAAAGTTAATATTTTTCTTAAATGAAAGACAAGATTTCCATGCAATCCCCTCATGCCAGAAACTGAGGCTTTAGGAAAAACATCAACTATTGCAAGTCAAACGTTGTTTGTGCTTCCTTTAGTTTTCACTTCAGTGGAACTATGCTGATTCACATCAACTGAACTGCCACCTCCCATAACATTTCCTTGTATCCTAAATATCTTATAATGCAATGCAAGGGCCAGGTCCTGCTCCCAGTGACATCAATAGGAAAAATTCCACTCATTTCAGTGAAGGAGGACCAGGTGCTCAGACTGCAGTGCAAGGTTACAGTGGCACTTCTCTGTTTCGTGTGTTTACTGCTGTTTATGGTTTGTCAGTATGGCTTGGTGCCATTGTAAGACTTAGGGCTGGTATTTTTGGAAGTAGCAATCTCAGGTGGCAGAAGATATCCCTGACCATGCATTTTTTGACTCAAAGGGCAGAGCTCAGTATTCAACTCTGGCATCACACTTTATATCTGGAACAAGATACATTTCAGAGCTTTTCGAGCGGCAGATTACAACAGCAGCTCCCTGGAAATTGCTTGTGCATGGAGCACTGAAAGACTCTTAGAGCAAAATCCACATCAACGCTCAATTCCTGCACACTGTTCTCTGCTCTGTATAAGCTTCATATTAAGGGACTAGGTGGTACAGAGGATCTTGTGTTCAGGATAGTTGCACTGGTGTAGATTCACTCTTAACCTTTCTCTCAAGATGGTCATTACATTACAATTGGGGTGTGAAAACAGGAATTTTGAAAGGAACAAAGGGTGTTTTCAGATTGTTAGATCCTTCATTATCTTTCTTAATCTCTGCTGTTTCCCCTCAGAATGATTTCTGAGGCTTAAGGATTATTAATGAATGAATAAAGTTTGCTTACCTGAAATAAGAAGAAAATTGCAAAATCCCTGATTGTCCTATTCAGCAAGATAGAATCATCAACAGCAGAGCTGGTCAGAAAATGGAAATTCCAATATTTCAACCTCTATTTTTGTCCCAAATTGGGATGGAAAATCAATATATACATATATTTTTAAACCATGCAAAAAGTTCAGAAAAACTTCCATTCAGAAACATCGACACTAAAAAACACTGGCATTTTTGGTCAAAATGAAAAAAAAAAAAGTCAATTCAAAACAACGTTTTGAAAATATCTCTTCAGAAAATCTGTTGTGTATGTTGTTCCAGAGGGGTAGCTGTGTTAGTCTGTTTTCAGCAAAACAATGAGAGTTCTGTGGCATTTTAAAGACTAACACATTTATTTGGGCATAAGCTTTAACATGCAGAAACCCATTTCGTCAGATGTGTTTTGACGTTTTTCCATAGAAAAGCTTGTAACTCAGTCTAGCTGCAGACATCAGTCAGCTTCTGCCCAACTGGTCCCTTTTCCCCAGTCAGTCCTTTTAACATGAGGCTCAATGGTGTACTGTGGGTCTCCGGTGCCTGTGGGTCAATATTGACATTTGCAGCTCCCCAGAGGGGGAGGTCTATGGGCCCATTTCCCATTCTCCCCCACTTCCCACCCCTGTAGGGCAGTGGGTGCTGCTGGGGATGTCAGCGGGGGTGGCGCCTCCTCTGAGGGCCTGGCCAGTGCCCTCCCTGAGCCAACTCCCAGGGGCATGGCCCCCTTCAGTACGGCACTGATGAGGCTAACTTCTGTGGGAGCTCTTCTTACAAGCACTCTCCTTCATGTGAGCTGTGGTAATCAGGCCCAGATGCTCAGACATTTAGCTGCCAACCAGCCCCTCGGCAATTAGTGGCTTATAAGTGATCTGAGAGGGGCTCGTTCTCTTTAAAGAAACCTGTTGTGATAAACTGGGCCCTAACTTCCCTTTATAGGAGCCCGACACCCTTTGAAACTTTCTAGAGCCTGACTAAAATATTATGCCTTACATGATTGCCCATAGACAATCAAATTCCAGCTCTGTCCAATCATCGGAGTGAGCAAATTCCATAGGTGAGTATCTGTGTATGGAGCCACATAACTAAGCATTTTGTAATGATAAACATTTTTCTAGTAGGCCTCACAGTTAAGGCTTGAATTGACTATATGCTTCTTAAGAGTCTCATCCAAATCACATTTTCCATTTACTTTAATTGACTTCAGAATCCTTCCTGACCTATTCCTGTTCCCACTGAAGTTGTTTGGGGGGAGGGAAAACTACTGTTGACTTAAGTGGGAGCTGGAAAGGGTTCTGCAACTGTTAATGAACTGAATCTCTATTGCTTAAAAAAAAGTCACACGTTATATTTTGGGGAGATTGCATCACTGCAAGTGGTAACAGAATGCAGTGTTTATGTGCAAGGAGTTCTGGTTCCAGCTAGACATGAGCAGTTGGTAGGAGCATTGCAGCAATCTTTCTGAATCTTTCTCTTTATTTTCATTTAAGATGTAAAATCCTTCCTAAAACTAGGCAGTTCTGGTGCCTTAAACTTTCATTTGGCCTCTGGCTCTCTAAATGCTTCAGTTTCTATGTCTGTAAAACTGGAATTACAAGGGAGATGAGAGGATTGATTGATTAGGACCTGATTTTCAGAATGGTGAATGTATATAGTTCTGAATGACTTCAGTCGGAACTGTGTGTGTTACTTAAACTTTAGGCTCTGAATGTCTCCAAAGTGTTTTGAGCTCCTTCAATGGCAGATACATTAGATATACAAATGATTATGGGTGAAGCTGGTAGGGATGCCTATAGTTAACGTTGCTCAGCAGTTCCCATTATATGACCCTATTTTCAGTTGCTAAACTTTAATTATTTGGTCTGAAATTTCCCATGCCAGGTGAATGTCTCCATATGAATTATTTTTTAAAGGTTCAGCAAAAGTGTTTCAGCCGTGTGTGAGAACAAGTTTAGGAAAAAATACATTTTTGCCCACCTTAAAAAATATCTTGCAAATCTTGTTTCACTGCAATGCTCTAGTGTCCATACAATCATAAAAGATGAGGGTTGGAAGGGAGCACAGGAGGTCATTTAGTCCAACCCCCTGTTTAAAGCAGGGCCAACCCCAACTAAACCATCCCAGCCAGGGCTTTATCAAGCTACACCTTAAAAACCTCTAAGGATGGAGATTCCACCACCTCCCTAGGTAACCCATTCCAGTGCTTCACCACCCTTTTAATGAGAACTTTTTTCCTAATATCCAACCTAGACCTTCCCCACTGCAACTTGAGACCGTTGCTCCTTGTTCTGCCATCTACTACCACTGAGAAGAGCCTAGCTCCATCCTCCCCGGAACCCCCTTTCAAGTAGTTAAAGGCTACTGTCCAATCCATGGTTTTGAGCAAGGATTTGAAACTTTTCAGGGGCGTGCCTTTTGCTACTGCTGTGGAACAAGCACCTATATTTGGTCAGGGTAAGAGCTTCTGAAAATCTCAGTGAGCACATGCTCAGTAGAGACTTGTTAGGGTTTGGCAGGTACATTTTCCGAATTTTTTAACTGTGCTGAGTACGCATTAGCCAAGGGCTGCAGAGGCTGAGCAGCCAGACATTACTGCTTTCCTTGCTGCCACTCCAGCAGTGAGGAGGAGGAGGAGGAGGAGGAAGAACTTCCTTACTAGACTGCAGAAGGGTCTGATTGGGAGAAGTGCTGAGTGTTCCCAGCTGCAGCTGAAGCCAAGGGGAGCTGTTCTTCAGAAGTACTTTTCTATTTTTATAGCACTTTCCAAGGCCAGAGGTGTCTCAAGTTAGACCCAGAAAATTAATGGACACTTTTGACCTTAATCTCTCTCTGCATCTGCTCCTTATCAGCAAAACAGGGATAATTCTATCCCCTTATCTCATGGGGGAGGGGGTGTGTGTGAAGCTAGACAAATGCTTGCGAAGCATTCACCTACTATAGTGATGAGCACCATGGAGAAGCCCATGAGGACACTAATTGATTTACTTTGTTTCCAGAGCAGTAAATGAGACATGGGGCCACCTACTGAATGACAACAATATTCGTTTAGTGAACACAGTCCATCCTGTGCACTGACTGAGCTGGAGGGGCGGGGGACGATCCTGTTTAAAACACTAAAGTGATGAAAGACTGCATCATGATGCATATGCAACAGGGGTCTGAATTAAGATTATGTGGACAACCTTATTTTTGGCACTTCCTAGCTTCTGTGTGCCTGACTTTGCAACCTTTGTGTTCTTTTAAAGTAGTTTATTGTGTGTGATTATTAAATAACGGCATGAATTTGTTAAATCAGTCGTAGAATCATGCTGTGGAAGTCAGTAATGGAAAAGACCAATTCTGTCCATTCTCCTCTTGTGTAAAACTATTCTAATTTCCGACCGTGTAATTTCCTTGCTCTTTGTCTAGTCTAGACTTGATTCTATGCTTCATATTTCCTGGATTAAAAAAAGGAAATTCTGATTCTAGCCTTAGACTGTGTTATATATTTTGTTTTTCTCAGAAACCCGTCTCACAATGAATGCACACTTAGATTAGTCTCAGTCTTAACAAACATCACCTTATTTTTGCTACATAGTTTTAAAGATTCCCCTCACATGTTCTCAGCACATGCAGATACTGTTTAACAATTGGCCATTTGCACTTTCTGAAATCTCCTAGGAAACTGAGAATATTTCCCAAATCAAAGATATATCATTTTAATTTTGTTTCTACTCCTGCACTAAGACTTCTTGCCTTGAGACTCAGCAACTGGATGAAAAAACAAGCGTGAAATCCCACTCCTGTTGAAGTCAATAGGAGTTTTTTCATTGACATCAATGAGGTCAGGATTTCATCCCAAGTGTGGTGAAGTGCATTTAATTGTAAACAGCATTTCACATGCCAATCTTCTGTTCTCTTGAGATATATATATTTAAGCTTTCACCTCTTGAAACTGGTGCCCTCAGGCTAAAAAATATGCTTCAACTTCCATGTCTTTCTGTAGACAAACCTGTGTAAATGCTGTATATAGGTGTGAACATTACTAAATAATGAAGAGCAGCTGGGTGGCCAGGAAGTCTAGAAATGGAGCATGTTCATTCCAGGACCCATTTGGAAATCTGCATTCTAGAACACGGAAGAGATCATGCAGCACACATGGCCAAATTCTAGTTCACAGCAGAGATGACCCCCGATCGCCCCCCCCTCCAAAAAAAAAAGATTGTCATGTCTGGCATCACCAAGTGGTGCTCTTAGACCGAGTTCTTTGTTCTCCTGTGTCAGCAAATATTCTGTTTTGTTAAGAAATGCTCTGTCACTAGTTCTTGCTTATGCCAGGTTTTGTATAGATGCAGTTTCTGGAGACAGGGAGCTATGGCAGCAAGGTGCGTGAGTTTGCTCCTTGCCCTGAGCTCTGATTTAGGATCAATTCTTGGGGCCGATTTGTTCCCTGGGAAATGAGTATTGGTGTTTGGGCTGAGACTTCTGGAAGAAGGGATTACCCTGCATGCTGTGTGACCATCTCATTTCAGACTGATGTATAGGTGTAAATAAAACAAGTCACACTTAGAACACAGCCAGACTTTGTGTCACTGATTTCTCCTCCACTGCGAGTCAGGGGACAAAGCTGGTGACACAACAGGACACTAGCGTCTGACGGTGGGACAGCAGTATATAGGTTGGGATTTTCAAAGGCACCTAAAGGTATTGAAAATCTGTTATAGATTGGCACCCAACTCCCTCAGGCTTCTTTGAAATCCTCAGCCACAGAGTATGTGCTGCAAAATCTGCCGTGTTGTGTGCCCAAATTCTGACTGGCAGTTATCTTCTGCAAGACTCCTTCCTCACACAGAGGTTATTAGAGATAGGCACACAAATAACATATGTGTTTCCCCACAGTTACCATTGCTGAGTTACTAGTGGAGTCCCATTGATTTGATCCACTAATTAAAGGGGAGCTGAACTGCATTTCAACTGTCCCAGCCCTTCAGCCCTATGGAAGAACTCCCCTTTGTAGCTGGTGCCAGAGAGAGTTTGCTGAGCAGTCTCCCCATTGGTTTGAGGGGTTGTTTTAACTCCCAATGTTAGCCTGTTAATTGGTGCTTACATAACACAGTGATAGATGCTTGAGACAACCCTAATAAATAACATGAGAGAGAGAATAACTTGGGAATTTGTTAGGTTTCCTTTTAGAGGATATAACAAAACTGCATTGTGTTGCCACCAAATCAACTTGTGTTTTGCTTGTACAAATGTCTTGGGGCTCAGGGTCATCTAGATGAATCCTTGTAAGATACTTTAGTGTGTTTTTTAGATTCCCCTCCCCTTGCCTTTCCTAATTACTCTTCTCAACCTAAAGAAAGCAACTACAGTCTAAGAGGAAAATGAAAACGATGTTTGTTTGCAAGACTGACAGTATTGTTGTGACCTGTATTAAGAAGGTGCATAGGAACCCAAGTAAAGGATCAATATCTACTGTGTAACATAAAAGATTGTCTCTGCCCCAAGGAGCTTCAAGCCAGGTGCCAGACAGCATGTCACAAGTGGACAGAAGCAAACAAATGGAATGGGTAGGATAATGAAATAACAAAATGAACAGAGTTTGTTGAGCTGTGAGTTCCACCACTTGCCACCAATGCCAGATGGTAGTGATATGTAGGGATTGCCTCAGAGGTAGTTTTTAAAAGAGGGAATTAAGAGGTTTATATAGCTACATAGATTTGGATGGGGATTTTTCCCCATGTGCAGGGAGTGGCTAAACGTTGGTTAAGTCTGAATGTAGGCATTGTTTTGTGTGGCCAAATTAAATCATTAATAATAATAAGAAAATAATCAATACATGTAATAATAATTCTATGCTATCTATTTATATAGGGCCTTTGATCCAAGTAGCCTGTATAAATAAGATCAATGTACAAAAAATAAATTAGATAAAGCAGAAGGAAAGAAGAAGGAACATTAGGTGAGAAAACAAAGCCCTGATCCAGACAAGGATGATCTCTACTGGAGTTATCAGGTGTCTGGGCTCTGAGAGAATTCAGCATAATGACCAAGATTTCAGCCTGTGTGGCTGTAGATGGAAGGCTTATTAGAAAGAGACTATTCCCAATCCTGCAAGTAGATTTTATGCAGATAATTAAAAACCTAATTTAAAAATTTAAAAATATCTTATGTGGTTTTTTTTCAGATATTTTCATCATGACAATTTAGGCAGCAGGGGCACAAGCGTGAGCCAAGAATGCACAGGGCTGTGAGTTATACAGAGACTTCTTTCCCAGATGGCTGGCTGGTGGATCTTACCTTCATGCTCAGGGTCTAATTGATCACTATATTTGGGGCAGGGAAGAAATTTTCCCTTTTTCACCTTCCACTGAAACATGGGGTACAGGTCACTTGCTGATTTGAACTATATTACATGGTGGATTTTCTGTAACTTGAAGTCCTTAAATCAAGATTTGAGGATTTCAGTAACTTAGCCAGAGGTTATGGGCCTATTACAGGAGTGAGGTGGGGGCGAGGATCTGTAAGTGTAACAGTACTGTAGCTCCCTATTATGTACTCCTCCATCCGGATATTGGGATATGTGTGATTCGGCGTTGTGGACTTCTACAGAAGGCCCTGGACTGGAATTGGGAAGTCTAGATACTGTTCCTAGTTCTGCCATTGGTGTATGCATTATATTGATTTATTATATATAGGGATGATGAATGGTAAACAGTAAACTGATAAATATTAAACTTACCGGTAAGACTAATACTTAACCCTTGCACTGCCAGTTAACTGATAACTGGTGGCGCAGGTTCTCAGTCTCCATGGTGATGGTGTCGGGGCGTGGCAGAGGCGGACACACTGCTCCTGCCCGGGGATGCTGAGGTCCTGGTGCAGACGATGAGGAGCTCACCACTGTAGAGCACTGGGGACCACAGGTCTGAGATGTGGGTCCCCTGCGGAGCTGGGTTGGGGGTGCTATCTGGGAGCTGAGGGGAGCGGGTGAGGTGTGATGGGGGACACAAAATTATATTGGTTAAATGGTTGACTGATAAATTTTGATAGTTTAAACTGTTACCTTTTCCAACTGATATTTACATCCCTATTATATATTTTTCCATAGTGTTTAGAGGACCCATTCAGGGTTCAGGGCCCCATTGTATTACATATTGTACATACACAGAGCAAATAGTCAGCCCATACCACAAAGATGTGGCAGTTATTGCTGCTTGGAACATTTTCCGCCAATAGAAAACTTTTGGTATTTTGTCACAAAAAAAAAAAAAATTTTTTTTGTCAAAAGCCCAAAAATATTTCATCCCAAAATTAAAAACAAATAAAAACATCTAGGGGTTTGTTTTACAAGTAAAATAATCAATATTTTTGAAGAAAGCAATTTGAAGAAACTCAATTTGCTATCTAAAGATGGATTTGTTGGAAAAATTTTGACCAGTCCTACTGACCCAGAGACTGTATGCCTAACCTTTGAGCTGGGTGTGAGTCCCAGCTCAAGATGACAGGCTTGCGTTACCTCTGATCGAGCTAGCACTCTAAAAATAGTGTGGAGCTGTGAAACTGGGAGTGGCAGGAGCAGGTAGCCATCCCAAATATGTGCCTATGATCTCAGATGGGCACACACTGGGGTGGCTAGCCCCAGTCTTCTCAAGATGGTAATCACACCCAGCTCAAAGTATAGACATACCCGTAGCCTAAGACACTAGGTGGGTACCTCAGACAGGTCACAAGTTAACAGTGGGATGTTTAGGATCGATGTAACAAGCAACAGTCACAGCTCTCCAGTTGCCTCGCTGTGGCCCAGTGTTTTATAGGCTGAACTATTTGTGTGAGCTCAATAGAGTGACCAGATAACAAGTGTGAAAAATCAGGGCATGGGATGTAAACAGGGTGTATATATAAGACCAAGCCCCAAAATTGGGACAGTCCCTATAAAGTCAGGACATCTGGTCACCCTAGATCTCAAGGAAATTGTGTAATCTCGCTGTGCGTCAGTTTCTCTCTCTGTGAAGTGAGGATATTGATGGACATTTATCATTTGCAAAGTATTTTGGGGTGTATGGGGGGAAAAAGAGTTATGTAAGTCTGAAGTATTCTTTATATTATGTGTCATAACTGTTACCGTGTGTCATCAGGTGGATTCAGGAAATCCTTAAATTTCTCACTGGGCTTGAGTATTTGGCCCCCAATGATCTGTTGTTTGTTTTTATTTCTACTGTTAAGAACCATTGAAGCAGAAGCAGCTGATTATTTTGCTATAATGAAGCATAATGAGCACACAGGTTTTGCCAAAGAGCTACATTGAGTAATGGTATAATCCAATTCAGGATAAAATGCTGGAGAGACACATTGGTACAAAATGTCTTTTATGGCTTTTACATTTAGTAGAACATGAACTCCGCTCCATCTCTAAGATTTAGAGATGCTGCAGGACAGGAAAGGTTTGTGTAACAGGATTGCTTGCTCTGTGCGCTGGAGAGCTTGGGGCTAAGCCAACCTGATTATAGAATGAGTCCGACTTGAGGGGAATCGGGCAAATTCCCTGTAAGAGCAGAAGATGGCTGCAGTAATGGGAATGTGAGCCAGGCTTAAGTGGTGATAAAACCCATCTAGGCCAGGCAAAGGGCTAGAGAGGGAGCCAGGCAGACAGCTTAGAAAGTAAGGAAAGTTCTCCCAGACCTCCCTTCCTGGATAGATCCTGGCTTAGCAGGGAAGAGACAGACGAGAATTTAGAGGTTAGGTAGAAATGTCCCTGGGAAAAGTGCGTTATGGGTAAGGGAGCAGACCTAGCCTTTCAGTACAGAGACCTGGGCCAGAACTCAGAGTAGAGTGTGGGATTGGGTTTTCCTACTGGTCCAAGA
This sequence comes from Mesoclemmys tuberculata, assembly GCA_007922155.1. Taxonomy (NCBI): domain Eukaryota; kingdom Metazoa; phylum Chordata; order Testudines; family Chelidae; genus Mesoclemmys; species Mesoclemmys tuberculata. Next base: position 4,708,460 of record ML675632.1, on the reverse strand, counting down.
AGGGAGGGCGTATGAGTCCACCACAAAGGTTATTGAGCCCAGTAAGAGAGTTTGAGAAAGAGTCCCAGAGAAGGGGACAGATTTTGTTTGTGTTAAAGATATTTTGGGACTTCTGATTTGGGCAGTTGTGACCCTGGAAGGGTTGGACTAAAGATGGTGACCTGGCCAGAATGCTGATCACTGACAGAGAAACTGCCACAGTACTGGAGTGACCACTGGTAAGGGACGCAAGCAGCGGTGCTGGAATAATTTTTGTAGTGGAGGTGCTGAAAGCCATTCAACCAAACTCTAAATGATGGAATCCACTTAAAGACAGGGGGTACGAGAGCACCCCCAGCATCCCTAGTTCCAGCACCTATGCACACTAGCCCAGAAAGAGTGTTTCTATGCCACACCTGGCCACAAGGGGACATCTAGCAGCACGTGAACTTGTTTACAGTTTGAATAACTGACAAGTCCATTATTCGGTGTATCTTGAGCTTCAGACAGAATATTATCCTTGGGATACATTGTCCAGCCCTGGCTTGTGTCTTTGCTTAGTGAAGACACATTAGTAATACTTAAATAACTCATTTGGAGGTGAAAAATTAGTAGATTTCAGATTATGAGCATTTTATGTGGAGACTCTTTGGAAAAATTCTTAGCACATAGCATGTGGGGCTAAAATCTAAGCAGTAAGTAATGATGCACCTGTTTCCAGACAAGCTAGAAACCATCAGAATAAGAAGTGTACCAAGTAATGACAGCTTAAACTAGTTTTGAACTCAGTACGTTGCATGAGGAAAAGCCACATCTTACAATATGTTGCATTTTGACTTTAATGGGAATTTGTGTGCCTAACAAATACTAATGAATTAATCCTCACAACCCATCTCTAAAGTAGAGGATATTAATATCCCCATTTTATAGAGGAAGACATTAAGGCAGAGAGAGATTGAAACAAGGCTGTAGGGCTAGATATTCAAAAGAGCTGCATCTATTTAGTGCTCAGCACTAACCACATTGAAATCATGGCAAAGCTTTCATTAGTTTTAATGATTCAAGGTCAAAGGCTCATCAAGATAAATGGCTGTAATGTCAAAAGAGCTCAGTTTGTTTGCTGAATACTTGTGAAAATGTGGTCCTAAACAGAAACTGACCTTTGTTTGAAAATTATGGCCTCAGCTGTGGGTGTTGCGAGTTTGAAAATATGACTATAGGTGACTGGCCAAGGTCATGTAGGAAGGCAGTAGTAGAGCCAAGAATAGAATCCATGTGTCCTGACTCCCATTCCTGTGCCTTCACCACCAGACCATCTTTCTACCATCAATGTTGATTTCTTCCTTGTTGGAACCTCAGAAGTCGTAACTCATGGGAATTTCTGTCCAGACCACTGGAATGAAGATTCTGTAGGTCTGTCTTCCTCTTCCACTGGCTCCATCATATATTCTTCTTCATGTAATGTCTCTATGGATGCTCCAATTATGGTGCACATGCTCTTCTTGAGCCCTTGGTCGGAGATTTTTCATTAGCAGTATCCATTTGGCTTGTGTCTGCACTTTACGTAACCTTGTGGCATGCTCTGAGAGAATATAGGGCTGTTCAGGTGAACTGCCCTCAGTTCCTTCTCTACCGCCTTGGTCTGAGATTGCACCTCGTGAGTACCTCAGTGTGTTTAGGTTGTTTTGTTAGTGTTACTTGTTATTAGTATTCGATTAGTTAGATTGTTGTGAGAGGTTTCAGCTTTTTCTCTCCCTCCTTTTTTCTGGAGAATTTCTGGCCTGGCTGGGCATGCTTGGCTTGCCGGGTTTTAAATGCTGCCTCTCTTGTCAGGAGGATATCCCAATCAGTGACCACCATTCTAAGTGTGTCCATTGCTTGGGAGAGTCCCATATCTCCTAAAAGTGTCATTATTGTTTGGCTCTCAAATCTATAACACAGAAGAATCAGGAGACTGAACGGAAATGAAACTCCCTATGATGCAAATTGGGTGCTTCACCCCAGTCTTGGGGCCCCCGGCCTGCAAGCATGGCTCGTAGATGGTTGACAGGATTAGAATCCACCTGTTTAGCAGGAGTGCAAGAAATATTACTAACCAATAGAAGGGAGTCAACTCTGATCACTTACCTTCAGAAATGGAAAATATTCACACTGGTGTCATCATCTCCACGTTGTGATTGAATAATCACCACTCTTCGTCATCTTGGATTATCTGCTGGATGTAAAGAAATCAGGATTATCAATTAGTTCCATTTAAGATTCGCATGTCGTGATGTCCCTGATTCATTCCCCTTTAGAGGGGGTTTCTATTTTTGCTCACAGTATGTCCTCTAGACTCATTAAGGACTTGAGGAATCTTTACCCACAAGTTGAGGATCCTACTGTGACTTGATCTCAACCTTGTACTTAGGTACCTATGGCAACCTGCTCCTTGCTTCATTTATCTATGAAGACAGCCTTTCTAGTAGCTATCATGTCAGCTTGCAGGGTGGGAGAGATTGGAATCTTGATGGCAGACCCTCCCCCCATGTACAATATTTTTCAGGGACAAGGTCTCTTTATAGCCGCATCTAAAGTTCTTACCTAAGGTGCTGTCAGATTTCCATCTTGACCAGTAAATTTGTCTACCAATTATTTTTCCTAAACCACATAAATCTCTGTGTAAGACCTTCTTTCATAAGTTAGATATACAAAAGGCTTTGGCCTTTTACCTGGAGAGAACCAAGCAACTTTGGAAATCACCTAGACTGTTTTGTCTCCATTGCAGAAAGATTTATGGGGCCCACAATTTCTTCACAGAGACTGTTGAGATGGCTCTCTGGGTGTATTAGAGCTTGCTCAGGAGTCACATGAAATGGAGTATCCATTGAGTAGTGTCCCTAAGAAGAAGAAAAGGTTCTTTGAGATGTGTGTCCCTATGGATGCTCCACTACCTATTCTCCTTCCCCTCTGCTTCAGACTGTTCTTTGTTGGATGTTCAGATAGAGAAGGAATTAAGGGTGGCTTGCCCATGCAGCCCTACATACCCTCAGAGTGCACTACAAATTTGCATAGAGGACATGCATGGGTCGAATAAACACTATTAATGAAATCTCTGAGCAAGGGCTCAAGAAGTGCCTGCACACCCGAAATGGAGCACCTGTAGGGGGACACATCTTGAAGAACAATAGTTATTGCACAGGGTGAGTAACCATTTCTCATCTCTATTGCAAAAGGTAAGAGAAGTCCTCTGAAATGAAATGTTTGTGTATAGAGTCTGTGTTCTCATTGGATTTTAAAGACCTCTGTTGCACTGGGTAAATAGTGGTCAAGCATGCAGCATTTCACTCCTTTTTATATATGCCTACCAACTCCAGTTATAAATTTACTACTGAAACCACTCAGTCTTCAGCTATTAAACAGGCACTCTTGTCCTGAAGCAAGACAATAAATTAGGATCCAAAGTTCCTTGGAGTCTGGTTTGCTATTTTTCAATAGGTGGCCTCCAACATTGAATTTTATCTCAAATGCATCACTGGTTCTATTTCAGCGTATGTTGGAATACTTTCCCCCGTAAGGAACTAATGAGGTGCGTAATAGCCCTGGATAGCAATTTAGCACTTCTGGAAAAAGTACTCTTTTCATATTATTACTGGAACACACAAATTTATGAACAGCCTGGGAAAAAATGGAGAATGCAAGTCTATTGTGTGCAACATTGTAGCTGTGTGGGTCTCAGGATATGAATAAATGAGGTGAAGTAATATCTTGTAATATGTAGCACAAGTAACATAGAATTACTAGTTTTGCACTATATCATCAGAGGTGCCTTAAAACAACTGGGGCCTGAGAATGTGGGCTTTTTAATCATCTATATCACATATGCCTCTAGATCACACAGGACATTTTGTAATACCTAGGTATCATGATGTCCATTAAAAGTACCTTATGTGTATTGGCCTGGAAAAAACAGTCCTAATTATCAGTATATGAGTTTGGTGAGGTTGGATAACTGCAGGAATTGTTTCTTGCCATACTGATGGAGTTACCCCTGCTCCAAATGGCTTAAGGGTAAATCTCAACTTCTACTGTCTGATAAACAGTAATAACCAATGGATAGCTGGAAGGTTTTGGGAAGAGATGAGGAACCTGTTCCTAGCATCATGAGTCTGCGTAGGGTGCTTTGTTAAGAGCAGCTGATGCAATCTTGGGGTTGCTATCGTTACCCCCTGAGCTAATTGAAAAATGATACCAGCACTCGGTGCAAATTTTTTTTTACACCCTCTTCGTTCCTCAGGTTTTGAAAGAACAATATTTTGTTGATTTTGAAATCTTTAGAGTTGTTTTTTACTGAAAATGTGGTTTGAGTTTTTGTTTTTTTAGTTCCCTCCCACTCCTTTTCCATTTCCCCACTCCTCTTCTCTCCCTACTCCTTTTTTGATCCCATTTTGCTACTGGAAAAGTGAAGTAAAAATAGAAAAAAGAAAGAACTGAAAAAATGGTTGATTTGTTTTTTTGTTGACAAAATTGAAATTCTTCTGGCAAATTTTTTTTTTTTTTAAAAAAACAGGATTATTTTTTTTCACCAAAAAAAATTCAAAAAATTTTGACCAACTCTAGTGTGCCCTCCTTAATTGTCAGCCTGCTTTGTGGGAAACATAAGGAGCGAAAATAAAGGTACCTCATTAAAGAAGAAATAAACATATGTGAAGTTACAGTGCTTAGGATGTAAAGAAGAAAAAAGTTAAAATCTCCCAAATAGAAAAACCCTTGGGTAGATAAATTGACCTAGCCCTGTTTACATAAATGAACATATGACAATTTTACACCAGCTGAGAATCTGCCCTACAATGTCTGAGTGAACAGGGAAGTCCATTCCTGTCCCCTGTGTCCCCCGCAAACTGAGCAAGGAGATCATCATAATATAAGTACCGATGGCCTCTAATCAATAAACCGCTACAGTGACAGAAGCACTGAAACCCCTTGGGGACTCTCAAAGGATGGGACCCATGCTAGAAAATCTATGGGATCGCTATGCTGAAAGGAAGAACAATGGCAGTTCCTGCAGAAACGCATAGGGGCACACCTGTAGATTGGGGGTTACCATTTTCCCAATGCTGACCTCAGAGATGAATAGAGCTACCTGAGTGGCAGCAGCTGCGAGCATTTTCTAGTGAGGCCGACTGCTCTCTTTGTGTCAGACAAACAGCACATAAAAATGATATATGAGAGGAGTGCACAGTAAAACATTCTTACAGCTCATGTGTAAATGGGCAAATTTGCTGGCATATATTGCTTAGCTAAATTTGCCCGTTAGTTTAGCAGTTAACTCCTTTTTCCTCTGAATTGCCATTAAGGACAGATTGCTCCCAGCAGGTAGTCTAGTTTTGGAGTTATTTGCTTCAATCCCTGAATCGCATCTAGGAAAGGATTTGCATCTCATTTTATAGACGCTTTGCACAAGTGCAGATGATCACAAAGCAAAGCAGTGGAAATTTGAACCCTCAGTCTCTAAAGGCACGAATCTAAGATTAGGGGTCTAATCCTTCTTTTTTTTACAAGACCCCTATTGATTTGGGGTGTATAAGGAATGTGGGATTGGGCTCCATGTGCCTATCAAATTGAAACACGTTTGTTTCTTTACTAGATGAATTAAATGAGATGGAAACCTGTTGTGTGCTCTCTTTAAACAAACAACCCAACCCAAAACCTTCTTTCAAACAAAAACAGCAAAAAATGATGTGACTGACAAAAAACCTTAGGCTTTTGTAACATTGTAAACCTCTGACATTAGAGACCATCTTACTCTGAGCTCCTTACACTGGTTTATCTCCACTGGTTTCTCCTGCTTCATATTGGTGTGAGTTTAGAATCTGGCTCTGGGAGTTTATAATAAAAATGCTGAGCCAACCATTTCCGGGGCTGCAATAAATGTTGCATGAGACGACTGTAAATGCAGAAACCTTTTATGCCACATCAATCATTCTAAGTCTGTGTTGTTGGGACATGTTACTGTTTTGTAAGTGTTAAATGATTAATCTGAAAACTGATTTCCTTTTTTTCGGGGGGGGGCGGGGGCACAATACTGTGGTACATTTAGAAACTACAGATGCAAGGGCTGAGGTCTGGAATTGCTCTGCCTCATGCTTAGTTTTTATTTTTATTGATTTTTGTTTGTTTTCCTTCTGTCCCTTTCCCTTCCCAAAAACTTTTCCCTGGAAATTTCCAGTCTAGGAAAGGGTTGTCTCCTGTCCCCTTTCCCACGTGTTTACATACAGAGTGTGTGTGTGTCCCTGACTTTTTGCTTTCAGGGACTCCACGACCATTTTAAACTTCCCAAATCTGCCGGCTTTTTACTCTCTTAAACCATCCTTGTGTTATTCTTCTAAACGTATATATTCACTCAGGTAGCCTTGTGCTTAGCCCTTAATATCTATAGTCCATTTCACTTTCTTGTTTTCATGTCTACAGTTCCGGTGCTTGAAGGGTTTGTTTCTAAACTGAAAAATAAATCCTGTTGTCAAAGGTTTCAGTGAAAACCTACTGAAAATATATGTGAAATCAGAGCTAAACTATTTGATCACAGTCCCTTTAAGCGTGTTCTTTCTTTCCTATTAGGTGGTAGTACAAAGCGGTATATCTAACAGGCCTGACTGTAGTATTAAGAATAGAATACATCTGGCTTATTGTCAGACCCTGGCTGAGGTTACTGTTGTGCATAAACACAATTTAGGGTCCTCATCATACCAGACTTAAATGGCTGATCACCAGCTTACAGGGTTTGTTTCTTACCCTTGCTGATGCTACCTGGCTGGTTATTGCAGCCTTGCTTCTCAGGGAGGGACCAAATCTCTCTGCCATGAATACTGTCCCAGGAAATGTTATCTGGTGATATGCATTCTTTTCACAGCCAAAACAGCTGCATGGCTCTTTAGTGAGCAGGTGCCTTCATTATGCTTTCATTTTACAGTGGAGCACCTGCTCTGGAATGAGACATTCCAGGATTTATGGAAAGCAGAACTGTATTTCCTGGAGAAAAGCATTGTTCAGGTATCAGGTTGCTTCGTCTCTTAAAATGGTTTTTAATTTTTGTTTGAAAATGTTCTGAGACCGGAATTTGGATCTCTCTCTCTCTCTCTCTTTAGTTCTTGTGAAGGAACAGCTCAGCAGATGTTTCCTTGTTTAATGAGGGCCCTTATTGTTGAAATAAGTTGCATAATTAAAGTAACAACAGTTCGGTGAATGCACCGAATTAGGAAACGTAAGAGCTAATGGAATGAGCGGAGAAACTGGAAACTAGATCGTTGTGTAGAGTGCTCAGTGTGCATTGTGGGGCTGATTCTCCTCTCACTCAGAGCTTGATTCTGCGAGGTGCTAAGCACCTTTGCATCCCCTGGCCTCTCTGCTCCTTGCAGGACCAGATTTAAATCAGGACAGCTAGACCCGAAGGACTGCATCCCAGCAAAGAATGCACTGCCATCCTCCCTTCTGAGGATGGAGAGCCAATGACTTGAAGACAGCAGTCAGCCACGCCAGTTACCAGACACGTGGGATCTGAGCAAAGGCACGAGGCTTGTTTGAGATCAGGTACTTATTAAAGGCCAGATGAGCTTGGTCTGGTTCTTATTCCTTCTGTAATGAATCCCCATCCTGTTTGTACAGCACCTACTACCATGGGGTCCTGCTCTGTGAACAGGGGCTCCTGGGCCCTACAGTAATACAAATAATAAATATTAATACTGATGGGTTATTCTTGCAATCTGATTGATATGAAAATTGGCAAAGGAGGGCATCTTCCAAAGGAAAACTGTATAATTCAGTTAGTTTCAAAGGAAAACAACCAACTCAGTAAAGGTATATCTGTAAAGGTCCTATCTGTTAATAAGCCAAAGAGCAGTTCAGCCTATGCACGCTGAAGGGCATAAATGCGGAAGAAGGGGAGGAGTTATTTAGGACAGTGCTTGGCTGACTATGTAACTAGGAGCAATGGGTTGGGATTATGAAAGGGAAAATATAGGCTGACTAGCAGGAAACAATTCTGAACACTGCCATTGACAAGTCTGTGGAATCGTGTCCCATTTAAAATTAAGCTCATTACAATGCTAGAAGGTGCACTGTAAGGAAGAGCTGTGCAATGGCAGAGATGAGCTACATTATCGAGAGTCTCTCTTATCTTGAAGTTCAAAAGGTCTGATTCTGATCTCACGTTACTGCAAATGAGATAACAGAATCAAAGGGCCAGAGTCAGTGTACTATTTTATTCGCTAAAAATAAATATTCCGTGAAGAACTGTATGTATTGGAGAAAAGCACTGCTCAGGTGTCAGGTTATTTCTTCTCCTAAGATGGTTTTTAATTTTTGATAGAAAATGTTCTGAGACTGGAATTTGGATCTCTCTCTCTCTCTCTCGTTCTTGTCAAGGAACAGCGCTGCAGATGTTTCCTTGTTTAACGAGGGCTCCTATTGCTGAGATAAGTTGCATAATTAAATAAATATTTATATTATTAATAAATTAAATAAATAAATTAAATAAATAAAATAAAATAAATAAATATTCCATGCATGGCGCTGTACTGAAGGAGACTTAGTGAACCCTTCTTCCCCCAACACACCCATCTGCAACTAATACAGCTGCCAGTCAAGGAATAAAACAGAATCAAAATTGCCTTTTTTTTTTTTTAAAGACAAGAGGAACTAGAAATATAAACATGTTCTGCCATAGTCCATATTAATGAATACATTTTATTTTCCAAGTTGTATTGTTATCACTGATGGTGTTGGTACAAGCACAAGAATCAATCATAGAACTGGAAGAGACCTTGAGAGGTCTTCTAGTCTTTTCCCCTGCACTCCAGGAAGGACCAAACATCATCTAGACCATCCCTGACAGGTATCTGTCCAACCTGCTATTAAAAATCTCCAATGAAGAAGATTCCACAATCTCCCTAGGCAATTTATTCCATTGCTTAACTACCCTGACAGTTAGGAAGTTTTTCCTAATGTCCAACCTAAACAGCCCTTGCTGCAATTTAAACCCATTTCCTCTTCTCCTAGCCTCCGAGGTTAACGAGAACAATTTTTCTCATTCCTCCTTGTAACCTTTTTATGTACTTGAAAACTGTTATCATGTCCCCCTTCAGTATTTTCTTCTCCAGACTAAACAAGCCCAGGTTTTTTCAATCTTCCCTCATAGGTCATGTTTTCTAGACCTATAGTCATTTTTGTTGCTCTTCTCTGGACTTTCTCCAATTTGTCCACATCTTTCCTGAAATGTGGTGCCCAGAACTGGACACAATACTCCAATTGAAGCATAATCAGCATGAAGCAGAGTGGAAGAATTACTTCTTGAGTCTTGCTTACCACACTCCTGCTAATAGATCCCAAAATGATATTTTTTGGTAACAGTGCTACATTGCTGACTCATATTTAGCTTGTGATCCACTATGATCCTCCACATCCCTCTCTGCAATATTCCTTCCTAGGCAGTTATTTCCCATTTTGTATGTGTGCAATTAGTTTTTCTTTCCTAAGTGGAGTACTTTGTCCTTATTGAATTTCATCCTGTTTACTTCAGACCATTTCTCAGGTTTGTCCAGATCATTTTGAATTTTAATCCTATCCTCCAAAGCACTTGCAACCCCTCCCACCTTGGTATCTTCCGCAAATTTTATAAGTGTACTCTCTATGCTATTGTTTAAACCATTAATGAAGATTTTGAAGTATCAGAGCTGATCTCTGAAGGGCCCCACTTGATAAGCCCTTCCAGCTTGGCTGTGAACCACTGATGATTACTGTCTGGAAATATACACACACCTTATAGTAGTTCCATCCAGGTTGTATTTCCCTAGTTTGTTCATGAGACGGTCATGTGAGACAGTATCGAAAGCCTTACTAGAGTCAAGATATACCACATCTGCTGCTTCCTCCTCATCCACAGGCCTGTTACCCTGTCAGAGAAAGCTATTAGTCGTTTTGACACTTATTTGTCCTTGACAAATCCATGCTGACTGTTACTTATCACCAATCTTCTAGGTGTTTGCAAATTGATTGCTTGATTATTTGCTCCATTTTCTTTCTGGGTACTGAATTTAAACTGACTGGTCTGTAATTCCTTGGTTGTCCTTCTTCCCTTTTTTATAGCCTGGCAAAACAACAGAATAAGTTATTGATTTAAACGATAATAGGAAAAATTGCAGTATTTGCTAACAGGAAGTTGTTCTTGTTATTTACCTAACACTCTAAACATATATGCTTCTACATTACAAAATACAGAAAAAACACGTTTCCCATTTGGAAGAACTTATATTAGGCCAAGTCTACTCTAGAAAATGTTTACTGATATAAACTCTGGTTTACTGTATTGGTGAACTCTCCTACTGTAGGCACAGCTTATGCCAGCAAATATATACTTTTGCCTGAATAGCTAGTATCCTGAGTGAAATAAGCTTTACTGGTAAAGGCACATTTATACTGGTATAACCACATCTACATTAGGGCATAACTACAAAGTTACAAAATGATCTTCCTTCCACCCCAAAGAGACACTATTATACTGGCAAAAGTTTCTTGTGTAGACCTGAGAAATTGGGGTATAGTGTAAACTGATAATTATATGGCCTCATTCATGTAGCTAGTGGGATTGCTAGAAGACTCTAAGAGCTGTGTTCCAATGGGGTATGTATAATATATACCTCTGTACCTGCCCTCCTTCACACTCCTTGAAAGTGCTGTAATAATTAGGACCAAGCCAGCTTATTTTAGTTGTGAGGTTAGCTGGCAGAAAGTGGGTAAAGGTTTGTGAATTGTCACAATGACCTGTTGTATAAAATTCTGTTAAGGAGACAGGACTGACTTAATTTAAACAGAAGGTCTACTCATGCCACCCAAACACTCTGTTACGATTATGACTAGTAAACAAGAGGAGTGGGGGATTGGAAATCAATGGACCAAAATGGTGCTTTCAAAATTAGGTCTACTTGGTGGACAAAATGAGTGGATGGACTGTTGCATCCAGCACTCCCTTTTTGAGGGCCTTAAAAATAAACTTGGGGGAGGGATGAGGAAAGCCTGTTATTGCTGCAGTGGAAGGATTTTCATTGTGACATTCAGACCTGGGCACACCTGACCAACACCACTGTACCAGCGAGGACCCCAGCCTGATCCATGTGAGATCCTGCTCGCTCTCCTCCTCCTTCCTGTGTCCCTGTCTGTCCTCCACTATCTTCCTCCTGTCACCTCTCGCTCTACTTTTCACTTGATCCTGAAATCAGATGCATTGCACAGCACCAACATGATGAAAAGACACAACCCATCCAGGTCTGCTTGTCCTGAGAAGAACCAGTGAAGGAGATGGACCTGCCCAGATCAATTAGATGGTGCCCTTGATTGGGGAGGCAAGTGGAGGTCCAGAGAAATAGATGTTGTGAGCAACCTGCGAGCCCAAATCATCCATCCATGACTGACTAGCCACCCTGTATCCTGAAAACATCAACGAAAGCTATATTTCCTCTATCTTCTACTGTCCTATCTCTTCTCTTCTGTTTGTGTCTATCCGTTTTGCGAAAAGCAGGACAGTGACTATCAGACCCAACTCAAAATGGAATAGAACTTTTTCTTCCTGGCAATGAAGGATTGCTTGACAGAATAAGAAATTCTGCCCAATGTGCCCTCTCTCTCTCTTAGAAAAAAAAAAAGACATCAGTAAGTCCAGTGTGATTTTTAGTTTGTGGTTTAGTGTGACTTAGTTTGATTTTGCATAATCACTCAATTTAAATTTTAGTGCTTTTTGCCTTGTTTTGATTATTTTCCTTGTCATGTGTCTGTCAACACCTTTGGCATGTGTTTGCCATGGTATTAAGCATGAGGTTTCTGTGCTCAGAAACCCTGACCTCGTTTAAAGCTGTCAATGTTGTATAGTGAAGAGAAATAGTCCATACTCCGCTGCACGTCAGACTCAGATTTGGCATTCAGGGAACAGTCATCAGTAAACAGAAGATCATGACCAGTCACTTCTTGTACCTTCATCTTTGCCTGTAGTCTCCTCAGATTGAAAAGCTTGCTAGCAGTCTGGTATTTGATGCCAATCCCAGTGTTAGGCACAAAAGGCATCTGTACGCATGGCAGAAAATATCTGAGTGAAGAGGATTTGACTCCATTGATGACTGGGAATAGTTCAGATGACTCACCACCATCCACATCGTGTGCGAGCATGCCATTGTGGAATTGCTGAACGACTGACATGAATTTCTCTGGGCAACCAAATTTGCTATGATCTTCCAAAGGCCCTGCCAACTGACCGTAACAAATGCTTTTGTCAGGTCAATAAAAGTCATGTACAGGCTGGAATCCTGTTCCAGGCATTGCTCTGGAAGCTCACGGACTGTGAACACCATGTCTATGGTCCCATGACCTTTCCAGTAGCCTCACTGACTGTCAGGCAAGAGCATGTGTTACACAAGATGATACAGCAGAATTCTGTTGAGAATTTTGCTGGCTGTTGACAGCAAGGAAATGACCCGATCGTTGTTGCAAGACTGTTACCTCTCCGCATGCACAAGTGAATGATGCATGCATCCATGGGTGGTGGGTATAATCGGCAGGAGGAGGCTAAGCCTCCCCCAAGAGCCGCTGCCAGCTCCCCCGCTCTGCTTCAGGCCCATGGCCAAGGGCTTGGCAAGCACTGCCTGGGGCACCCAGTGGGTCTGGAGCTGTCAGACCCAGGTGTGAGGCTTGCAGGGGACTGGGAGGAAGGCTCCGGAGCTGGGCAGTTACCTACAGGTTCATCCAGTCCCCAGAATGCACCTGGCTGCAGGGAGCAGGCGTCCAGGAAGATGCTTCGGGAGAGGGGGCTGAGCGGAGAGCTGGGTCTGGGGTGGAGCGTGGGGGTGGCCACGGAGGAATAGGTGAAGCAAGGGGTAGGCCCACAGTCCAGCACCAGTGCCCCTAGTCCCACCCTTCCCAGAGGCATGAGTCCCCTGCCACCCATGGATGCATCCTTGTACTCCTGGGGTATTGTTCATTGAGTTCACATTGACTGGAAAAATTCAGTTACTTTCAAAGCCATGTGCAAGCCTCCAGCTTTATAGACTTCTGCTGGTATAGCATCAGTTCCAGGTGCTTTACCATTTGACAAGAGGTCAGTAGCTTTTGCAGTTTCAGTCAACGTTGGGGGATCAGCAAGAGATATGTTGATGTCAGTCTGGGGTAGTCGATCAATTGCCTCCTCGCTAATAGATGATTGTTGATTGAGGATGTCATTAAAGTGTTCTGCCCACCTTTCCAGTATCTTTTCTTTGTCCATGAGCAGCGTGGTGCCATCGGCACTCAGTACTGGAGATGTTCCTGATGATCGTGGCCCATAGATTGTCCTCAGAGCATCATAGACGTTCTTCATCTCATTCCAGTCTGCTTAGGACTGAATCTTATCTGCCTTGTTGCTCAGCTATGAGTTTTGCATCTAAGTTTGTGTTGGACAGTCCTTTTGATGTTGTGGAAGGCTGCCTTCTTGGGTGTTGAAGTGCTGTCTCCTAAACAGACCTTATGGAGCTGATGTTCCTCATTCAGTAGTCTCCTTATATCTGCATCATTTTCATCAAACCAAACTTGATGTGTCGTCTTGTTTCTTTACTGACAAGTGAACATATAGGACTGCCCCCATGTTTGTCCTGTAGATCTGAGCTAGGATTTTAGAAAATCAGGGGCCATATGCTGCTCTTATTTACCAAGGTGTGTCCACAGTTACTCTATCAAAATCAGTTGAGTCACTCTTGATGTACACTGGGATAAAAGAGAACGGGGTCTGGTCCTGGGACTGTAAAATGTAGAGATCATAATAGTAGCTAAGAAATTCTTAATTCGGTAGTTATATGCTAGGCCTCTTTGTTTCTCCGAACAATTACTGGATGAATAAATAGCTTCCTCTCTTAAGAAAATAAAATCTAATATGTAATTAAATTGAAAGAGTTTCCTTCTTAGGGTGCGGGGAGATGTTAGATAAAACTATAATAGGGCTGGATTTGAAAGTATAGCTGTTGCATATATTTGGAAATCAGGATAATTTAAAGGGGTGAAACGCATAGGGATCTATCTTGAAAGGAGAAGGCAGTTGGTGGGAAAGCCCCCAATAAAATCCATGTCATTAGGAAAATATATGGACAAGTTTTAAAAAGGTGGTATATTGGAGACTAGTAAAATAATGAATGTTCATTAAGCAGAGACAAGGAATTTAGAGGTCAGTACTGTAGTGTTATTTTTCTATTGCAGTTTGCATATAGGCCCCAAACGAGATCAGGGACCCATAGCACTAGAACTGTACAAATTCAAAGTCAGAGACCAGTGCCCATCCTGAGGAGCATATAGAAGCAAACAAACTTTCCCCAACCATTATCTCTGGAGACTTAGACCCAAACCTTGACACTAGACAGTCCTTACTCATGAATAACTGACTTCAAGAGAGTAGTTACAGGAATACAGGTTTGCCAGTTCAAACCCTAGTCCAAGATTCTCATTGGAGCCAGGTGTGTATATCCTTTCCTCCCTCCAACTTTGATTAAGACAGATTTTAAAATGGGGTCGGGTGATCTTTCACATTCCTGAAATATCCTTTAATCTTTTAGGATATCACTAATTAATGCAAAATTAATCAAATATCACAAAACAATAATAACATATTGATTCTACTGTAACTATGATAAAAGGAGTCCGAAGTGCATTAGTGTTACTAGCTTTTCCTCTCTAGGTTGTAGCTCCATTTATTTTATGTACATTTTGCAGTAGTTTAAGAGGTATGATCCCATGCTAAAGTGGCTTAGGGAATCCCACAGATTCTCTTGCAGTTGATGGGAGTATATGTAAAATTACTTTAAAATTGCAATGTGTATCTCCTGTAATTAATTTCTTTTGGTGAGGAAAATAGCGCCTTTGAAAAGTCTGGAATGGTCAAAGTTGGAAACAAGATGCAGTAGCAATAACTGTCATGATAGGAGGTCAGTATGAAAACAGGCAATGAGCTAAGGTAGGGAGCTGGATTTCAGCAGTCTCTGTAACTGAGATGGATATTCCCTGCTTTGAGATGGGTTTCACATCTTAGGCTTGCAGTTCACAAATGTGTTTGAAAATGGCCATGGGACATGCAATTGGATCTAACAAGAAACTGAACCGAAGGGCACGTCAAGGCTGACAGTTTTTTCTATTCCAGTATTTCTATCTCCAAGCACTCAAAAATCATGAATCTGTTGCTGGCAAACCCCCATGAGATTTAAAAAAAAAAAATATTGAGGTTTAATTGCCATCTGGTTTCGCAGCCTTTAGGTTACACTCAGGTCACATTTTCAAGCTTTCTCCATAACCACAAGGGCTAGAAACTTACTTTTATTTTTAAGTGAAAGCTGAAAATTTCACATAATCACTTGACTTCAGGAGCTGGGGTTTTGTGGAGGACACCAAATATCACAAGACTTGTGATCAAACTGCACAAACTGGCTTCCGATATATACAGCTAGTAATGGATACTCTTATTACACTGAGGAACTGCTCCTAAACAACAATACTATGTCACGCATACAAAGCAGGGGTTCAAAAATTTTTAAAAATTGTGTTTGTTAAATGACTACATACAGAAATGTAGGTTCTTTCCATAACTGTCTCCAAGAGCCCCATTCACAAAGATCAGCTGAAGCTTCTGACTAAATTCTAAAGTAACACTGAGGCTAACATTTTCAGGCTTTGGTCTCTGCATCTAAACTAAATATAGATGGCCTGATGTAAAGAGAGCTTGAACATTTCACAGCTTCTTGTGAAGTTGACAGGACTTGTGGGTGCTCGGCACCTTTGAAAATCAGGCCATCTTTATTTAGGTACTGAAATATGGATTGAGAGGCCTGCCTTTAGGAACCTGAGCTTAAAAAGTTTGCCCTTGTTGATTTTCATTTCTAGGCTATGATCATTTTAAATTCTAATCCATATGGTTAAGGAGTGAGGTTCAGTTTGTACTGTAAGTGACTCTAGTTAATGAATCCACATTCGGTTGGTGCTACCGTCATTCCTGTGTGTGGTTTTTGTATTGATTCACGTGCACTATAATTAAAAAAAGACTGATAAGCATTTTCTGTCTTTGATTTTTTTTCTAATGAGAGCATTTAATACCTAAGAATTAAGGCACATAAAATGAAGCCACTGCATCTCAAGCTGTGATCTTGTTACCTCTCCTAAACTAATCCATGTCAGCCCAAGTCAGAGCTTGGATGAGGGACCTCTAATGACCAATCCAAGGTGCTGTAGGGCGGTTGATTATATGGCACTCTTGTCTCTAAGTCAGTTCAGAGCCATTGTTCAGTGTGACGCTGGTAAGTGTGCTGGTGAGATGTGGCATGAAACTCTGGTTCTGGCCACTTGTGGTCATTAAAGATCCCATGATGCATTTTAAAAAAATAGAGCTATTAACCCTGCTGCCCTGCCAAATTCCAGTGGGCTAATAACATTTTGCTTATCTACATTCCCCAGTTGCTTTAATTCAAGACAATATTGATCTTCACTTCCAGAACCAAGTCCTGTAGTCTTGTGGCACCATTATAATGGTTGCTACATTTTTGCCCAGAGGTGGCTGCATACTGGTGATGGGCAAAATGATTGATTGTAGATCTCCATTGTGTATCCACTGAATTTATTGGGGACATTGCTCTTCTTTTTGATGGATGCAGGATTAAGCCCATAGTTTGTAATTCTGTACAGTTCTTTGCTTGTTAAAGGTGCTATATAAAATTAATCAGTGATTAGAAAAGGCTCCATGAACTAGATACCTCCTACTGCTACATCCATGTATCTTAGAGCAGTCACTGGTAGGATTTTTCTTTTTCTGTTTTTTTTGGTAGAGTGAACCTTTTGAGCAAGTCTCTTTCTGTCATTCACCAAATGACTCAGCTGGTTGGCTTTCATCCATGGGGTTTTGAACTGCATCATCCCATGGTTAGTTCCTGGATGAGATGCGTATGTAGTGTGCCATGGCTCCGAACATTTACCGGACTTTATAGGTTTCCATTTATGATCTGTGAAAGCTGGGAACAGCACATTTGTAAATGAACTGACAGATTGCATAGTTTCATGATCGCTTCCCTGAGGAGACCTGGTGTAAAATCCTGGAAAAATCAATGGTAAAATGAGGATTGACTTCAGTGTGGCCTGCTTTCTCTCTACAGCAATACTCTACATTGAAGCTAAATGGCTATCCCTACCTCCGCAACAGCACGTTAGTCAGATACACCCTCTCCCCACTCTTTCTGTGATTGATAAATGCAGATCTTCATGACCAAAGCCTGTTACCTAGAAACTAACCTTCTCTCCAATGAGTCCTATACATCCAGCACTTAGAAAGAGGAACTGGTATCCTTGCAGGCAAACACAGCACAGAGATTGTTTGAATAGGCACAGAGAGGGAAATTACTCTTTCCACATGGGAGGGTGCTCTCTCCAGGTTAGGACTGATGCAAATTGATGGTGGGGGAGCTTGTATCGCTGCTGCTGCTGTATTCATTATGTGGATGGAGGACTTCAGTCCCTAGGGATAGCAGGAAGATTTCTCAGGTCCAGGATAGTACCTTGGCTCAGAGAGAGCTGCCTCGGAATAATCAATAGCTTGGTGGTTGGGACACTCACACAAATCCCTGCTCTGCCTGATTTGAACCTGAATCTCCAACATCCCAGGTGAACGCCCTCACCCCCAGACAGTCCACTGTGCTG
Organism: Mesoclemmys tuberculata; assembly: GCA_007922155.1. Lineage (NCBI taxonomy): Eukaryota > Metazoa > Chordata > Testudines > Chelidae > Mesoclemmys > Mesoclemmys tuberculata. The sequence continues at coordinate 4,690,769 of ML675632.1, read as the reverse complement.
GGATGGGATGCTCTATTTCCCTCCCTTTGCAACCATTCCACTCTCTATAAATTAAATATTCTCTGGGCCAGAGAGAGACAGAGTCTATAGCTTTGTGGTTAGGGCACCAAATCAGGCCAAGCAGGGATGTGGATTGGGGTCTCCTACCTCCCAGGGAGTGTGCTAAGCACCAATCTATTCTGGAGTGGGTCTTTTGCTCTCTTTTTGGTGGAAACATTTTGGAAGATCTTGGGATGTCCCCATGCAGAACAAAAACAAAATCTCAATGCCTTTCACAAAACAGTTCTCATTTTCTGGCCAGCCTCAGTGCCTAGTTCAAGGAAATGGGGGCCTTCCAGAATAAAGAATTTATTCATCTGAGTTACATTGCGGATAAGTGGTTCACTGTGCCTTACAAGCACTAAAGCAAAAACCAATAAAAACAGAAAAATCATAATAGAAATTAGGGAAGTCCTAAACTATTTGCCTATACTGGGCCAGGTTCCCAGCTGGAGTAAACCATCGATTTGCCCCAGCTGAGAACTTGCCTTGGGATTATTCTATCACCTTGGTTTGACTATATACCCCTTTCTCCAAGTCTTTGCATAAATGTATTTCTGTTTTATTGTAAGCTCTTTCCAGGAAGACTCTGCCTTAATTTCCTGCCTGTAGTGTGACTAGAATGGTCATCGTTGCTAAATAAATATAAAAGACTTTATAAAGATACCTCTGGAATTTTCCTCCCTTCTGACCAACATTCCTCCTGTAAATTTCTAGAAAGGACAACAGCTAGCAAATTACACCATGTGAATTACTTAAAGAAAGACATTGCTCCCCTCACCCCATTGTAAAATAACTTTTTCTTAAAATGATTTTAAATTTGCAGCTGTGCCTCTAACAAACAGGATGTGGTTAGCTTTGGAAAAGATATGATAATCTGTATTCCTTCTGACTCAAAACGGTTTAATTCAATTTTTGTATTATGTCTGACATGATGAATTCGAGTCATGTAACTATTGAATAAGCGTTGGGGAAGATGGATTGAGACTGTTAAAAGTAATGTGTCATCAAGTGACAGATTTCTTCTCCATCTCATCCCAATGTCAGGGACACAAATAAAGAGGGAAATTACTTTGATGTAATGTGCACAAAGAATAATATTTCAGTATGTTACTCTGTCTTTCTCTCAACTCAATGAAGCCTTTCAAAAGAGAATTTTGGCACTCAGATGATCTTTTGTAGGAGAAGAAATACCAGAATTGTAGGAAATATAGAGTGTGCAACCACACCTGCTGCATCTGCAATGATTTTTATGCTTTATTTGGGGTCTCTGTTAATGAGATCCTTAGTTTTTCCTTTGACAACAAAGTGAATATGAGAGGAAGGATTGTGCAGTTGTTAGGGTGGTACTGTAGGATTTGAGAGATCTAGGTTTTAATCACTGTCCCACCACAGATTTTCTGTGGGCAAATCTCTTAATCTGGCTGTGCCTCAGTTCCCCATCCATAAAATAGTGATAGTACGACTGCCTATTTACCTGTTGGGAGAATAAATACATTAAAGCTTGTGACACACTCGGATACTAACGGTAATGGAGGATATATAAAACCAAATATTAAACTGAACTTTAATTAGAAATACTTGTCCCTTGTATAGCTCTTTTCATCCAGTGGAAATCTAAAATATTTTGTCAGGTGTGTGTGAATATAGAGGGATCCTGCAGCCAGCAGTGAAATGCATCCAGTTCTGGGGCAGAACACAGCAGTCATTTTAATTGTCTTACACAGGCACCTAATGCAAGTAAATCTTTTTAGCTAAATTATATTACGGAAGTAGTTATTCATTTTTAAAAAATATGGCTAAAAAGCTTAAATCTCCCTGAAATCGATGGGTCTTAAGCATGCAAGTCCTTGCCAGGTGCTCTGAGGAATTGGTGCTTTATTTCTACTTGTGAGAAAATTACGGGCCTTTGACATTCCACTTTATCACCCGTTGTTACTATGTATCCTTACCTCACTGGCAAATGAAATAGTTTCTTATATTGATTCAGATGTGAGCGTTTATTGCTTCTGCTAAAGGAGCACATTGCATGGGTGTAATTGAAGAAGGAATGCTGCGTGGGCCCCTGATGTGAAAGAGGCACATTCATCAATTTGACCCAATCAAACTTACTCACCTCAAGCACATGGTTAGCACTGCATATGTAAGAGGCTGCGCGGTGCGTGTGAAAGTCTAAGTTGATATTAGAGCCTATATTGGGGGGAAATGAAAGGTAAGGAGTACGGCCTAGTATGCTCTGGGGGTCACAGCCCAAACGTGTGTCAAGGGGCAGCGACTACTCTGCCCTTTCTACATCCCTAAATGGGAGGGGGATCCTGGCTACAGGTGCTGTGGGGTGGTGGTATGGAAAAGAACCATTGGCTAAGGGGTTAGATCAGGGAAGAGAAAATCAGGACTCCTGGATTTTGGAGACTTTGCCGCTTGCTCTGTGAGACCACAGCCAAGACCACTTAACCCCTCTGTGCCTCAGTTTCTTCATTTGTAACATAAACACAAATGATTCCTGCCTTACAGGAGTGGTTAGTCCTAATTAATGTTTCTAAAGTGCTTTGAGATCTTTCAGTGAGATACCAGAAGAAAAGTGTTGTTATTAATATTATATAGAAAGAGGTATGCCATCCTGCCATCTAACTCAAACATCAGGGGTATCTAAACATATTTGACACTGAAATCAGAGACACCCTGATTCAAATATATTCTGGTCTCAGCTGGTATTTCCTGAGTGTTTCTCAGTACAAGGTACAGTACTTGTTTTTTATCTGAATTTCTATATTCCTTACAAACCTGCTGCTTTGGTTTTTTATTTTAAAGGATAGCTGAGTTCTGAACGGAGTTAGAGAAAATGTAGTCACAGCAGATTTTTAGAGGGCTTTGACATGTGCCTGCATGTTTGGGCAATGAAATGCACAAACTGCTTATTTAGCTAAGAGTTGCCCAGTTTGAATTTACAAAAATAGTACTTCTATGTTCAAACTGGTACATGCACAAAAAGGTTCTTTTAAATATATATATAGCCGAAAACTTCATCCAGTCACTCAGGAGATCCTAAGACTGTCTGTCTGAAGAAGTGGTGTCTAACCATCTTTGGGAATGATGAATGATTTTTGTTTTTCCCTCTGGGCTTGACAGCAGTACCAAATGCCTTGCACTAGCTGCAGTGGTGGTGCCAGCTTTACTAGATGCTCATGCAAAGGAGCATGTGGTGCATACAATGTATGTGATTTAATTAGAAATGCTAAAATCACTATGGAAGGAGCCGTGTCCCTTTCTCCCAGGACAGGCAGGGGGCCTGATGGAAGCTGAGGAAGAAAGGGTGATGACACTCTTTCTATGCCAACAGTATCTTGGGAGAAAGTTAAACTGTAGCTGCTTGAGTTAGCCATTTTTAAATCAGCAGGTTCAGATAACTCCTAACCAAGAGTTTTAGAAGAGCTCACTGAGGAGTGTGCTGGACCATTTAGGTTGATTTTCAATAACCCTTGGAGCACTGGGAAGTTCCAGAAGACTGAAAAAAACCTAAAATTGTGCCAATATTTAAAAAGGGTAAATGAGATGACCCAAGTAACTATAAGCTTGTCAATCTGACATCGATCCCGGGCAGGCTAATGAGAACAGCTGATTTGGGGCTTAAGTAAGAGAGAATTATAGGAGTGTAATATAAATAATGCCAATCAACATGACTCTGTGGAAAATAGGTCCTGTCTAACTTGATATTTATTTTTAATGAGGTTACGAATCTGGTTGATAACGATAATAGTATTGATGTAATATACTTAGATTTCTGTAAAATATTGGACTAGGAACCGCACAACATTTTGATTAAAAAAGCTAGAATTGTATAAATTAATGTGGTACACAGCCAGATTTTAAACCATTTAAAACTGAGAGGTCTCAAATAAAACAGAAGTTAGTCTAAGATATTACCTCACCCCTAGGTCACAAACTGTAACAGTAAATGGAATCATCATTGAGCATGGTTTCTAATGGGATCTCACAGGCCTGGTCTACACTTATCTGGTGAGGCGGTGGCAGTCAATGGGAGTTACGCAAGCTATGCTTGCTTTGACTCCTGGGCTTCCCTTCTGCGCGCCGTCTTCACTGCACTGCGCCGACGGGAGCCACATTCCCGTCGATGCAGCACTACGCCACTTGAGGGGGTGGATTAACAGTGTTGACTTCTGGATCAATTGAGCGGGTCTTCACTGACCTCTCAATCGATCCAGATAGGTTGATCTGACAGCGGCAACTTTGCCACTGTTGGTATAGACATACCCACAGGTACTGATTTTTTTTAATCTGCCACTAGTTAACATTTTTATCAATGCCCTGGAAGAAAATATAAAATCATCATAGATAAAGTTTGCAGAAGACACAGAAATTGGAGTGGTAACTAATAAAGAGGACAGTGTTAACTAATAAATAATGATCCAGACCAATCTGGATTGCTTGAGCACAAGCAAACAGTGTGCGTTTTAATATGGCTAAACACATACATCCAGAAACAAAGAATGCAGGCCATACTTACAGCATGGATGACTCTATCCTGGGCAGCAGAGACTCTGAAAAAGATTTTGGGGTCATGATGGATAATCAGCTGAATATGAGCTCCCAGTGCAATGCTATGGTCAAAAGAGCTAATGTGATCCTAGGATGCACAAAAAGGGGAATCTTGAGTAAGAATAGAGAGGTTATTTTACTTCTGTATTTACACTGGAGCAACCGTTGCTGCAATAATGTACCCAGTTCTGGGGTCAAGAATGGAAGGATGTTGCTAAATTGGAAAGGCTTAAGAGAGCCATGAGAATGATTAAAGGATTAGAAAACCTGACTTACTGTGATTGACCTCCTTGAGGCTATTTAATTTAACAAAAAGATGGTTAAGTGGTGACTTATTTAGTCACTTGCACAGAGAACAAATGTTTAATAATGGACCCTTCAGTCTAGCACAGAATGGTCTAGCACAATCCAATGGCTATATGTTGAAGCTAGGTAAATTCAGACTTGAAATAAGGCATAATTTTTTAACTGTTAGGGTCACTAACAATTGGAAAAATTTACTAAGGATCATGGTGGATTCTCCATCACTGACTATTTTTAAATCAGGATTAGATGTGTTTCCAGATCACTCCAAATGCGGCCTCACCAATGCCGAATAGAGAGGAATAATCACTTCCCATGATCTGCTGGCAATGCTCTTACTAATGCAGCCCAATATGCCATTAGCCTTCTTGGAAACCAGGGCACACTGCTGACTCATATCCAGCTTCTTATCCACTTTAACCCCCAGATCCTTTTCTGGAGAACTGCTGCCTAGCTCATCGGTCCCCAGTCTGTAGCTATGCATGGGATTCTTCCGTCCTAAGTGCAGGACTCTGCACTTGTCCTTGTTGAACTTCATCAAATTTCTTTTGGCCCAATCCTCCAATTTGTTTAGGTCCTTCTGTATCCTATCCCTCCCTTCCAGGTATCTACCACTCCCCCTAGTTTAGTGTCATCTGCAAGCTTGCTGAGGGTACAATCTATCCCCTCTTCCAGATCATTAATGAAGAAGTTGAACAAAACCGGCCCTAGGACCAACCCCTGGGGCACTCCACTTGTTATGGGCTGCCAGCTAGACATGGAGTCATTGATCACTACTCGTTGAGCCCTTTGCTCTAGCCAGTTCTCTATCCATTTTGTAGTCCATTCATCCAACCCATACTTCTTTAACTTGCTGATAAGAATACTGTGGGAGACTGTATCAAAAGCTTTGCTAAAGTCAAGGTATATCACGTCCACCGCTTTCCCCACATCCACAGAGCCAGTCACCTCTTCATAGAAAGCAATCAGGTTGGTCAGGCATGACTTTCCCTTGGTGAATCCATGTTGACTGCTCCTGATCACTTCCTCTCTTCTAAGTGTCTTAAAATGGATTCCTTGAGGACCTGCTCCATGATTTTTCCAGGGATTGAAGTGAGGCTGACCGGCCTGTAGTTCCCTGGATCCTCTTTCTTCCCCAGATGATATGCTCTAGGAATTATTTTGGGGAAGGTCTATGGCCTGTGTTATACAAGAACTCAGACTAAATTATCCCAATGGTTCCTTCTGGGCTTGGAATCTGTGAATCTGTGAAAGCGTGGGTGGAGAAAAAACCTGCATATGGTTCCACTGAGGGTCCTTTGGGGTGAGTTGAGAACACAAACTTCTCCACCTCCCAGCCACAGGCACAAAAAAATTGAATCTGTTTCACCAAAGCCTAGCATTTTTCAGGTTGAGGGTACGGTTCTTTGCCAGCAGCGATATACTCCCAGTGGATTCCTATCATTCTCTTAGAAACACTACCCAGGAGTGCTTCATCAGCACCTGCGAAGTAGAAAACAAGGTCTCGTTACAGAAGCTATCTGGAGTAAAGGATCCAGTGTCTGACATAGGCAAGCTGAGTATTTAATTTTACAAAAAGAGGATTAAGGCGTGACTTGTTTAGTCACCTGCACAAGGAACAAATGTTTAATAATGGGCCCTTCAGTCTAGCACAGAAAGATGTAGCATGTTCCAAGGGCTGGACGTTGAAGCTAGGTAAATTCAGTTTTGAAATAAGGCGTATATATTTGTCCTGGATTTGTTACCCAGGTTTTTCAGAACCCAAAGCAGTGGTAACTTAACTGTTTCTCACCAGGTGGTGTCAATAGGGGCACAGCTCATCAATCTGATCTCAAGCGTGCACGCACATGCGCACACACGCGCGCACACACACGCACACACACTTGCAGTAGGTGTAGAGCATCTCAAAACATTTATAGTACCTAAAAAGTCTGAAATGGTTTTGAGGAACCAACAGCCAGGCTTCCAGGGTCCCCTCCTTCCATCTAGCTGCTGGGGAACTAAGGTGTCTAATCCTTGCCCACAGGAAAACTTCTTTGCACTGCTCCAAAGCACACTTTCTAACTAAATGTTGTATACATTTTTGCTGAACAAAGCACATAACTCATAATAGCATCTAATAGGCTAACGATTTCCCTAGCAACAGCCAATAACAAATCATTATTTTCCTCATCAGCAAAGCATTTCTAGTCATAACAATAAAACTTACATGGTAGAGGCACCCAAATCCAAGGTCATTGTCCGAACATTCATTCTATTTTCATGCTCCTTGTCCCAACCTCCCATCCTGAGATGAAAATTGCAAACATGAGCTCTGTGGTCTTGCTTTTCAGTTCCTAAGATTATCCTAGCTATGTGATCTTTGGTATTCAACTGGCAGTGGTTGAACATACAAAATGGCTAAGGTTAAGATTTTGTCTCGGTTATTTTTAGCGAAAGTTAGGGACAGCTCACAGGCAATACACACAATTTCACGGAAGCCATGACCTGTCTGTGACTTCTACTACAAGTAATGGGGGGAGGGGTTGACCAAATGCTCGGGGGAGGAGACGAGAGCCCTAGCCCCACTGCAGGAAAGTGAGGGTGCAGCAATCGTGGGGAGCGGCTCTGGATGGCCTGCCGAGGGCTGCGGTTCCCTGTCCCAGGGTTCCCCCATGGTGGCTCGGGGCTCCGGCATCTACCTTGGCTGTGGGTGCCATCTCTGGGGTATCACTGCAGCCTGAGGTGGGTCAGCACTGTGGGATCCTCAGTGGAGGCTGGGAGCTGCGGGAGGCCCTCGGGTGGCTGGGAGCTGCAGGAGGCCAACGGGGCTCTGGGTTCCCCCCACTGCCTGCCATAGCTTCAGGCTCCGGGGTCCCCTCACTGCCACCCCAGCTCAAGGCTGCAGGGGCGGCTTGCAATGGCTGGGGGCTGCAGGGTCCCAGCCACCTGCAGTGGCTGAGAGCTGGATGTTCCCACTGCCTGCTGCGGCAAACACCAGCTTACTCTGCTGCTGGCAGCAGCTTGGAGCTGTAGGGCTCCTGCAGTGGCTGAGAGCTGTCCTCCCTCCCCAGAGCTCTGGGACCTTTGCTCCCTGTGGCAGCTGAGAGCTCCGGGTTCCTCCTCGTGCCCCAGAGCACAGGGGCCAAAAAATGGCCTTATCCTTAAAAATGGCTGACCGCAGAACTGTCAAGTTCTGGCGTAACAGACTTACATGCCTCTACTGAAAAGATGTGCTCTGTCGGTGACTCCCCTTCCCCCCATTTCATCATGGCAGATGTTTAGCTTGCTGGGACTGTTAAGCAGATAGGCAGCTGACCAGCGTCTCTGTGCATTCTGCTTCCTCTGTTGTGTTCTGTGCTCATCGGAAGGCTCTTCTCAGATGTTCGAGAGAATAGGAGATCCCATGTGTATAATGCGTGTGGTATTTATGCTGCTGTTATGTCAAACTGTCCCTCTTTGGACATTCTTGTTCATTTTACTGGTGGCTGCTGAAAAATTGCCTGAATTGAATAAGTAGATATGCTGAGGAAGTCAGTAAGAAATTGAGTTCATGTCTGTTACTTAATGCCTCCAACCTCTCTAATGTCACGGAATTATAGTGCTTGTTGCATTAACTGAATTAGTCCATCTTATAAAAGTTTGTGCGCCATGGCTCTTGGTTTGGTGAAGACTCCAGGGAGTGATTTATATGACTTTTGTCTTTGATGGAAGTGAGAGAGGAAACTTCTGGAAAGATATATAGTCTCGAGTGAAGGCTCAAGATTCAAGAGGGAATGGCCTCTTGTGACCCTCTTCTACTGGCAAGCATTTTTTTTCTGATGAAGAACAATACTGCTAATAATATCTTAAATGTATATGTAACATCTCCTCCCAAAGCATTTCACAAGTAGGAATATGCTGATCAATACACAATGATCAATCACTTCATCCACCTCTGAAATGCATCCAGCTGTGGGGCACAATGTAACAACTGTGTAACAGCATACAGCAACTCCCCACAGTAACAGATTAAAGCATGAAATGAAGAGTTCCATACATAACTGAAGCTTCAGAAGCTAGATAGGCTGAAAGTAATTGCCATTAAGGGATATAGGTTCAAATTTGGGTGCCTGCAGCCAATCCATATATATGCACATAAATAGGTGGCTTGATTTTTTTTTTCCAGAGGTGTTAAATATCTGCAACTCATATCTCTAGATCTAATTTTAGGCATGCAACTGTGAACCTTTTGCCTATTAAAAATAATAACCACAAGTCATCAGGAACTCAGTTGTGTCTTATCTAAAGGATTGCACCTCCTGCAGCACGATGTGCCCTAATGCCATGCCTGGATGTTGATTGTTTATTGACTTTTGGGATGTGGGGAAAGGTAATCTACTCAGTCACAAATCTTTCTAGCAGCACCTTGTGGCAGATTCCTATGGAAGTTCTGAGCTAATCAAATCTTGTTTAGTTCTTAAGATTTGACAGGATCATTTAAGGTGCTGCTTTCATTTTTCATTTCTTCAAGGTAGCTACAATCTCATGTTCAAGGAACAAACAAACAAACAAATCCGTAGCCGGGAAGTTTAGTAGTTGCTGGCATTTCTTGCTGAAAGAAGAGAATATGATAAATGAGTTAATACTCTACTTGTCACAGGATTATTTTCTGCCTAAATTAAAACTACACTCTACCCCGGATTTAACGTTTACAACCCTTGGTGAAAAAGAATATACTTTACAGGAGCCTGGTAATGCTGTATCGGAAGGCCTCTTTTCTTATAGTTAGGCAAATCAAACGTCATATCTCTTACACTTTCCTTTTTCCTTCCTTTCTTTTGACTTTGAGCCAATGTACTAATATCAGTGATGCTTTAAAATAATTCTGTTCAATACTGGGGGTTCTGTTAATCCGTTACATTAAGCTCCTAGGGCAGGGAATCTGTCTCCTTAGCAGTGTATGTCTATAAAGTGGCATGTAGTTCTGATCATATTTCCTGCAAGGAGAGCTAATTTATTTTTGTTTTTTTCAGTAGTCCCCATTTTTTCAAACACAGAAGCAGTTGCTATTTTTATTCTCATAGCACGTAAAAGCTGCATTTCAGGGATCGGGACCCGATTGTGCTAGGCATTCGTCATGCAGAGAATACAAGGCCATCGGTGCCTTGAAGAGCTTACAGGCTAAACAGACAAGACAGGCCAAGGGTGAGAAAGGATTTAATATCTATGCAGAGTGATCAGGATGATAGATTGCAAATGCCATGTTAAATACCATGATTTTTAAAGCTATATGCATGGAAGATGGTATCCACAAGGTGAAGGGGAAGAGACTGAGTTAAAAGGAACACAGGAGTAGGGAAAAGGAAGGGCAATCTTGAGGGGAAAGAGGGAGGAAAAGATAAAGGATAGAGGGTACAGAGTTGCATCAAAGATCATGTGAGGAAGGGGTTAGGAGGGAGAGAAAGACAGGGAAAAAATTAGGAAAAAGTCCATAACAAAAAAAGACTGTCTGGAAGTTCTCAAAGTTTTGAAGGTTGTGCCTCAACTCCCTGCTCTGACTGCGGAAAGGGAAGCTTTTTGCTCTGAGACTGACTCCAGCATTTTTGGGCATGAAATCTGGATCCCAGTGAAGTCTTCCCTATGAATTTATGGTACTTATATGGCACCCTGTCACAGTTACAGGATGACCTGTGCTTTAGACTCCCTTGCAGTCTGGACTGGATCTCTGGGCTGCAGCTTCCCAGTTTACCAACAGCGTTAACAACATCAGCCCAGCTCGGTTTGGCTTCTGTCAGCTCTTTTCCTCCAGGGACCTAGGATAGCAGCTGAGTACACTGAATCAAAAAGCAAAGCAGATTTATTCACCCAAGGTACACAGCAAGCAGAGGAAAGGGTAAAAACAATAAATATTTCCCCTTACCTAAACCTTAATCTTTTCTTGTCATCTTTAAGTTCCATTCATCCCAGTTACCTATGTGTCTGGGCTGGGGGACACAGACTATTTGCTGTAGTTTCTGAGTGTTTCTTGCTTTCCTGTCAGTGATCCATGGCAGCCCTTAGGAATTCACTCAACCCACTTTTCTTCCCTAGGCTAGCATCTTTAAAGTTTTAGGTCTGCGAAGAATAAATCTTGTTAGAGCCAGGTAAGGGGTACTACCCAAACAATAGCTTGACCATTGTTTCTTCAAGGGCACTTGGCATTCGCTGGCCTATGTCTTTTCTTCGCCATCGTTTCACTTCCTGTTTGTTCCTCTATTACAGCCTTCTTCTATTTATTGTTGTACTGCCAGGCAGGTAAATTGAGGTGCATATATTTATAAGAAATAATATACATAATTCACTCATTCTCCACAACCTCATCACCACAGTACCTGAGCATCTCACAGTCTTTAATGTAGTTATTCTCACAACATCTCTGTAAAGTAGATGAATGCTGCTATCTCCATTTTTACCAATGGGAATGTAGGAACAGAGAAGCTAAATGCCCAAGGTGTCACAGGAATTCTGTGGCAGGACAGGAAATGGAACCCGGATCTCAAGTTCTAGACTCATACCTTAATCACTGGACCATCCTATATCTCAGTGGAAAAATTCCCATTCATTTTAATGGATCCAGATGTCATCATGGACATTTAATTTCACCCAGGTGGGCATGTGGCAGAAGTCCGAATATTAGTATTTTTGCTGACAAATAACTGTGCTGACACTTTTGCACTTGCAGTTATATGTGCATGAGAAAGATTACACCCAGGAAGATGGAAGCAGAGCATGGGGCCCCCTTTCAAAATCTGGCACTAAATTGTTTTCTAATAAGGTTGATCAAAGAAAGCAGACACTTTTTTTCCTGATTATAACAGTTCCCCCTGGTCATGACTGACATGATCTCCAAACTTATTTTTGTATTAGTGCTTGCAAACCCCAGCTGAGACCAGGACCCCACTGAATTTAGACACTTTGGAGCAGGGCTGTGAAATTTGGCGGTAGGGTTGGCCTAGTGTCAAGGATGTGCATTTTACCATCTCTGTGAAAAGAGGCCAAACTAGGCCCTGAAAATTTCAATTTGCACATGCTCAGAGACTTGTTAGAGTTTGGCAGCTAAATTCTCCAAAGAATCTGGCCGTACTGACCATGCTCCCATGTGTGACTGCACTGGGTGTGTGCTGTCTTCACAGAGAGACTGAGCATACTGCATTCTCGGGCTGCCGGGGCTAAGAAGGACTGTCTCCGAAATTTTTCCTCTCAGGAGCCGGGGATGATGTGCTTCCAGGCACCGGGACAGAAAGCAAAGAGACACGAGAAAGAGTTCTCAGTGCCCCCTTCTCGCCCCACTGTTGCTCACACAGGGAGGAGGAAGCCAACTGACTAGAATGCAGGAAATTGAGGAAGCTTTTTCCCCAGACCTCTGCCTCAGTGCGCAAGATGGATGATGCCAGTGAATGAATTAGGTGTGGTCTTAGGACCCTGGCTCACTTGTTGCAGAAGTTGGAAGGTGTGTAGTGAGTGAGGTAGGAGGTTGCAGGAAGAGAAAAGCCAGTCTAATGGTTAAAGGCAGTTGAATGTTGCCCTGGTGAATTGGATTCAATCCCTGCCTCTGCTGCACATTTACTAGGTGATGTTACTTAAGCCAAAAATTTAACAGGTGGTGACTAATTGTTGGTGGTTTTCATTTTCTGGGTGTCCAACCAGAAGTGCTGAGTACTCACAGCTGCAACTGAAGTCATTAAGAATTGTGCTCTGAGCAAAAGTGCTATAAAAATGGGAAAATAGGGGAAAAATAGTCCACAGGCATCTCACATTGGGCCCCCAAATTTAGCAGACACTTTTGACATTAATGTGTCTGTGCCTCGGTTCCTCATCTTTAAAATGGGAACAATAATATACACAGGATGTTGTGCAGATAAATTCATTGTTTGTGCAGCACACAGATGCTCCAGTGGAGTATGCCACAGAAAAGCCCATGGGGAAATTAATAATTCTGTATTCAAAACAGAGTATGAATATTGTTTTTGCCTTAATTCAGTTGGGTAGTCCCAGAGTAAGGTACGATTTGGTATGAGTATTTCTGTTCTGCTCAGGTCTTTATAGATTCCTTTTCATAGCATGGGGCCACACACTGAACAAAAAAGATAAAATAAAATATCAAATAACTATTCATTCACTGAGCACCATCCATCTGGTGCATTGAATGAGGGAAGGTCATCTGGGCAAAAAACCAGTTTGTGACCATGTAATTAAAGACTGTATCATTATTCATATGTGCAGGGGACTGAATTAAGGTTACATTGGCCAACTTAATTCTGAAACCTCCTAACTTTTTTGAGTGCTTGACCGTGCATCCTTGATCTTCTTCTTAATGTAGTTTTTTAGATGTTGTTTAAGTAGTAGATTAATTAAGACAAAAAGGCCATTTATGGCATCCTCTAAATGTGGCTTTACCAGATATTTTAGCTCCCGTGAAACTAGCTTTGTGAGAAGTGGAATTTTTCCTGTTTCATAAAACTGCTACATGACGCATGCAACAGTGAGATATAGCAGTATGTTTGTGTTTACTCAGTTTGAGATTCTCCCATCATCCTTCACCACTGTTAATAATTCTGTCATCAAAACTGAGATTGCCATGGGAAGCTTATAGACAGAGTTAAACAAACAATGTGAAGGACTAAGAAAAAATAAGCAACTTGCATCATGGAAATTTGTGTCCCTGCAGCGTACTAACAGCATACCAACGTATTGACAAATTACCAAGAAGCATTTGGGGAACTTCATAAATACTCCAGACAAGATTCCAGATAGACAGATCATACTAAAAATTAGGCCTTCTTAGAGATCGTCAGGAAAACATGTCATTTCCATATGTTTCTTGTTGCCTTAATTCAGTTGGGTTGTCCCAGACTAAGGCACTACTTGCTGTGAGTGTTTCTCTTCTGTTCAGGTCTTTATAAATCCCTTATCACCATAGTATTTGAGCTGGAATCACAGTAGTTTCTGAGTAACGTAGCCAGAAGCTGGCCCTGTGATTTCCAGAATCTTCAGTAACTGCATTTCAGCAAAATTACCCAGATTTACACAGCAGGACCAGAATCAGGCCCTCGGTCTATAAATGATAACTTACTCCACCTGAGGAAACTATTAAAAGGAAAGAAACTTGACACCATTTTAAGGGCTACCACAGTTGAGTTAACTCTTTAGTTAGAACTGGATCAGCAACAATCCACAGAATGTATGGATTTAACGGTTTACCTGAATTTGGAAAGACAGGAAATGATGTGCTTACAATATTTTGTAATTACACTATCTACATTCTTACATTACACCTATTGTGATGGTAGCTGAACACTTTCCTTATAGTGTCATTTAAAAACAGTGGAAAAAATGCTTTTAAGCTGAAGAATGAGATTCCTATATGTTTAAGGAGGGAAAACTGGCAGAGCCACTTTTTAAGAGCTACCAATGAAAGATGTTACAAAGGAAATAAACGAGACCACATTTATTTCCACTCTGCACATGTTACATGCTCTTATCCATGATGCCTTGGTTTGAACTGTTTCCTTTGTCCCAGATATAATCTTATACTGGGAGCACAAGAACGAGACGCAACACCAAATCTTTGGAGACTCAGTACAGTCAAGCTACATCTACACTGGGAGTCGGTGTGATTTCCCCCGTTCGCATACACGGATGTGAGCTCAGTTACAAATAGCAGTATAGCTGTGGTAGCATGGGTAGCAAGGCAGAGGCATGTCAAGCACAAACACAAACACGCCTGAACTTGGGTATGTACTTGACACAGCTAAACGGTGCCTCTTCTGCGCTACCAGTGTTACCATGGCAACCCTGCTACTTACATTCTCACTAGCTTGATGAGCAGTAGCATGAATATGTGTATGTGAGCAAGGGAATCCCCTCCCCTCCCCCTCACACTTTGTGCTGCGGAGGTAGCCTTGGACTTAGCTGCTAAATGTTACTCTCTGTGTGGTGCTTTTTGCTTCATGCTAGTTCTTGCATAAAGGAAACCCCGTGCTGAATATATGTGGGAGTTTTAAAACGGTTTGTCATCATCCTGAGAATGTCCCGCTTCTGAATCTTATTTTAAGTGCGTTGGATGCATGGTTTTTGTTTTTCATTCCCAACCAACATGTACCTCTTGGCCTACGGACAAATGGAGAATTCTGCCTTTGGAAATAAAATGGCTCTTTTCCTTTAACTAGTGCAGTGAGGGTGTCCATAATTTGGCCACCTGAGGGCAGCAGTGGAAAAGTGAAGAGTGAGGGCTACATGCATATCTGTGGAACAGATTTTTGCCACACTGATCTTTAGTCTCCGCAGTCTAGAGGTCCCACCAGCCACTGCTCTAATTTGCGAAGAAGAAGGCTGGTATGGTCATGCTTCACCAGTGCATGCTGGGAACTGTAGTTTCTTCAGGTGATAATCTGAGGGCAGCTGGGGGGGTTATAAATTCTGTGGGCAGCATTTGACCTCCCTTGAAGCACAGTTTGTTTATGCATCTAAAAATGCGTTAGACTGAAATATTATGAACTTGGGGCCTGAAGTTTTAATCCTACAGGAATCTTAAGGCTTGGTGCAAGTATGATACTTAAAAAAAAAAAAAACCAAACAAACCCCAAACCTTGTCCCCCCCCAAACAACAAAATCCATTAAGGGATATTTCTGCAAAATAACTTTGATTTCTTTTATGCAGGGAGGGAAATATAGGGGGAATTACTTATAGTTTTGTTTAGCACTGGAAGAGGGAGCTCTGTTTTGCAAATCACAGTGCTATACTCATGAAGTCTCCCCAAAATAATTTAATCTCTTTTGAACTAGGCCTGTTTATGATTATGAACAATGAGCAACTGGAAGTCTGGCGTGTCTTATGGGATATGAGTGGCTGGATAAATGTAGTTTTGTACCCATTATTTTTCACTGCATTGACTCTTAGTGATTATGAGCAAAAGAAAAGTCCTTGATGAAAAAACACATAATAGAAAGAACTCTCTAGCCTTTCATTCTCACATCTTCAGACTAAACTGACTAAAGCCTGCCATTTATAGCAGAAGCTGAAAATAAGCTTTGTAATTGGGGCAGTGCATTTTAATGATGTGCCATGCATTGGGTAACTAAATTGATGTGTCACCTGAAGCGACTGTCTTAGTTTGACTTTAAAATACCGATATCTTTAATGGGGAAATCTCCATTTTGATGGTTGTCACTCTCTGGCTGTCTACAGATGCAGTATGTTTTGTTTTATTTTTATTCATTAAGTAGGTAAATATTTCATTTAAAAAAGCATATGTAATCATTTAATAGCTGTAGAAACCACTGGCCAGATACTCAGTTAGTGTAAATCAGTATAGCTCTGTTAAAATCAATTGCACTACACCTATTTACATCATTTGAGGTTCTGGCCCTATATGTAGATCTAGCTTTAAGTAAAAAGGTATATGACTAGTGGTGCTGCAAACTAAAGAAAATTCATTGACAGGTTTGGTGATTTAATTAGTCTTCTCTTTAAATATAGAGAGCCTGATTTGGGTTTAGTTTACACCAGTGTAAATTCACTGATGTCAATGGAGTTGTTCCTGAATTACACTGATTGGTAGGTGACTAGAATTAGGCTTATAAAGTGTCATTTCTGTAATCACAGTAGTCTGTTTTCACTAAGGACCTGATCCAAAACCCACTGAAATCTATAAAAACTCTTTAACAGACTCTGGAACACACACAGCATGACTATACAGTTTCTAAAAACACGTTCTTTTCCTCTAGCTTTGCAGTGAACAATATACTAGGACAGTTGTTTCTTTTACTCCATCATTTCTTTCCTCAGCCAGTTTCAGGCCTGTCAGAATATTCTTGATGTGGAGGGTGTCAGTTCCCATTTTCTTTATTTTTAGCATCAAGATGTCTTTCATTCTGGCTGAAGGACACGATGTAATGTAGCTACTTGAACAGCTTGAATTAACCGTTATTAAAAAACGTCTCACTGTAAAATAGGACAATCACCTCTTTCATTTTTCAGTCATTCCTTTATTTGATTCCTCCTCTCCCACTGCCTGCAGCCAGTTAGAAGCATTTGAGCAGTTACCAAGCAAACGCAGAAAAAAAGTTTTCAAGCAATGATCTTGAAAAGAATCACAAATTGTGATACAAATATATGATTTTTGTAAAATAAATGAAGTATTATTTGTTGCTGCCCTTTCAAAATAAATCTTGTCCTGTATTTTTCAGACAGGTATCCTTCTGTCCATGAAATGTGCTGTATTTTTTATACATTCCATCATATAAATAGAACTAGGTTGCACATTAACTTTATTTTTAAAGGACCTTCACTGCTCCAGCCCAAAGGCTTCTCCAGAGTCCTCCATTCCACATTCCCACTTCAGCATACATTTTAGGGCCTTTCCATCTCTATTACAATAGGGTATCTTGCTCTTCCTCCTGGCCAGGGCCTGAATATCTATATGCTCCAAGGCGGGACGGAGTGTCGGTTAGTGGTTAGAGCAGGCATTGATAGTCAGGACAGATTCTCTTCCCATTTTTGGCAGTTGCGTGCTATCACTGAAGTCAATAGGAAAGTCTTAATTGCCCTTAGACAAGTTACGTACTAGAGTTTGTTGAAAAAGTCATCTGTAGCTGGGTTGGAGATCTGGACACAGGAATGGGGGGAGGGAGAGTGAGTGTAGCTTGTAAATAAGAACCCCGCCCACTGTGCTAACGCGATAGGTAGTTAATTTGAAAGCTAATTTAACTGTTTGGATTTCAGGAATGTCAGGTCCTGTGCTTACGTCAGTGTAATTCCATTAATGGGAGGCTCTGTGTGACCCTCAGCCATGATTCTCTTTTCTCCTTTTGGGGACAGATTCTTTGCCCCTTCTCCTCAAGGAAGTGATGGGTAGGATTTTCCAGTAGGTGTAGTGCTAGTATAGCTGGTTCCTATATCAGCCTCCCTTCAGACCTGCTAGGGAGGAGGTGTAGCAAGAACGAGCTGTACTCTGGCTGCTCTCAGCTGGTGGGCAGCCCCCGGGGTCTGTCCTGGGGCCGGTTTTGTTCAACATCTTCATTAAGGATCTGGAGGATGGGGTAGATTGCACCTTCAGCAAGCTTGCAGATGACACTAAGCTAGGGGGAGTGGTAGATACCCTGGAAGGGAGGGATAGGATACAGAAGGACCTAAAAAAATTGGAGGAGTGGGCCAAAAGAAATCTGATGAGGTTCAACAAGGACAAGTGCAGAGTCCTGCACTTAGGACAGAAGAATCCCATGCACAGCTACAGACTGGGGACTGACGAGCTAGGCAGCAGTTCTCCAGAAAAGGATCTGGGCGTTACAGTGGATAAGAAGCTGGATTTGAGTCAGCAGTGTGCCCTGGTTCCCGAAAAGGCTAATGGCATATTGGGCTGCATTAGTAGGAGCATTGCCAGCAGATCGTGGGAAGTGATTATTCCTCTCTATTCGGCACTGGTGAGGCCGCATTTGGAGTATTGTGTCCAGTTTTTGGCCCCCACTACAAAAAGGATGTGGACAAGTTGGAGAGAGTTCAGTGGAGGCAACAAAATGATTAGCGGGCTGGAGCACAAGACTTTTGAAGAGAGGCTGAAAGAACTAGGCCCGTTTAGTCTGCAGAAGAGAAGACTGAGGGGGGATTTGATAACAGACTCTAACTACCTGAAAGGGGGTTCCAGGGAGGATGGAGCTAGGCTGTTTTCAGTGATGGCAGATGACAGAACAAGGAGCAACGATCTCAAGTTGCAGTGGGGGAGGTCTAGCTTGGACATTAGGAAAAAGTTTTTCACTAGGAGGGTGGTGAAGCACTGGAATGGGTTACCTAGGGAGATGGTGGCATCTCCATCTTTAGAGGTTTTTAAGCTGAGGCTTGACAAAACCCTCACTGGCATGATTTAGCTGAGGATAGTCCTGCTTTGAGCAGGGGGTTGGACTAGATGACCTCCTGAGGTCCCTTCCAACTTTAATATTCTATGATTCTATGTTGTCACTTGGTGCATGTTAGAGCAGCCCTTAGAGTGCTTTGAAAGTTGTTCGAAAGGAATGGAGTTTGACCAACACTTCAGGCAATAATCACCTAGGTTGTGCATATTACGATTGAAAAACAAAAGAAGGATCTATTTTAGAGTTTGAAGAGCATGTATGTTGGAGAAACAATCCTAACCTGACCAGGAGATGTTGTGGTATTTCCTTATAAATGAACTGTGCAGAAACAACCTTCAGAAATACATTAACAGACCAGCTCTTGCTATTCCTTTACCTTTAGTGGGACTAGGGCAATGGTTCTCAATGAGGGGTACACGTACCCCTTGGGGTACTCAGAAGTCTTCTAGCGGGTACATCAACTCATCTAGCAGCTTGCCTAGTTTTACAACAGGCTACATAAAAAGCAGTAGTGAAGTCAGTACAAACTAAAATTTCATATAGTAAGCAATTTTTCAGTAATAGTGTGCCGTGACACTTCTGTATTTTTATGTCGGATTTTGTAAGAAAGCAGTTTTTAAGTTAAGTGAAACTTGGGATACACAAGACAAATCATTCTCCTGAATGGGGTACAGTGGTCTGGATTGGTGGAGAACCACTGGATTAGGGTAACAGTATTTTTCTCAAAACCAGCTGATGCTTTAAATGAAAACAGAAGTGTCAGATGGACAGATATATGTTGAAATTCCAGTGAAGCAACACCAGTGTGATTGCCACAGAGTCACTGGGGAAGAAGAATGAGGCACAATTCCACTGCACGGCCACTGCGCTAGCAAAAATAAAACATTTAGCATCGCACATTCTTTGCAGTCAAGCTCTGTGAGTAGGTGAGCTACTCAGAAGTCTATTTACAGATCTTGTAGCTGCTCAGACCCCTCTCATTTTGTTCAGCAGGCAGACATCAAATTACAGTGGTGATGCTACAAGTCAGTCACTTAAATTATCACTTGATAACAGGGTAACCACCTGCATTTCAAGGAGACAAATGAGAACAGTATGGGAAAACACAGGGTGCAATATACTTTTAAGGGACTAAACTCCACAATGTTCTATTCAATTGAACCACAGTATGTGATCATCTCAGCAAAATTATTGAAAATATGCTTTAATCTGAACAAAAATTTTTTAGTAGCCCCTTCTTGCATAAAAGTTTGAGGAAATATAATCATTGCTACTTTCACTGGGTGGTCGGCAATGCAACATCCAGTGGACGACATTGGTATGTTAGTGAAATTTCACAAAGTATGAAAAACACCAACACTTAACAGGAGCACCACATGAAGCATCATATCTGAGGGTCCTCTTCATTCTTCCATGGGGGTCCTGAAGCTCACCAGCTCACTGTTGTGGCAACGTGTTGACTATCAAACCTAGATCAAAATTTGTCATTGTTGCTACCTACTCAAGCCATACGAAAGAAGATGATTGCATAAAAGCCACAGGGCATTGGTCAACAAGTAAAGGGTGTTTCTCAATAGGGCTGTTGATTTCTCATAGGCTGAATATTATCTTAAGTTACCATTTATATTTGGCACATAGGCAGTGTTGGTAAAAAATCATGAGGTTTGCTTAAATCATGAGATTTAAAAAAAAAATAACTTGGAGTTTATTATCTTCTGGTTCTTAACCTTTAGGGTGAACTAAAGGCACATTTTCAAGCTTTTCTCTGCAACTATGGCGGCTGGAAATGTAGGGTTCTTTTTAAAATATGAAAGCTGAGATTCTCATATAATTACATGAGTCCCAGAGCTGGGTCTGTGTCAGAAACACCAAATACTGAGAATTGCAATAAAATCACAAGAGTTGGCAACTCTGGCACTTAATCTCACCCTCTCTAGGAGATCTCAGGAAGTGTCTCACAAGAACTCCTATTGCTGCATTGTTCGGAAATGGTAAATGACCAGTTCCATGATTCCTTCAAGATCCTGTTGGATTAGATTGATAACAGCAGCATGCCCTACTCTCTCAAAGTAGGGCACGCACATTTGGACAACAGTGTTAAGAAACAGAATGTTTGGCTGCCCTATCCTAGGACAATTAAAAGCAGTAGATTTTGTAGTGCAAAAAGTAGGGCAATATTGCCTTTTGCCACCATATGATTTGCTGGTGGCCTTTTTTTTTTAGATGCGCTATTGTCAATGCCGTGATGTGAAAAATCAGGTCACAGAACAAAAAAAAGTACTAAACGCTATCAGATTTATTTTTCAATCCTCTCTTTGTTGTTGTCTAGCTACCAATTTATTTTTATTTACTTCTTGAGGGAAGCACCCCACTGCTCCATACCTCATGTGTGTATTTCAGGTTAAAAATTCTAAATGGACTATCCAAAAATAATTGTTAAAACAACACAAAAATATTGTGGCAAGTGTCCCTTTTCACTGACAGGAGGGATGCTTTTCTTAACATTCTCTTCAGTGTGCTTCTCAACTTGCCAAGTCCTTAATATGCAACAGAATGTATGACAGAGACACAAGATGTCACATTAATTGTCCATGCTGGAAACTTAAAATCCTGCCCAACGTATTTCTTTAGTATAAAAAACTCTACACTCCATTAGTGTAAATAATTCTCTCTGTAATCTCAGTTTCATAGCTTCCCCGGGCTAGAAAAGACCATCATGATGATCTAGTTTGACCTGTATAACATAGGCTATAGAACTTCCCCAAAATAATTCCTAGTGCATATATATATTTTTAGAAAAACATCCAATCTTGATTTTAAAATTCTCAGTGATGGAGAATCCACCAGGACCCTTGGTAAATTATTCCAGTGGTTAATTACTCTAATGTACATCATATTTCCAGTCTGAATTCGTCATCTAGCTTCAACTTCCAGCCATTGTGTCATGTTAGAACTTTTTCTGCTAGATTTTTTCTGCTAGATGAAGAATAAAAAATATTTATTCCCCATGCAGGTACTTACCGACTATAATCAAGTCACGCCTTAATCTTCTCTTTTTTAAACTAAACAGATTGAGCTCCTTGAGTCTATCACTATAAGGCAGGTTTTGTAATCCTTTAAGCATTGTTGTGGCTGTTCTCTGAACCCTCTCCAATTTATCAAAATCCTTTTTGAATTGTAGGCCCCAGAACTGGACACGATATTCCAGCAGCAGTAGTACCAGTGCCAAATACAGAGGTAAAATAACCTCTCTGCTTCTATTCCTTCTCCTATTTATGCATTCCTCATTAGCTCTTTTGGCCACAGCGTAGTACTGGGAGTTCATGTTCAGCTGAATATCGACCCCCATCCCCAAAACTCTTCAGTCACTGATTCCTGGGATAGAGTCTCTCATCCTGTAAGCATGGCCTCTATTCTTTGTTATTCATCATTATTTTCGTTATTTACCACTCCCCCGATTTTGGTGTCATCTGCAATCTTTATCACATGATTTTGTTTTCTTCTAGGATATAGCTTAGGGCTAAGAACCAATCCCTGTGAAGTCCCCCTGGAAACACACCATCTTAATGCTTATTACCTATTTACAGCTACATTTTGAGACCTATCAGTTGGCTAGTTTTTAATCCATTTAAATGTGCCATGTTAATTTTTATTTTGTTCTAGTTTTTTGATAAAAATGTCATGTGGTGCCAAGTCAAATGCCTGACAGATCTAATTTTATTACATCAGCACTATTACCTTTATCAACCAAACCTGTAATCTCCTTAAAGAAAAAAAAAGGTGTCGTTTGACAGGATCTATTTCCTATAGATACATGTTGATTTGCATTAATTACATTCTTTCTTAATAATTCTTCATTAATTTAGTCCCATATCAGCTACTCCGTTATCTTGCCTGGGGTCAATGCCAACTGACAGGCCTAATATTACCTGGGTCATCCCATTGACCCTTTTTAAAAATTGGCACAGCATTAGCTTTCTTCCAGTTTTCTGGAACTTCCTTGCTGCTCCAAGATGTATTGAAAAATCATCATTAGCAGTCCAGTGAGAGCCTTTAAAACTTTTGGATGCAAGTAATCTGGACCTGCTGATTTAAAAATATCTAACTTTACAGGGATGGATCACTTGATGATTACCAGTGCTGTTCATTCCCTCTGAAGCACGTTGCATTGGCCACTGTCGGAAGACAGGATACTGGGCTAGATGAACCATTGGTCAGACCTAGTATGACCATTTTTCTGTTCTTTTGTAGTAGATTCTGTTTAAAATGCTTTAGAGATACCAGTGGAATGGAAAGGGTGTTATCACCATATGATGAGACTGTATTGTCTATTTTTTCCCAAATACAGAACAGAAATATTTATCGAACACTTCTGCCTTTTCTACATTATGATTGATAATTCTACCATTTCCATCTACTAACTGAACAATACCATTGTCTGGATTCTTTTTGTTCCTAATATATTTTTTGAAAAACACCTTATTGTCTTTGACTCTACTCACTATAATTTCCTCCTTGTGTCCCTTTGCTTCTCTTTTCAATTTTCCTAACTTCTGATTTATATTCATTAGTATCAACTTCCCCTTTCTTCTATGTAATATATATTATTTTTATAGCTGCCTTCACTTTCCCTCAAAAGCAGGTCTGTTTTTTTTAACCAGTACAGCCTTCTTCAATTGTTGGATTGTGGGTTTTTTGGATGTCTGGTAATGTGTTCTTAAATTATTCCAAATTATAATTCTAATTTTTTTTGTATTAAATTCTTCTTCTCAAATGATTTGGCACATAATTATTTTCAGCTTTGTGAAATTGGCCCTGTTAAAGTACCATGTGTATATATATTACTAATCTAGACTTTATTCTGTGTGCCCAGTATAAATGTGATAAAGTCATGATCACTTGTACCTAAGCTGCTATTATTCTTTAGTTCTGTGATCAGTTCCTCTTTTTTCTGTTAGGACAAGGTCTAATAAATTATTCTTCCATGTTGGGTGCAATACTTCTTGAGTTAGGAAATTATCATCTATAATGTTTAGAAATTCCAAGGATGTTTTAGTACTGGCAGCTGAAAACCACTAGCTTATGTCATTCAAATTGAAGTCCCTCATGATCATACAGACTTTACAGGCTTTTTTTCTTCTACACATTGTAGATAGGTGCATTAGAAAGTGGTCATCTTGTTCCATCCATCTTGTACTTTATCTGTTACAACATTGATCCATAAGCATTCAAGATCATTTATTTTCCAAGTTATCAGTGACTTGGAAAAAGATAATGGTATTTTTGACAGAGTACGACTCCCCCTCCCCTTTTGCCCACTCAATCCTTCCTGAATAGGTTACTGCCATTGATTTTAACATTCCAATTGTGTGAATCATCCCATCAGTTTTAAGTAATACCAACTAGATAGAATTTATGGTCATAAATGAGCAATTCAAATTCTTTATTTGTGAAGTAAATAACCATTAACCAATAAAGCCAGAAAGACACCAAATTTGTGTGGAACAAAGGGAACTTTGGGATTACAATGAGCCATATCTAGAGCTGGTAAAAAAATGAGGCATGTTTTTTTTCCCACAGAACATTTTTTTTCTTTTTGTAAGAACAGCAGACACTTTCCACAGAAATTTTATGTAATCAAAAACTCAATTTTTGACTGAGAATTTTTGACCAGCCTTAGAGGTATTTTGTTGTGCAAAAACACTCGGGACCCTTTTAAGGGGAAAAGGCAGTATGCCACATTTATTAACGTACTATATACATATATACTAAATCAATAATTATCTTAAACCTATGTGTACACACACACACAAATGCGCCCAAACACACCAGGAAATGTTCTGAGGTTGTATAGCTACCAGTCCTTATCGTGGCTTGAGATCGCAGCTTGGGTTCATTGCTGGAGTTCGTGGCTTGTGGAAGCTACCTGGCCAGGGAAGCCGGGCATGAGGAGAGCGGGGTCTTTGTTGGGCGCGCACCAACGCTCTTCTTTGATGGTCTACAGAACAGTGTCTCTCTCCCCAAAAGCCTTGCAATCTCACTCAGTCTTTTATAACTTTTTTACTTCAGTTTAAACTTAGGAGTTTTGCTGAGTCATGTCACTTCTCTGTGTCCATTGCTTGCTGGGCAATAGGATATGTGACTTTCAGCTTGTTCCTGGTGTCTTGATTAAGTTTTCTCTTTTGTTTTCTGGGGTGGATTCTTCTTTTGCTTTTTAGGCATGTGTTCACACTTCTTCAGCCATTAGGGTGGACACCACACTTCATCAGGACAAGCTGGCAGTTTGGGTCTGGTTCACACATACATACACCTTCCATTCATACCTTGTTCAGATAAGATTACCTATTCATCTAAAAGTTTAGAAAGAGTTTTGTACAAGATGGAATACATTTGGTCAAAATGGGGTTTTACGTTTACAATATGGAGTGTGGCTGAGGGGAGTTCAAATATTACATACAGAATCTACAGGCTTACAATTTTATTCCTACAATTTGAGGGTCTTCCCTTCATCACATTTTCAGAACCCTCTCATGGATTTCCCCCCGTGGGTGATTTATCTGATTCCTAGGTAAAATATCTGAGTTAGAATTTGGCCAGGACATTGAAATTAACACCCCTACTCTGGTGCCATGATATCTTTAGAGACCTCCACCTGCAAGACCATTCTGGGAATACTTCTAGGGATGATGATAATGATGGCAGAAATCTATGCCTCTCCCTCTGACTGAGAAGGGGAAAATAGCAATGAAAAGAATGATATATAAATCCTCCATACACTGTTCTCTGCTGCATCTCATCTTCCATTGTCTATAGTCCAAGAGCTTTGGACTATACCATTTGTGAATGGTTTCTGCTAGGTTTCAAAATCCTCTGTTGCCCATGTTTTATATGGTATGACATTTTTTATAAGTAGGAATATGCAATTAAAATTGTATCAGATTACTGCTCTCTTTTGCAATCAGGAGAAATGATCATGCAAAGAAGTTTCATTAAAAAGATTAAAATACAGTAAAGAAGTGAGTTTAATATTTTAAAAATTCAATTGAAGGTGTGAGGGCCTGCAGATGGTTACATTAAAAGAATAAAATTCTTCAGCATGATCAGACTCTTAAAGGATTAACTCGCAAAATCTAAATGCAGAGGAAAGATTACGACTTCTTCCCATTTGCTTACATTTTGCTGAGATATCCCCAGTATGTTAGCTGAAACTACTGTGTTCTAGTCATTTTACACTGGTAGAATGGTGCAGAGGTGGCCATTTAATGTTGCTATAACTTAGAGCTGCCCCAGCGGCTATTCTAAGACACAAAGGAATTTGGGAAGCAGAACCCAGAATTCAGAAGATGGGAAAGTGGCTTGAAGCCAGCAAAGCCTCTCTATTACCTGGACTGCACCTTCTCAGATATGCTTCTTTGCATATACAGCTCAGATATGCACTCAAGAAATGTAGGTACTTTGCCTCCACTCTGGGGAACAAATTTTTGTCTGAACTCCATCTCACTGGCCTCACTTTTTTACATTCCCTCTTCAAATAGGCCTTTTTTTCTCGCCTGTGTGAAGAAATCTATGGCAAAACTTCCACTTCTTTTCCTAAGCTTCATGCTCCGCTATAGGTGCAGCAGCACCTTTGCTTCTGGGATCAGTGATCTTCAACAGCAGTGCCCAGCGGATTGCATATGTGCACCTTGCCCCTCTCGCGCCGTGCACAGGACGTATATATATCGCTGTGCGGTCCAGCCACCCTCAGTTCTTTCTCTACTGCCTTTGGCATGGAACGGAACCATTAGGGTCCCTTTTTTCCTTAGATAGTGCCTTAGTCCATAGTTTATGCTCTCATAGTTAAGTTCTTCGTTTCTCTTGTTTCCTTCTATAAAAAAATTATTTTCCTTATAATTTATCTTTCCAACGCTACAGTTCTTAGTATAGTGTAGGTTTTCAATGCCCCATTTTTCTTACTTACATAAGAATGGCCATACTGGGTCAGACCAATGGTACATCTAGCCCATTATCCTGTCTTCCGATAGTGGCCAAACCAGGTGCTTCAGAGGGAATGAACAGCACAGGTAATCATCTAGTGATCCATCCTGTTGCTCATTCCCAGCTTCTGTCAAATCCCTGCCCATCCTGGCTAATAACCATTGATGGACTTATCCTCCATGAACTTACCTAGTTCTTTTTTGAACTTGCTATAGTCCTGACCTTCACAACCACCTCTGGCAAGAGTTCTACAGGTTGACTGTGCATTGTGTGAAGAAATACTTCCTTTTGTTTGTTTTAAGCCTGCTGTCTATCCATTTCAATTGGTAACCCCTAGATTTTTTGTTATGAGGAGTTAATAACATTTCCTTATTTGTTTTCTTCATACCAGTAATGATTTTATAGACCTCTGTCATATTCCCTCTTAGTCATCTCTTTTCCAAATTGAAAAATCCTAATCTTCTTAATCTCTCTTCATATGGAAGCTTTTCCATACCCCTAATAATTTTTGTTGTGATTTTCTGTATCTTTTCCAATTTCAATGTATCATTTTTGAGATGAGGCCACCAGATTTGCATGCTGTATTCAAGATATGGGCATACTGACGGAGAAGCTATTTCTTCACTCTTATGCCTGGCTCCCTGGTTATAAGAGGTGTGTTTTGTGTGGGGCTGCCTTCCTGATAACAGATGGCCATGCATAGTGTATCCACTGCTTGGGAGAGGAACATGTTCCTCAAAAGTGCTCCCACTACCTGGGCTTAAATTTGAAGGCTAGGAAGGACAGAGACATTAGACTAAAACAAATCCTAATGGAAAAGGCCCTTTAACCAGCATCAGACCTGGGTTCTTACTGCTCCCCAGGGAGATCCTCACACTCAGTGAGGTCATCTACTGACGCTCACTCTCCATGCCTGACAAGAGAAAAACATCCTCTGATCAGACAGAGGGTAAGAAGAGAGCGGCCGCTTCCATCGTGACCATGGTAGTAATGAGGTGGGCATCATAGCTACACCTTTCAGGATTCCCCAAGGAGGTACAAATGACAGTCAAGCACCTACCATTCGAGGAAAAAATCTGTTCTCTGAGTGTACCGACTACTCATTACACTCTTTAAAGGACTTCTGAGTGTTACAGAGCATCAGTTTGACAACCAACACTGTCACCAAAGGCCTCCCAACAGATGTAGACAGCCTTCCACACAAGGGGTACCATCTCATATACCTTCCAATAAGCAACAATTTTGAAGGTATGGTCAAGGCCCTGAGAACCTCCCACCTGCTCCACTCTTCTCTGCCACAGTTTGACAACTGGGTAGCTCCATTTTTATCATGTTGGATGTTCATCACTTTGGAAAAATGGGTCCTGGAGATTGTCAAGGGTCAAGGAAAGATACTCCTACCTAGCTATGCTATCCTGCCGCCCCACCCCCGGTCCCTCTTCAGAGACCCCTCGCATAAGTCTATCCTAAGGGGGGAGTAAAACATCTTCAACTGGGAGGCATAGAACAGGTCCCTGCACAACACAGAGGATGGGATTTCTATACCCGCCACTTCCTGGTTAAGAAGAAATCTGGCAATTGCCCTCCCATCCTGGACCTCAACTATCTAAACAGGTTTGTCAAACTGCAACGGTTCAAGATGGTCACCCTCTCCCCTATTATCCCAGCACTGGAATAGGGGGAATGGATTCTTGGCCCTCGACCTGCAAAATGCATTCTTCTATATCCCCATATATCCCACCCAAAGGTGCTTCTTAAGATTCGTCATCAGCAGCGACCACTAGCAGTACAAGGTGAGTATTTTGTGCCCTGCCTAGCTTGCTGTAGCTAATAGAGCTAGATTAGTACAGGGTATCTCAGCCAGTTCTGGCTGATTTTAGAAAAAACTCAGTCAGTGCGTTTACATCTCCCTGGGTTCCTGTCTGCTGGTTTCTTTCTGAGTGCAAGTAACTTCCATGTGTCTGAACATAACAAACTGGCGACAAGGAGGACGGACCTGTGCTGGTACTGCTACCAGTGAAAAAGCAGAAGTAAAACATAAGGAAAACCTTTTACTGTTCTGGGTGGCTGTGCTATTCGTGCTCACAGCAGAAACCGAACTAAAGCAAACAGATTGGGTAGGGGAAGGAAGGAAGCAAATGCTGGTGAAAGGAAATTACTAGAAATTGTGTGCTTCCCCAACACATGAATAAAAGACACTAAAAAAAAAAGAGAGAAAAAAAGGCAGCAATGGCTACACTCACTGGGCCCTTTGGACATTTTGATGAAATTTTGAAGCAATGGATCTCATATATTGAGCGTTTTGAGTTTTTTGTTGTTGCAAATGAAATTGGAGATGATAAGAAGGTGGCAACTTTCTTAAGTGTTGTGGGAGCTAACGCATTTAGTTTGCTACGCAGCTTAGTGCAACCTGATAAGCCAGGCACAAAACCTTACAGTGATATTGTGAAACTCCTGGATGCACATTTTTCCCAAAAACTACTGGTAATTGCAGTAAGATTTAGGTTCCACAAAAGGAATCAAGAAGAAGGTGAAACAATAGCCCAATTTGTAGCCACTCTTAAGGAGCTTGCTGAGAACTGTGAATTTAATGATGTGCTAAATGATACCCTACGTGATAGGCTAGTTTGTGGTCTGTGCAGTGAAGCAATACAGAAGCACCTATCGACAGAGGCCCAGCTCACTTGGCAGAAGGCCACTGAAATTATAGTTTCCATGGAACTGGCAGCAAAGGAAGCACAACAACTAAGTGCATAAGGTGTCACAAGAACCTACCAACCAGAGAGTGGGGAGCTGGGAATGTTACCGCTGTGGAAAGTATGGTCACCATGCTTCGGAATGCTAGGGTGAAGACCCAGTGTATCGACAGTGTGGCAAAAAGGGACACGTTGAGCGTGCCTGCACGCATAAGAAGGAAGAGTCAAACGGAACAGGCAAGCAGAAGAAAAAGAGCCCTCCTGTCTGGTGGACTAAAAAGGAAAATCTGCATGTGGTAGAGCAGGCTCAGGATGATCAAAGTGACAACCAGTCAGAAGAAGGAGTGGCACGCCACATCTTGTCCATGGCTCACGTTGTTCTCACATGAATGAGCTGGCTCACGTGAATACTGGTTAATGCTGCTGTTGGAAGGTAAACCTATACACGTGGAACTGGACACAGGAGCAGCAGTTTTGTTGGTCTCAGACACTGTGTATAAGGAGAAGCTAAAGCATCTTCCACTTAAGCCGACAAAAATTGTTCTGAAGACATACGCTGGAGAAGCTGTACCTATGTTGGGTATTACTGATGTTAAAGTGGAGCTCAATAGACAGACTGCTAAATCGCCACTGTTTGTGGTGGAAGGCAATTACCCTGCCTTAATTGGACAGTCATGGCTTAAGAAGATCTGGCTGAATTGGGCAGAAGTGCACGTGATGGCTAAGGGAGAAACAGGTCTGGAAGCTGTATTAAAGAAACATTCTGCTGTTTTTGAGAAGTATGAAAGGAATTGCTGTTAAAGTGAACATTAATCCTGGCAGCCGACCAAAATGTCTGAAAGCCAGAAATGTGTCATATGCTATCCAACCAAAAGTTGAAGAGGACTTGGAGCACTTGGTCAAAAATTGAGTCCTAGTACCTGTTACTCACAGCAAATGGGCAACACCAATAATTCCACTATTGAAGAAGGATGAAGATTGAAGAAATCCATTTGGATTTGTGGGGATTTTAAGGTTACTGTTAACCCAGTGTTGTGTGCAGAGCAATACTCTCTTCCCCACATTGATGACCTCTCTGCTGGCTTGGTTGGTGGACAAAAGTTCAGCAACAATGATCTGTATCAGTCATATTTACAGATGCACACCAATGAAGTCCCAAGAGCTGTTGACTATTGTGATGCATAAAGGGCTGTACCGATACTGTCACTTGCCCTTCGGAATAACATCTGCTCTAGCTTTGTTCCAGAGGGCTATGGACCAGATCTTGAGTGCCTTGCCAGGCATCCAGTGCTATCTTGAAGACATCCTGGTCACCGGCAAGAATGAGGAGGATTACCTTAAGAACTTGGAAGTTGCCCTGCAAAGACTGGAAGAGTACAGTCTACAAAGACAAATGTGAATTCTTCCAGTCTTCTGTTGAATATCTGAGAGATGTTATTGATGCTACTGGCCTTTGTAAGGCTCCTGCAAAGGTCAAGGCTATTGTGGAAGCTCCACCTCCTAAAAACTTGAGCCAACTTTGCTCTTTTTCAGGGCCATTGAACTATTATGGAAAATCTAGTTAGCAACATTATTAAAACCACTACATGAATCCCTCTGCCAAAACAAGGTCTGGAAGTGGACTGAAGCCTGTGATGTTGCATTTAACAAGGCTAAACATGCATTGCTAAATTCAGGTGTTCTGACACATTTTGTCCCGTTCTTACCTCTACAATTGGCTTGCAATGCCTCTTCTTGTTGTGTGGGAGCAGTCGTGTCACACATTATGCCTTCTGGAGAGCAGAAACCCATTGCTTTTGCATCATGCACTTTAAGCAAGGCAGAAGCTAACTATGCCCAAATCGAACATGAAGCACTGGGAATCGTTTTAGGAAATCGGAAATTTCATCAGTACCTATTTGGACAGAAGTTCACACTTCTCACCAACTATCAACCTTTAACATCAATTTTTGGACCATGCATCAGCATTCCACCATTGGCTGGTAGTCATATGAAAAGATGGGCATTGCTGCTTTCCGCACACACACATGAGATCAAATATCGGAGATGCAATCTGCGCTGCAATACAGATAGTCTCTCAAAATTACCTTTACCAGTTAAACATCAAGATATTGGTCAGAAAGAAATCTTCTACTTTGAACAGGTAGAGAAAACACCTGTCACTACTACTCAAGTAAAGAAGGCAAACTCGCGTTGACCCAGTACTGTCCCAAGTTATGGACCTAGTGATGCATGGAACATCTCTACAGGACTCTCAGATCTCACCTGACCTTCATCCCTACATGTCCAGGAAGATGGAGTTATCGATCCATTCTGGTTACTTGCTGAGGAATATGCATGTCATTATTCCACCACTCCTGAGATCGCAGATGTTAGAACAGCTACATTCAGGTCACTGTGGAATAGCGTGCATGAAAAAAAATGAATGAAGCTACTTTTGGTGGCCTGGCCTAGACACTGCCATTGAAGAGAAGGCAGTGTCGATGCCCACTCCAAAATTTCCCCATAGCTGCTGTTTTAAAATATATCCATAATTTCTGTTTTTCACAGGTGTTTGTCCCAGCATGTTCAGAGAGAGAGAACGCATAGAGTCAAGTCCACTTCACATGAGCCCTGTCTACTACCCTCCATTTCCCAGTTTGCCTAGTTATGCTAAGTTTCTGCAAAGGCCTGAAAATGGCTAAAAGCAGCAAGCAGAATAATGGATAGTCCATTCCAATAATTGGCAGTGGCTTGGACACCTGACTGATTGCTAAAATGTCCCAGTACTGTGCAAGCCACTCTGAAGCCCCAATCTTCCAGCTAGGGACACTGCTTTGTTGTCAGCTACAGTGGAGAACCCATGGGGATGTCACTCAAAGAAGAAGAGACGGTTACTCACTTTGTGCAATAATTGAGGTTCTTCCAGACGTGTATCCCCATGGGTGCTCCCTTACTCGCCCTCCTCCCCTCTGCTTCGGAGCACAAGCATAAGCTCTGTGGCAGAGAAGGAACTGAGGGCAGTCGGTCCGCGCAGCACTATATATACGTCCTGTGCACAGCGTGAGAGGGAGGACGACACGTGTGCGGGCCTACGGGCACTGCTGTTGAAGATCTCCAATCCCAGATGCAAAGGTGCTGCCACACCTACAGTGGAACACCCCTGGGGGGAACACATCTCGAAGAACCTCAGCTACTGCACAAGGTAAGTAACCTTCTCTTATTTGAATGGGTGCAACAGAACTGGATTCTTAACCTCCCTGAGCCTAAGATTTCCCATGTGAGAAGGAGGGATATAATAGTTATCTACACCACGAGGGTAGGGAGACGAGGTTAGACTTGCAAACCCATGAGATTTAACTATTACATTTTCAGGTATTAAAACACTTTAAAATGTATTTAAAATTGACAGGTCTTCAGTTTGCAACTGCAGAGGCTGAATCACTCTACCCACAAACACTTAGCAGCATTCCAGCAAATATCTCTTCCCTGTTCGTTCCCGAAGATCAGATAGCATGGCAATTGAGTCAAATGAGAACTAGGTCCTTGATCTCCTTGACAACCTATTATTGGTAATTTCTACAACTGGCTCTTTAAGGAACCAAACACAAAATAAGAGTCCTGTGCTCTATCCCTCATTAAACTTCAGGGAACTATAGGAACATGTTCTTTTTAAAGTGTAAAGGCTGAGATATGTAGGGTTGTTTGGACATCACTCCTGGAATGTATGTCAGCCTGGTATTTATTGCGCTATTTCTGTTTTTATCTGTCATGGCTAAGCCTACCCTCTCCATCCTGCTTTATCCTTCTGGTTTTGCTAAATAGTATACCTGGTCCAACCTAGCCTATCTCCCACTGAAATCTTAGTTAATTGTTTCTGCTATACAGTCCCTGATCTTCTGTCCTCCTGCTTGTGAAGAAGAGTGGCCCAGGTTTTTGCCACCAGTCAGAATTTAGTCTCTGTCCTTTATGATGCAAGAGTTTGAGTAAACACAGAGAATTTCCTTTTCATTGACTGTAGCTTGACACCCAGGAAGCATTCATAACCTCATAGCAATGACTGAAAAACAGCCACTGATAAACTGTCATTGTGATAAATCAAGCATGGTTTCTTCTGTACATTAATGAATTATTAACTGAAGTAGGCCAGAATCATTATTTGTTAATTTTTCTGTGTTTGTGAAAACTCAGCTCCAATGTGTCATTTGACCTACATTCCTAACCTAGGAAATTACTTTATGAAAGTCATTCAAAGTCAATTTTGTCTAGTGTGTGTTGAGTTTTCCCTACAGATTTCTATCATGCAGTTGATTAACTTATGATTAGAAAAATTACGGGCAGCACTGAGATCACTTTTTAATTTATTTCTCATGGCCTATTTTCCCCTTTCTTCCTTCCAATAAATCTTTCTCAACTAGCTCTTCCTTAGATTCATAGATGCTTGAGATTGGACAGATGTATTAGGTCATCTAGGACAAGCTTTGTCAGTACCAGAGCTTCTGTGTAAGTGATGGATTGAGGTATCCACAGCAAGGATGTAGTAGTGCATTCAGCAATGAGTCCACCTAACAGCACAAGATTAACCAGACAGTGTCCATCTACAGGTTTTTTTGTTTTGTGCCTCTCCCTTGGAGTCAGTCACTAGATGAAAATTCATCCCAGCCTATAATTCAACCATATTGTGCTCTGGAGCTGTCTCAGAATGAGTTGAGCAGCATGCATTTAAAGTGTGGATATAATAAGAAAAGGATCTACATAAAAATAGTACCGGCTTGCTCATTCCATCTGATTCCTGTGTCTGATTCAGAGGCATTTCTTGACTGCAACACACAAGTTTTCATTCTTGTAGAGAGAATGCATATATGGATGAGTGAGCTGGATTCTGTTCTGCCTTGTGTATAATCAACAAAATGGTCCAGCTAAATTCTGATTACAAATACCTTTATTACTGGTGGGGGGGGCAAGAGGAAACAAGGTTACCACTTGACTTTCAGGTCTCAGGTGCTAGCCTAGCAAAGGTAACCTATGTGGGGAGGGAGTCTTTTAACTTGTAAATGGAGACCATTTGTTCTAGCATGTCCTCACCTCTCCTCTCTTCTCTATCTGTCCATTGTCATAGTGTAGAACACATTTTAATTGACTGCTATATTAACCCTTCCCTCCCACTCACAATTGCATGGGCCACCTCCCTAAAGCAACTTCATAATGTACTTGTGTTAGCTGCAGCAATTGTTTATGTGGAGCTAAAATAATAGGGTATTATTGAATTCTGTTTTGGCTGATGTTGATGTGAATTAGCAGCTGGCAATTAGAAGCCAGTACCATGCAATTCTGTGCTTTTTTGTGAAACACCAGTAAATGCTTGGAGGACCACTGGTGGCCCTCAAACCATCATTTGGGATACCACTGATTTAATTTAACTTCTTTACCTGGTACCTATTGCAGTGGATGTGGCCTTCTCCTGCTCTCATTGAAGTCAATGATAAAACTTCCACTGATTCCAAGAGAAGCAGGTTCTGGCTCTATGGTGAACTTTCAAGTCAAGTTTCTTAAACATTATATCCTACAATTCATAGGAATGGGCTCATTCTGCATGGTAAGCTCATATTTTTGAAAGAGCTGTGCTTTTCTGAGGCTTAGCGATACTCTAGCAATTTAGGGTACACAATTTGTGTTATCGATATGTGAATACCAATAAATTGTCATTCTTACTTGCCTGAGCGCTTTTATCTTGGAAGCACTGTAGGAGCATTGAGTAATTACTCCTTGCAACACTCCTGTTGCATCCTCTTAACTGGAGCACCCTAATTTTATCCCAAAGCAGCGTTACTTCTAATTAAAAGCTACTTTTTAAAATAGAAAAAAAAAATCTGAAATGACATAAAATGAAATGCTGTACGGAATCAACCTGCAGAAATCAAAATGGTATTTGCTGTACCTTCATCTGAACTTTGTTTAGAAACTTCTGAATACACAGGAGTTCAGAATTTCATACTTACATTCCATCTGGTTAAGCATCACTGACCTCCTTGGCACAGGCTAAATGCATCCCTCTTAAGCAGCATTGCGGCTGATGCTTTCTGGATCAATAAGCAGTCCCTACAGTGCACTGGGTATGGCACAGCGTTCGATTGCAGCTCGTGTAGACGTACACTAGCTGGCTGGGGTACTGTGGCAGGGAGGCCAGGGCAACACTGGGCTTCAGTGAGGGTTAGCCGTAAGAGGAATTACCCAGGCTTCTGGGTAGGCTTGCGCCACCCATGCTGAAATGTGCACTGCGGCAGCTGCACTGCTCCAGGACCCAAACAAGTTATATTAAAGCGCACGTGAGCATGTCTGCACGAGCTGTGGTCACACCCTGGGATTGCACTGTAGATATACCCACTGTGGTTCAAGCTAAAACGGTTCCCAGAGGGAGATCCCAAT
Organism: Mesoclemmys tuberculata; assembly: GCA_007922155.1. Lineage (NCBI taxonomy): Eukaryota > Metazoa > Chordata > Testudines > Chelidae > Mesoclemmys > Mesoclemmys tuberculata. The sequence continues at coordinate 4,654,944 of ML675632.1, read as the reverse complement.
AAAGGGCCAGACACAAGCCATGCCCATGCTCCCTTGTTCTGGTGTTCCGTATTCTAACTTCCTGCGTACGAGGGAAATCATGCTCTGAAGAGGGCTACGCCCCGCTTCATGTGGGCATGAGGGCAAGAGCCAAGGCTGGGATTCCACCCTCCTCTATTGAGCCCAGTGAGATAGTTACGCCACGGAGTGTGGACCGTGTGCTGTGACACATCGAAGTTGACCCTTTCCTTGGAGCAACAGGGAGACGAGGAGGAAGATTGACTCCTCGAGTTAAATCAGCCTCCCTTCTGGGCTGCTCAACAACGTGTCGCAAACTAACTGTCTAAAGAGGACCTCCAGATTATGGGCCAGGCTATGAATCCTATATTCACCTAGGTGAGCAGTTACTCCCCAAAATTGTCTCTTTGATTTCTCCACATCCTCTTTTTATCACTACTTTACTCACTCATGTAACTAAGGGATTCAGAGTCTGGCTCTTAGTGGAGTGTTGAGTAATAGTATCTCTGTTCTACAGTAGGGAAACAGAAGCACAGACAGCAAGTGACTTGCCCAAAACCTCAGCGGGAGAGAGTCAGAGCTGATGTCCGATCAGGTTTAGACTCAGAAGTTCCTAGTTCAGATCACCAGACCTCACTGTAAGAAAAAGTATGCCATAAACAGATTCCAATAATTCACATGAGAGATTTTACGGTAGGAAGGTCTGCTACACCCCTCCACCTTGACTAGTTGCCAGATTCATTGTGTTTTGCCCCTTTTCCATGCCAACGGAGATGCTAGTCTCTGTGAGTAATGAGCTGTTATACAGGGCTTACATCTCATATTTGGAGTGTACCCGGTGTCGTTAAAAGTTGAATGCTCCTCTCACTTTCTAAGTCTGGAGTCTGGTTTCAGGATGAAACAACACATTAGGATACAAGCTGGTTTGTTTTTAATGGTGTTAAAACCACCCCAGAGCATATCACAATGAAAAAGCCACCAGCCTGTTTTGTCTCTGACCGAGATCTATGAGCCTGAACCAGTGCCCATTGGAGACATCATGAAATCAGTCATTGACTTCAGAGATAGTTTGTAGGCTGGATGTGAATGAGCTTTGATATCTCATGCACCCAATATCTTCGTCTGGGTGGCATCATATGGCTAGGTTTTCGTTAGTATGGACAGAGCAAAATGAGGGAATAGTCATAAAAGACAAACCTGTGGAATGGCAAAATGAGAAAACCCTTGTAGAAAGTAAACGTGTTTTATGGGAACGTCGTTAGCATTTAGATTTATGTAGTGCATAAATCTGAAAGACATAAAATGTCAGGTCATTACACAGCACTGAATCATACCAGCTATCTGTGAGCAGAGACATCCAGACACACCTGTCTGCTCACGCTCACTCTGACTCAGAGAGAGAATAAAAACCTGATTTGACATCACAACTGGGGTTGGAGCTGTTCTCTCAGTTAAACAGTTTCCCTGGACTTTCTCTAGTTTCTGAGAGAACCTCTCTTCTCAAGCTTTATCTCACACTATATAGTATGTTGGGAATATTTTCCAGTTGTCTTTGTGTCTTTTTTTAAAACTATGACTATTGAGCCTTCTTAGCATTCTATCTATAATCTTATGCTTGAATATGCCCTTAAAATGCTGGCTTTGGTCCAGCAGATTTTTTCCTTCATCTTCCTTATTTACTATCTCTTAATTTCTCCTACCCTACTAAACTCTACACAGGCCCCTTCAATGTTATATGCACCCTGAATATTCAGTTAATGTCTTGTTTCCTAAGCATTTGCATGCTTAGTTCCAGCATTGCTAGCGTCTTCTTAACATCCATAAACAAAAAACGTACTCTGAAATCTTAGCCTGATAAAACCATTCTGCATTTGTATACTTGACTGGGATCTTTGATGCAAATCACTGTTATTTTGGATGTGCTCAGTGTATCAGCACCATCTACAACAAAAGGAAACTTCAGGAAGAAGTTGTCTCTATAAAGACCAATGGAAATGCTTAATAGTGCTGTGAAACAGTGCACTAGGGGATGCAAAATACCCTTCCTTCCCCCACCCTTCCTTTGTTCCTTACCAAATATTTATTGGTAACATTCACACTTTTATTAACAAAACTGCAAATGCAGGAAAGGCCAATACATCTGCGTTACTTTGGAAAATGTCGTCCTAAGGCTCAGAAATTTACCCCAGAGTAAGGAAAACTCGTTTTCTTTATGATCCTGACACACTAGATGAGCTGAGCTAGGGTAGTCACTTGGGGGGAAATGTTCAGAATAGTCATTTGCACACTTACTGCGCCTATACTGGAAATATGTGCCTATGAAGCTGGTGGGTTACTCCTGTACTTCTTGATTATATGCAGGCAATCCCAATAAGCAGAATTTTGCCCGGTAGGTGTGATTTTTTTAAGAAGACTATTTTGAAAATTTAAGTTCTAATGACGATCACTTGGAGGCATGGTTTTTATTTACACGCAGTACGCTGGCTGATGTTTGGCAAGCCAGTCTGCAGTCACACTGATATCAGCACGATCAGACACTGAGTAGCAGGAACAAGCATGCACACAGCTCCAGGTGCTAGACACCATGGTGAATCCAGCTTGTCATCTCTCGGAAACAAGAGCGGAGTGTTTCTCGCTCTGAGATTTCTATTTACTTCCACAGATGAGATTTATTTAAATGAAGACTCTTTTGTCACCTTGTGGAAACCGATCTTAGTCAGCTTTTTCTGGTTCAGTTTCAGGTGATCTAATTTGTTGAGGTACTAGAATGTCAGTGACCAGGATAGGGGTGGTCATGCCTAGTGATTAGAACAGGAGTCGGTAGCCAGGAATCGGAGCCCAGGGTCAGAGCTGGAGTCACAAATCAGACACCAGAGCCAAAGGTCAGACCTGAAGTCAGAAATCTGAGCTGAGGGTCAGAACAAGGTTACCTGGAATGAGGCAATACAGGAGCAGTAAAGGCAGGTTTAAGGGTCAGAGCATGGCTAACATGCAACATGGGGCCCAATGATCACATCACCTTAAGTTTCTTTAAATAGAAAACGTTTATAACAAACAAACAAATATAAAACAAAACAAAAAAGTAGAATCTCACCCAAATTGTGCTGGCTTGTGTATTTCCAATGATTGGAACCTCGCCCCACGGGGACACTTTTCATTGACAAACTGTTCTGTGATGCTGTCCAGTTCCAACCTGGCTGTCTCATCTTTCTCAATTGCAAGGAGAACGGGGTCAGTCCGCTGTGTCTGTGACACAGTGAATAGCATGTAACTTTTGACACATCTTAATGTGCTCCTTGCACATTCAGCAATAGACACGCCAATTGGTATGGTGCGACAGAGTCGATACAACACTTTCGTTTCTGGTAAAACATCATCAAGAAAACTTGATACTAGAAATTCAGTCAACTCTGGACCACAAGTGACAAACTGAATATCTCAGTGTCCTTTGTAAAATAATACATCTTGAAAGACATAATCTCATGAACCAAATCTAAAGAAAATGTCACTATTTTCCCATGCATTTTTAAAGAACTTCCTCTTTTAAATCTTCTACATTTATACTTTGAAGTCAACTGGGATGGAGGAAACCAAATAGAGTAATTACCTCTTGAAATCCCTCATACTAAGATTTTAGTTCCCTGATCATATTGTCTAAGACTTTGACATATTTCCTTCAATGGTTATCCTTAGCTGCTAACACAGAATCCTGTGCAAATTCATTTTTCATGTGGCATACACATCTCTTGCTGTGGATTGGTCAGTTTACATTTTCACAACCCATTGCTTCACACCTTTACAATTCTTTTAAAATTTCCTCATGCTTTTCTTCAGATCAGAGTTTGCCGAGCTCATTCACTGTGATGTCAAATATCTGGAGGACTTGGAACAGGTCAATTTTCTTTGTTGAAGGATTCCATATCTGGAGCCATTATAACTAATATCCTGTGCCACCATAACAGACTGAGGTAGAACATCCAATCCATCAAAGACAGATTGCTTTATGTTCAACATACATCCTCTCTATACCTGAATTCAGTGAGTTTAATCTTCTAGGCATTCAATTATATGCTGAAAATTTACTATCATTGCCTCAGTGGCTTTCATTCAAGCTGGCCATCCAGTCTTGCACAGTGCCTTAAGATGTAAAGGTCTCCTTTAAAGGCCTCTTCAATTTCATCTGCTGCCTCAATCCTATCAACTTCTTCAAGGGCCTGAAGTGCATCATCAAGTTCCGCTTCTTTTGCAAAACTGTACTCTCTTGAGCAAGAGTTTGAAGATAAAGATTATTTCTGCAGAGAAAGACCTGGGGGTGAAGGGGGGGTTAGAGTGGACAAGAAGCTGGATATGAGTCAACAGTGTGCCCTTGTTGCCAAGAAGGCTTACGGCATATTGGGCTGCATTAGTAGGAGCATTGCCAACAGATCACGGGAAGTGATTATTCCCCTCTATTTGGCACTGGTGAGGCCACATTTACAGTATTGTGTCCAGTTTTGGGCCCCCACTACAGGAAGGATGTGGACAAATTGAAGAGTCCAGTGGAAGGCAACAAAAATGATTGGGGGCTGGAGCACATGACTTATGAGGAGAGGCTGAGGGAACTAGGTTTGTTTAGTCTGCAGGAGAGAAGAATGAGGGGGGATTTGATAGTGATCTTCCACTACCTGAAAGGGGACTCCAAGGAGGATGGACTTAGGCAGTTCTCAGTGGTGGCAGTTGACAGAATAAGGAGCAACGGTCTCAAGTTGCAGTTGGGGAGGTCTAGGTTGGATATTAGGAAAAACTTTTTCACTAGGAGGGTGGTGAAGCACTGGAATGGGTTGCCTAGAGAGGTAGTGAAATCTCCATCCTGAGAGGTTTTTTAAGGCCCAGTTTGACAAAGCCCAGCCTAGGATGATTTAGTTGGAGTTGGTCCTGCTCTGAGCAGGGGGTTGGACTAGATGACCTCCTGAGGTCCCTTCCAACCCTCATAATTATGATTCTATGATTTTAGACTGAATCGTTAGTTTTTACTATCGACGGTGACTGAGTCAGCCAAATATACAAATATTTCCAAAGTGCATGCAGTAGCCCTAAATGTCCCACTCCCAACTCTGCTTATCTCCATTTGTTCAACACAAGTCATTCCCAGATACGTACTCTATCAGCAAGGTAGCAGGAGTGCTTAAGCACCAATAAATCACATTTAGGGATCTCTGAATAAACCCTATTTAATAGCTTTAACACTCTTAATATTTTTATTTGCCTAGGAAAGGAAGCTTTACCTATTTGGCGAGAGCCAGTAGAGTGTGGATGCAATCTCCTCAGTAAGAAGTTGACTTGCATTTCCAGTTCATTAGCATTCATTTCTCGATGTCTTGGTGTCCCTCAGGAACCACTACTTTCCCGTTTGTTTGGAAAATGCAAAGCAAAAGTACTCCCCAGGACAAAAGCAACTCGCCTAAATTCATGCTGGGGCTCATGATTTATGAGTTGTGAGGGGAGGCTGAGGAAACTGGGCCTATTTAGTCTGCAGAAGAGAAGAGTGAGGGGGGATTTGAGAGCAGCCTTCAGTTACTGAAGGGGGTTCCAAAGAGGATGGAGCTAGGCTGTTCTCAGTGGTGGTAGATGACAGAACAAGGATCAATGGTCTCAAATTGCAATGGGAGAGGTCTGGGTTGGATATTAGGAAAATCTTATTCACTAGGAGGGCAGTGAAGCACTGGAATGGGTTGCCTAGGGAGGTGGTGGAATCTCCATCCTTAGAGGTTTTTAATGGCCAGCTTGACAAAGCCCTGTCTGGGATGATTTAGTTAGGGTTGGTTGTGCTTTGAGTCGGGGGTTGGACTAGATGACCTCCTCAGGTCCCTCCCAACCCTAATCTATGATTCAATGTTAATCCCCCTAGTCATCTGTGTAACAAAATATAAATAAATTGATTTATTTAAATGGTAATCAGTTAAGATCTAACTAACTTCTTGCTATTTAGGCCATTTTAGTTTAATTCAGTTTGGACAGCAGAATGTGATTGGTCTGTGTCTATTACTCAGGTTCATTCTGTTTACAATCAGTTTTACTTTCCAGTACCTGTGCTGTAGTTGTGTTTGGGATTCCAGCAGTATAGGGACATGTTCTGTATGGAGCAGATTTACAGAAGAGCTAGGGTCCCATTTAGACGTGAATAAGAGCCAGATTTTCAAAAGGGTTCAGCACATAGCACTCTCACTCTGGCACTTCATGGTAGATTTTCAGGAGCTTAACTGTCCAACGTGCTGACCTCTTCTGAAAAGTGAGTGTGTGTGTGTGCGCACGCGTGCACACTAATGCCTAATTGGCAGAATAATCTTAAAAAAAAAAAGCTGAGGGCTGGATTGTGTCACTCGCGGTCTGATTCAAAACCCCTTAAACTCAATGGAGTGATTCGCGTGGTTATCAATGAGTGTAATAGAATATGCTAACCTGTATTCTATGGTTCAGCCACTAGGCGTCACCATGTATAAAATATCTTATTTAAAGGAACCTCAACCATACCTGTCAGAGCATTAGAGAATCTTATGGTGAACGCATCTGGTATGTATAAGCAAGCTCTGTGACTCATCCATATCTGGTAAAGGAACGTGACAATGGGCTTTAGGAATGGTCCCTTCCATTATGCAGTGCGACAGCAGCCTGGGCTGTCTTTTAGAGTTTTGCAACCAGCTCTGCTGGTGCTTCCAATTCAATATGTGGCTTGAAAGTTGTTGGGTGATGTTTGGATCTGGGTTTTATCTCTTTCTCTGCCCCCAAAAGTGATGTATGGAAAAGACCCTAAATGAAGGATTTAAAATACCTGACAGTATACTTTTTAATAGGGAGGATTTTTTTAACCCACTTTTACAGGTGTTTTTAATAAACATTACACACGGATTACTTAACAGATCAACCGGGTTTTTTTTTAATACTAGAAACTGCAGTTCCCAGCACATTTCAGCATACTAGGAAAATGCTTGAAATTCCTGGCTAATAAAATATTTAAAAGCTTGTAACCTAACCTCCTGGAAATCTAACAGCGGCACACTCAAGCCCAATGCTGTGTGGCTGGATTCCCAGGGTAAAAGAAGCAGATTCTCTGCTTTCACAGAAAGGTCACAGAGTGTCTATTGGAGGAGTTTTTGAACATTTTGAAACTCTCTTGGAGGCTTATAAGAATTCGCCCAACATTGGGTTAGCTCATCCTCCTCCATCAGGAGGGGAAACGTACACAGAATACTCCATGAGGTTCTGCCTTTGTGAAGCAGAAGAGGTAAGATCATGAATAGAACGGGCCCAAGCTCAAAAAACTTCTGTACAGTTCAAGGATCTGTGGGGAAAAATCAGGGGAAACCTTGCGTATCTTCATTCAGACATGAGCATCAGATCTACCAGTCCCAGTCCCCCTTCACCCAGTCTTTGAAAATTTAAGGAAATTATAACAACTGGTTTTACTTCAACCCGTTTGGTTGGGTGACTCAAAGCTTTCTAATAGACTACAGGGGCATTAGCCGAAGACAACTTATTTTGTCTCTATCGAAGTCTCATGACTCATGTTTGCAACCGTATTTAATTATTTTTCAGCCCCATTTACTTGATACTGAAGTAAAGCTCACTCATCTTTAGTTCCCTGGATTGTCCCTAATCTCTTTAGTTAAGATAGGTAAAGCGCTGGCTACTCCAATACAGTGGAACAGCTCCCCTGGTAGGTTGTAAATTGTCACAGTTCCATTGACTTCAGTGGAGTGATGACAATTCATACCATTGATGTGTCTGCCCCAGTGCCTGATTTTAATGTTAGACTGTGTATTTTGGGGCCTGGTCCTATTCCCATTGAAACTAATGGGAGGTTAGCCACTGACTTCCCTGACAGCAGGACAGGAGTTCAAGCACTTCATTCCTGAAAGCCTGAGAAAGCTTATTTAGCACTTGCTGTAGTGCATGGGACTCAGCAAATGAAGGAGAACAAAGACACAGCAATATGATGAGGAAAGGAAATAACATCAGCAAGGAGAAAAAGTTGGCCTTGAGTTTGAGCGCTTTCAGGTCATTGTGGTTGTTCATCAGAGACAATGGTACTTTAATAATGGCAACTAGTCAGAGGGTATTATTGTCAACGTGCAGTTTCCGGCGCACATGGCACCCAGTTTATATTAATCAAGATGGGTTCTAGGCTTTGTCTAGCTGATTATTCTATTAAAAGCACAACATTTGCCTTTAGACATCAGGCAAGTGTGTCAAACGTATGGGACAGACTGAAGGGCACAGCAGGATTCCGGGGCAAATGCTAAATCCTTACTAGCAACCTAGTTAGAAAACCTAGTAACACATGTACTTTTGGACCCAGATTTGTAAACCCCAGGTTCCTTTTTATTTCTGCCTGAAATAGGTCATTTAGATATCTAAACAAATAAATGATTGTCAGGAGGCCAGTCAAAGATGTGCTGAAAGTAGGGTTTCAGATGCTTAAATATCCACTCAGCTTTTTCTTCCCCTGAAAATATGTACGCCAGTTCCCCTGGCTTAATGAGATTCGTGCCTTTGCAATCAAAGCAGCTTGTGATATACAGGGAGAGAGTGGAAATCTGTGCCCGCTGTACCACCCAGACAGACACACACTTCAGTAGTTAAGCACGATTGTCTCATCTGATGCACAACACAAGGAATGGAGAAGAGTGCAGGTGGTACCATACAGCCCTCTGCACAGTGGACCGAAATGAGAGCAACACAGTGTGCTGCCGTATGCATGGGTGATGCAGAGACTAAAGCATTGGGAAAAAGAAGGGCTGTATATTATATATCATATTAAATGTATATTATATAAATTTTAATTTATAAGATTATGTATTTTCATTATAAAGAAATACAAATCTAGCCACCATTCATACAAAGAAACTCCTAGGTGCGGACTAAAAGACATATGTGGCATAAATGTGCGGATGGTAATAAAAGGAGGCCATAAAACAGTGTTTAGCCCTCTGGGAGACCGTTAGTCCATGCATTATGCTTTTCTGGGGCGATGAGTAAAACATTCTCTCCATAAAAAAGAAAAGTTGGGGGAATGTAGTAGAAAGTGAGAACCTAAGACACAAGACCTAGTATGATGGGCTAGGGCCTGAGGCCTGAGCAAGGCAGCAGTTAAGTCCTGTTATTATGAAGGAAAGCTAGCAGAAATCAGAAATCACAAGAGCAGAGCTGGTATTGCAGAAATACACGTTCCTAAAGAAATGCTAGGCACAGAACATGCAAGCACATTCCAGAGCATCCTGATACCAGGAATGGCACAAGCACACTCCTCAAAAATAACAAGGACATACTGCCCCCCACCCCAAGGTCAAAATAACAATATAGTAGAGTTGTTCTGATTGACCAATTCCATACAAAGTAAAGGGTGGTATCTTACCATGTCAGAGGGTGGCAACTACACACGTCAGAGAGGCAATATGAAACTTGTGTGGATCCGTGTATAAAAAACAGTTTCAAAAAGAATGTCTTTGTCTGGCCAAGGGAGGAATGGACAGTCCCGTCATTTACTGAGTCAGGCCATTGTCACGGGAATGCATGTATTAAGTATACTAGTAGCATGTATAGGGAGCTTTTTACCGTGCTTAGTTGGCGATAAACCTGGCCTGGTGCCTTCGTTACTGAAATGGATCTCTGGATCTCTTATTGGGTAAGTCAGTCGTGGTTTGCTGTATCAGCAATTTGTGCAGTGCTGGGACAGCATACGCAGTGGGAGAACACACATGCAGCCAACACCTAATGACAGGTGTATTGGAGACCGTGGACTAAGGAACTGATATTCCTGACGACTCTATACTTTCTGTGTCTGATAGAAAAGAGGACAGAAATGAAACAGTGGCTGAAAATGTGTGTTATCTTACAACTGGGATGTTTAGCCTTAGATATTGTTCAGATTAACTTTTTTTTAAAGGAAGTTCAAGAACAATAAAGTAAAAACAAGAGCATGGTTAGTTTATTCAGAAAGTAAAGAGTGTGTGTTTTGTGTACCGTGCCTTCTTTTCAAATTAAGTGCCTTTTCTATAGGATCCAATGACTAGAAGAATGGTGCAATGTGTGTTCTACAGCAGAAAAATTCACATTACCACAAGTCATGTGTCACCGCTTTGAAAATACAAGGCAGTGCCAAGGGGTGAGTCAGCAGAATTGATGTGCAACAATTGGAAAAAGAAAGGCAGCACTGGAGTCTCCGGAGAAGTGTTTTAAGACGTTTATCTCCCACAGTAAAATCTCTTGCGATTCATGGACTGCCATTTTGAGGTGTGCACTACGGCAGTTACCTTGGAATATTGAAACTGATTTCACAATTAGATCCTTTCCTGTAGAACACTTGCAGCGGTATGGGAAAGTGGGTAGCGGGCATACTTCATACCTCTTTAAACCTGTAGGCAATGAATTTATTCAACTAATGAGTGATAAATGAAGTACACAAATTCTGAATGAAGTTAAGAGTGCACAATATTATCAAATAAGCATTGATTCAACTCCAGACATTTCACATGTGGACCAGTTAACATTCATAATAAGCTGTGTAAAAGAAGATGACAGAGCCATAGAAGGATTTTTTGGCTTTATACCCAATGCAGGGCATGAATCTCAACAGCTCACAGAGACTGTACTGAATACTTTGGATAAATATGGCCTAGACGTTAGGGACTGCTGTGGTCTGTCTTACGATAACACAAGCAACATGTCTAGTGCGAACTCAGGAGTACAAGATAGGTAGAATAAGGGAAGTGAATGGGTTGGCTCAGTATGTCTCGTGTGCAGCTCACTCACTTAACCTTATGCAATCATATGCCTCCGAGTGCTGCAACAAAACAATGTCTTGTTTCTGTACTTTGCAACAGCTGTACAACTTTTTCACTGCCTCTACCCATCATTGGGGCATATTAATGTCTTGTATCAAACCCTGTACACATGTAGTTAAAAGCTTATCCCATACATGTTGGTCATGTTGACCAGTGAGACAAGATGCATGCCAGGCTCTTCCACTGAAAAGGCAACAACGTGAAATGAATCAAGGAATATTCTTGACAAACTCAAATGCCTTGAGACTGCAACTATGATGAATGACTGGGAAACCATATTTCAGCAGTTCAAAGCAGTCAATGTAAAATTCCAGAGTGTCCGCAATGACTTGAGAACAATTGTTCAGTTGTACAGTTCTCTTTCTGAATTTATGACAAGCACAAGAGACAATTTCGATCATTACAAACAACTCGCTAAATCTGTATTCAGACTAAATGAATATGAGTATGAGCATAAATGGAAAAAGAAACATAATCCCAGGTTTGATGATAACAAAGAAGACAAATTACTGAAAACAGGTTGAGACAAGTATTGTATTAATACTTTTAATGTAGTGATGAATAGATTACATGAGAATTATGGTGATGAAGTGAGGCTTACAACATATTGTTTGAACACTACAGTTTTCTAGAAACGTTAAAGACATTGACTATACCAGAAATCTCGATGGATGCTGCTAATTTGTTAGTGGAGTTCAGTGAGGACTTGGAGGATTCGTTTACAGATGAATGCATCCACCTCAGTGGACAACTGAAGGAGTTGATGGAGGAAACAACCATCCTGTTGACACAGTTATGCAGTTTTGTGCGTGAGAAGGACTTACAGGATACTTATCCGAACGTTAACATTGCCTTTTGCATTTTTCTCTTACCCCCAGCAATGAACTATTCCAGGGAATGATCCTTTTCCTTGCTGAGAAGAGTTAAAAATTACTAGTGGGGATCCATGGTGTGAGAACAATTAAATGCACTCTCCCTTCTAACTATTGAAGGAGAACTTCTTTTAAAAGATATGGACTGCGAGGATATCATTAATGCGTTCGCAGAGCAAAAGTCGAGGATGAAACATATGCACGTGCAGTAAAGTAGCACCTACCTGCTACCTATGTGATTGCTTTAATTACATGTATTATCGTTTATATTTCTCTTTAATTTTTTATGGAAAATACGAATGTTAGCTGTAGTTGGAGGAGTGGGCTGGTGACGATGCTGTCACTAGGGGCGCGTAGGGTGTAAATCCAGCTCTGCTTCCTTTGCTTGTTTTACTTCACGTTTATTGCTGACTTCCATGCCGTGCTCTTTTATTCCTGACTTCCATGCCATGCTCCGATCCCAGGTCCCTTTGTGGCCTTGAGGTTGGTTCCCCATCTGTGAAACGGAGGAGATAATACTTCCTTAGCACCTGCTGGAGTTGTGAGGATTATTTTGTGTGGAAGCTTGTACGATGCTTTCAAGATGGAAGCTGGATGGGCTGGATGGGCACCTTGCAGTCTGTCCTGAGTGAAAAATGGCATGTAGTTGTGCCAGGAAAGGAATAGGGACCAGCAACAGCCTGTGTCCTGTTGTAGCTTATTTCCGTCTCCTTGTTAAACTGGCCATCACATTAACAGACACATGAAGGGAGAGATGAACCTAAGGCTGCACCAGTCTGTGTCATCCCAGGCAGGAGCGGAGCACTGTCTCCTGAACCCTCACCACATTGCGGCCCATGATGCTAGCAGCCTGTGCAGAGGAATAAAGGGGTGTGCTACATCCCCCAGTCATCAGTGCAGGTGTGTAGTCTGGATCATGAGCCAGACCTGCGTAAGTGCAGCTCATTGTTAGCACAGGTGTTGTCACCCATAAGCAATATTGTAGTGAACTTCCTAGTCGATGACTGCCCTCTGTGGTTGGGAGGCCTGTATTGTTGAAAACAACAGAATCTGGATTCTATCTCAGCTACCACCGTGGCGTAACTATCGGAGTAACAATTATATACATTGAGGAGAAGAGCGGGGTGAAATTTTTTAATCAACCTTGTTTTTGATGACACTGCAGCATCTTGCAATTTCATGACAATTTCACCAATGTGTTCATGTGGGGAGAAGGATGGGAAATAAAACAAACAAAAATGCATCTAAACATTTGTTTTAACGTTGTTTTGAATGAAATTTTTCAATTGAAACTGACTTCTCATTCTGAAATTGCCTTCAAATTTATTTTTAGAAATTTAAAATGAAGAGTGTAAGAGATGCTCAAAATCTAAAATGAAACATTTTTGTTCAATGCACAGTACATTTTTTTGATTCACTGTGTTTTAAAAAAGCTTTGTTTGATCCAAAACAAATTTTTGGAATTGCTAGTGGACAAAAAATCCATTATGCGCACTGGTCTGTGGCGGAGTTCTTGTGATCTAGTGGTTTTCTACATTATCTTAATGCACCATCTTTTATCTTTCTGCCCATCTTTGTAAGGTATTTGTGCTACCTAAATGCTATGGTGACTGGCGTGTTGCCTTTCATTCAAAGATCTGAAAGCACTTCCTTCATTTTCAAAATAAATGATGTGAAGGGGACCTCAACAGTTTCCTAGGGGACAGTCATCCAAATCACACAAACTGCTACAATATTTGGTGCCCACTGGTAGCCTTTCTGTCAGCCTCAGTAGAGGCCAAAGCTGGATTGGGCATGGTGATTGAACTCTTCTGTCATCCTTAGAGGTGGTCCCACCAGCTCAGGATGGAGCACATTCCCCGCACGTTGCCCTATAAAGCTCACACTACTGTTGCCTGTGCTGTACCAGTTCTGCAATAAAAAAAGGTCTTCGCTCTCCAGAGCTGCCCCCCCGGCACCTTTCATATGTTGCACATACACTCTCTCTCTCTGTCTATCCCATATCACTTCAGAGGGAAGGGTGGATGCTCAATATCTGAAAATGAAGCCAAATAATAGCTCATGATATTTGGCACTTACAAGGTTGATAAAAATGGTATTTGGTACCTCAATCAGCACTTACATGCCTTCAACAACTTTTTACATACTTAAGTGTGGATCCAGGCTCCTAGTTTGTGGCACCTGTGTTTAAAAGTTGGGCCCTTAGAGAGGAGCTGCATTAAAGTCCTTTGCTGGTCTTTACAAGATCAACATAAATCACTGTCCTTACACGTAAGTCTGTGAAATTTCGTGATCAGTGCCTGGAATATGTTTTTTGAGAGTAGCATCTGGCTTTTCCTGGTTCTTCCACCCAATCTAGCCATGAGCAATACTACTAGCCTTGTGCCAAATGTACACACAAATTAACCTTGTGCAAACAGAGCTCCTCTTTTTTAGAAGCACTGTTGTACCGCATTTTGATTGAATGCTAACTGCTTTCTCTAGCTATTAGTTTACCAGCTACTGTCACTGGGCCAAATTCAGATCCACAGTAAGGTGGTGAAACTCCAGTAAAGTCAAATTTAGGCATAAGGATAAGGGGGCAGAGATAAGGTTTAGTAGCAAATGGGGAGAGCAGGTGGGAAGAAGAAGAGCAGAGATTCAAGAGAGGGAGGCCATGCACAGGACAGTTTTGAAGTCTGTAAATTAGTCATCATACAATTTAGAGCAAATACTGTAATTGTCTTATTCTCAGTGTATTCTGTTCCTCATATCTGTGTTACTGGGTTAAAGTTACATGATGCACTGATAACTGGTTGTAGAATATCTAAATAAATGTAATTCGGTGGACAAGAAGCAAAGACTCTAGTACACAAAAAAGACAAAACAAAACTCCACAGCAAACAAGGTCCTTGTTCAGTGCTATGCATGTAAAATGGTAAAGCAGAGGTCCCCCCCCACACACACACACTGATTTGTAAAGGGGATGCATGTCCTGTAGCTGTCCCCAAGGGATCACATGTTAGTTGCCATCAGAGATAATGTAATAAGACGTGTGCTGGGAAGCCCGGCAGTGCTGGGAAGCCCATTTATAAACTATCTAAAGATCACAAACTGTAGCTTGGCACAGGCCAAACGAGTATCCTCAAAAGTATAAAAAGTTGCTGTGTTAGCTCACTTACAACATGGAGTTCCACTCTCTCCCCATGATGGAATCTCTCATCTCTCCAGCCATTTCCTAACAAGCCGTGTACTTCAATTCCCTGTGTAATTAGATAATAAGACAAAGGCTGAAAAAGCAAAATAATCAGCTCTAGATATTTGAATCTGAAACTGCAGATTAATATTTCCCCTGCCTATCTCTAGCATCTAATTAGAATTGTGTTGAGCTGACAATGCCTGTCTGGCGAGGATAGAAAACTCATTTCCCTTCCTGCTGTACCGATGTTGGGTAAATAATTCCCAGCTCAGCTCAGTAATGTGTTGTCTTAGCTCTTGCATTAGGTACGTCACAGTTGGATTTTGCATTGTCTCCACATTATTAATTCTTGAGTCACATGCGGGTTATTGCTAACTGTAGTACGTACGCAGCTCCCGGGAACTCGATGAGGGGCATGATTTTATTAGCTGCCCTAGCGTCCAAGTGCTTTCAGTTTTCTTTGTAACTGGAGTGTTTCTGACCCCTGCTGTGGGATCGTGGCTCAGGCTGTCTCACACTGCTGCTTCACCTCTGAGTGCTCCTAGGCAGAGCAAGTGGGTTTCCAATCATCACAAAAGTTCTCCCAAGCCCTTCACAATACGAGCACCAAAGGGAGCCAAGGCATCCAAGCATGAAGACGCCAAGGGTGCGTTGTGGAGACCCCCACACCAGCCAGGAGATGGGGCTAGAGAAAGTGTGTGTCTGTCCAGACTGCCTCCCCAGCATTCGGAGAGGAGGAAAGAGCTCTGCATCAGAGGGAAGGTTGGGTGTTGGAGGATGATCTGGGAGCCCTAGCAACTTGCTGAAGTCAGAGAAATAAACTGCATTGTGAAATCAAATCTGCACTATTAGTAATAAGACTCGGGGAGCAAAATAAAACACAATTCTGTGCCAATCCTGTGGGCTTGATTCTCAGCTCATTTACCAAATGTACTCTACTGCAGTCAATGGAATCAAACTAATGAACAGCGCAAGTCAGAGGAGAATCAGGCTATATACTTTATATACCTTAACAAAAAGGCAAGGGATTGAGTATTGCATGGCAAAAGTTCTATGCCAGATACAGGGCATCTCTATGGAACATTATGTGTATGATCGTTAATTTAAGTACAGCACTGTGTTCAAATGCAAGACACTCCTCTTTGTGAAGCCCGTCCAATGATGATGGGGACCAAAGACACAAGCTGTATCTTACAAAGGAGGACATTTAACAATATAAGCCACTGAGTGCTTCTAAGCATGGGCTTGAAATCCTGTGTGGAATTTTCCTCCCTTTCCTTATGTCTGAAGCTGGCACTTAGATACAACAGTGATCGCCACTCTGCAACCACCTGCATAGATAGATAGTGCTAAACTGCAGCAGCATATGCTCAAAAATTAACAAAGCCCTGTCAGTCTGTTCCTACATTCCTCTCGCTGAAACTTATTGCGCAGTGACCTCCAGTCTCTACTGGGGACTTGGGTGCATTTAAAACATAATTAGAAACGCTGTATTTGGATCAGATGATTCTATTTCACTATGCGCTGATAGTTTATTGGCTTCAGAGCGAACAGCCGGATATGTTTCTGAGAGGCTCAGCATTGTGGCAGGAGGAGGGAATCGCTTTTATAGCCATATAAAGGCTCACTATGTTCCTGAAATGACGCTGTACGTTCTTGAAGGAGAATAGTAATGCTAGACATGCTAACTTGTGAGGGTAGCAGTCCTACACCTGACTTCACTGCAGATAATTCCCATGCAGCAGAGCTTGTGCATTTCCGCTTCACAAGCAGATGGGCAGGATATTGAGGGCAGGGCAGACAGGGTTCACTTTGCACAGCAGGACTAGGGCCATAGCTGGCGGTGGGGTGGGGAATCCCCTTGTCCTCTGCCCAATGGTGGAGCTGCAGAGGAGCGTGTCAGTTGACAGGCTGAAGAAGCCACGGTGAAGTGACAATCCTTTAGGAGAAGATTCCAGCCTTTCCCCTGGACACTTCTGTGCAGCAGCCACCACAGATACTTGGCTGGGTGCTGGCACATGAATTCAGTCCTTTGTTGACAGCTGTAGTTTTAAAGTGCAGTTTCTTTTCTCCAGAGCCAACAAGTATTTTATCTGGTTTTGTTCTCACTTCACACCAGTACTTGGATCACACGAAGGGAACATTAATATGTAGCTTATAAAGGGTTGATAAATGCTTAAAAGCTGTTGTAACAAAGTGGAGCGGGGGGTGGGGGGGAGAGGTATCTTGCCCTCGTGGGTCTTGCGCTCTCCCGGCTGGCCGGTGGTGCAGCTGGGGGAAGGTCCTGGGAGGGGCCGGGGCCTGCTCTGCCCCTGAGTACTGCTACCTTCCCTGGGGTCAGTCCGTGGTCCACCCCCTGCTTCCCCAGCCGGGGAAGCTGCAGGCCTCTGCAGACTGCTGGCTGCAACTACAGGCCGCAGCCTGCCAGCTCCAAGTCGCCAACTCCAAACTGCAGGCCTCAAGCTGCCAATCTCCAAGCTGTAAACCGTAAACTCCAAAACTGTAACTCCTACCTCCTCTCTCCAAACTCCTCACTCTACTACCCACCCTGCCTGCTTGCACTGGAGGCTTTTAAGTGTTTGGTTCTGGGCTCCTTGATTGGCCCCAGGTGTCCTAATTGTCTAATCAGCCCCAGGTGGCCTAATTAGTTAAGCAGCCCCAGGTGGCCTAATTGCCTAATCAGCCCCAGCTGAATCACCCAGGGAATAGGGCTTTGCTGAGCCTGGGGCTAATATACATGCCTTCTAGTACCCTTGCATAGCCGTCTGGCTTGACCCTGTCACACTGTTTTAAGCATGTTAAAAACAGAAAGTGTTATACAGATGTTTATAAGTATATCCATGGGACCTGTTGGACTCTAACAATCTATAATAATTGATTAACCATTTATTAAAATATCTATTAATAATTTATTAACCTTTTTACAAACTGTTTGTAAATGCAGCGTTAATATGAAGTGTGACCTATATTTGTTTTCTTTGTAACATCAGTAGAGCATCTGAAATTTACCTGTAGTGTTTTCTCTGTAGTTGTTATTTAATAGCATTTTTAAAACCTACTTTGAATAGAAATTCATGGCAGTAATTAAACGCTTTACCATACAAACTCCCTATGCATATATCTCCTAGTCGATCCATCTGCCTAGATGGTACTGTAACTCCTGCTCACTCAGTGGAACACTATGGTATTATATGCTAAATATGGAACGCCTACAAAATGCCATGTAGTTACTGTGGACCTGGTCTACATGGTGAAGGTAGGTCAACGGAGTGCAGCTTCCATCGACCTCATAATGTGTGCGTCTTCCTTGGCAGGTCAGTTCCATCAACCTAAATCGCCGGAAAATTCAATTTAATAAAAGCATCTCCGCAAGAGGCATAGCGGTGAAGTCGAATTGTATGGGTCGAATGAATGGCAATGTAGGCGAAGTGCTGCGTAAATCAACATAATTGATCTCTGGAAGTTATCCCACAATGTTCTGTTGTGTCCACTGCACTGCAGTCACATACACAGGAAACAGCCCCTCCTCTCACACCTCAGAAAATTTTGAATTCCTGTTTCCCGTGTGGTCAGCATGGAAAGAGCTTCCCAGCAGAACTGATCATGGCAACTACATGCTCTAAACACGCTCAAGTCTGGAGTTGACCTGAGGTCTTGGATCTCATCGGTCTGTGGGGCAAAGAGTCTGTTCTGGCTCAGCTCTGAGCCATCAAAAGAAATTTGGACATCTATGAGAAGATATTGCACAGCATGTTGGAGAAGGGACACAAGAGGGATATGCAGCAGTGATGCATTAAAATCAAAGAGCTGAGGCAGGCCTATCAGAAAATTAGGGAGGCTCACAATCATTCTGGCTTGTCACCAAAGATATGTTGCTTTTATGAGCAGCTGCTGCATGTGATTCTCGGTGGTGACCCCACCACTATACCACCACACAGCATAGATACCTCAGGGGAATCCAAGTCCAGGATGAATGAGAATGACTCTGTGGACGAGGAGGAGGATGAAACGGGGCAGACGAGTGGGGTATCCCTCCTCCCTGAAAGCCAAGAGTTCTTTGCTACCCCGGAGCAGTCTAGCTGGATGCAAGGAAGCATGACTGACTGAGATGCCGGGGGAGGCACATATAGTGAGTATATACTGAAAATCTCATTTCTGTGGTTGTATCCCTAGTCTAGTCTTGTAACAGTGAAAAAAATATGTGGGTGGGGATGGGATTCCTCAGAGTTGGTCCACTTAAGCATAAGATTCCCCCAAAAAAGATTATTTATGTGCACAAGGATGCATTTCTTCCACCATGATAAGACACTTTCCCCCACCACTCTGTTATTAATTGTGCAGGCCTCATCGCAGACCACATCACAGCAGCATAAAGGCCAGGCCTGCACCCAGATGCCTGCAGTAAATCCTCCCTTTCTATCTGTGTTACCCTCAAGAGACTGATGTCACTCATGGTCACCTAGGGAAGAAGGCGTAAGTTTACTGAACCCACCTAATACACTTTTTTAAGGTGTCTGTTATTCTGCAGCCATGGATGGTTTCTTGTGTCCATGAATCACAAGTTCATAGACTTGATGTTGTTGTTGTGTGTCTCAGGGATCCGGAAACAGGTGCCCATATTTTTTCTCCAGGATCACTTCACCCCTACCCACCTCCCATCCCCTTTGTACCATCTCTTCAAAAAACGATTTTTGGGAGGTTAAGGGGAGCCCAACAATCCTGCTGCTTGGGAAGCATGGACTTGTGCAGCATGGGCTATGGAGATTACCCTAAAATGAATGCACCAGCCCCTTATTTAACTATTGCTGGAACAGCACTCTGACCTGAGCAATAGTTAGAGACTGGTATGCTGGTCTACTGTTTCCTTGGGAATGTAAAGGCTAGTTCTTTTTACATTGTAACATTGCTTTTCATCCTTGGCGCCAGATAACAATGGATACCTTGTACTTTAGTTGCCTTTCAGTGAACAGCATGACCTTCAGTGCAGCCTCTACTACTCCTGCTGAGCGCCTGTCGCAGATTAGAAGGCAGGAAAAACACTCGGGATGACATGTTCAACAAGATAATGTACCCCTCCGCGGCTGCTGACACAAAGCTCAGAGCCTGAAGGATTTCATTATCAGAGAAACTGAGCATGGATGTGGACAAGAGGAAAGCAGTGCAGGCGCAGGAGCGTGCCATGCAGGATGAGGTGCTGCACCCAATGAGAGATCAGTCAGACATGTTGTGGCATCTGATTGATCTTCAGGAAAACAACAGCAGGCTAGGCTGCCTCTGCAGCGCCTGTAAAACTCCTCACTAATGGACTGTTTCCCAGCCCCCACCCCTAAAAGGTCTGGGAGAAAGTTGAGCAGTGTGCAGTACGTGCACCACTTGATGTCGGGTGAGGGGAGCAGAAAGCCACTGGCTTCTTTGAGAACTGGGAATATGTATTAGTTGCTGTTTGCACAGTCAAACTTGGCTCTCTGTCCCCTCACCACCCCCATTACAATGCATGCAAAACGTTAAATTACCTTCCTTTCCCTCCATTGTTAAGGATCACCAATAAAAATGGACTGCTTTAAAATTCATTCCTCTTTATTTATTGAGAGCACGGGGATTGATGGTGGGGGAAGGACGAGGGTTTGGCACAGCACTGCAAGGGTGGGAGGTGCATGGGGGATGCGAAGGGAAGGTACAGCACAGACAAGTGGCACACATTACTGTGCCTCATTGCAAAAATGTTTTTTTAATGCTTCCCTGAGGCGCAGTGCTCTGCGGTTGACTCTCAAGGTTGTACCGGTATCTGGCTGCTCCAAATCTGTGGTCAGCCTCTCTTCCTCCATGACCCAACCCAACGAAAACTTCTCCCCCTTTGTTTCACAGACATTCTGGAGCATGTAGCAGGCGGAGCTAGCTATTGGGATGTTTCTTTCACTCAGGTCTAACCTAGTGAGCAGACAGCGCCAGCGCGCCTTTAAATGCCCAACTGCACATTCCACAACTATTCTGCAGTTGCTGAACCTGTTACTGAACTGCTCCTGCTCGCTGTCCAGGTGCCTGGTGTACGGCTTCATTAGCCAGGGGAGCAAGGGGTAGGCAGGATCCCCCAGGATCACTATTAGTATTTCAACAATGCCAATACCTATTTTTTCGTCAGGGAAGAAAGTCCCTGCTTGCATCTTTTTGAGCAGACCTGAGTTCCTAAAGTTGTGCGCGTCATACACATTTCCCAACCAGCCCACACTGATGTTGGTGAAGCATCCCCTGTGATCCACAAGGGCCTGCAACGCCATTGAGAGCTAACCCTTTCAGTTTATGGATTCTGTGGCAAGGTGGTCCAGTGCTAAAAAAGAGATATGGCTTCCCAAAAGCCCCCGCAATGAGTTGTACTGTGGGATAGCTATCCATGCTGCACTGCTTTGATGGCGACACAAGCGTGGTGGGTGGGGACGCAATCCCTGATGCAGTTAGCGTGGTGTGATCACGCTCCTCTGACTTCTAAAGCTCAGCGAGTGAAGGTCCGTTTAAATTAAATCAACTTCGCTCTGCATTGTAGACATACCGACTATCTCACCATTGTAATTGATGGATTCCACGTGAGATCCCAGGGCACAGGCATGAATTGTGCTGTGTTACCCACTGTTGTGTCCTGTCTTACAATGAGTTTATATGTACCCTCTGTTGTTGCGATATGTACTGCAGTAGTACCTGTAGACCCCAATGTGTCAGTCACTGTAAATAATGAAAAGACAGTCCTCTTTCCCAATGAGCTGCCATTCAGATGACACACAACAGGTGGATAGAGCAGATGGGGGCAGCACAAGGAAACAGTAAGGTGATTATGAGCAGTGTAATTAGTAGGCACCACAGTACTCCAGGTGTTGAGCCACCATAAAGCCCTTCTACTCTTGGTTTGTAAGGAGTTCTAGTCCTGTCTGGGGCCTTTATGCACTGCCATGATAATGAATGAAGGATTGGCTGCCACTTTCATATATCTGGTACTGCATGAATTGTAGCTTTGGTTTCTCAAATGTGTATATGGACCGGTTCCTGGTGTGATCTGGGGTTGGCATGGGGGGCCAAATGCAGTGGGTCCAGTCCTGCTTCCATCAGAGTCAATGGCTAAATCCCCAATGATTTCAATGGGAGCAGGATCTGACTTAGGAAGCTCAGTGTTAATGATCTTGACGATATGGCTAAAATTGGGTTACAAGATTGGTGGTATTTTGTTTAGTTGTTGGTTCGTTCATTTCTTCAAGTTTCAGAAATACCCTAGGTGAGCATTAGTAAAAAAATCAATCAATCAATCAGCTCTATTATAATGAAGAAATAAAACTCCAGGCTGCTTAAGTTGCGGAAACAAGATCTTATAATATGCTGTAAGCATTTTATAATCTTAAACGAGAGAGTGTGTTGTGTCATTAATTTGTTTTCCATTCCTATGCAAGAACTATTGGCTTATTAAACCTGCTTCTTTTCCTGAGTTATTTAATTCCGATGCAAATTGATCCCCAGAAAGCCCATCTGTGAATTGCATTCAATATATATTGATATGTTCACTTTCTAACTTGCAGAATAACTCTTTAAACACCCATTTTCAGCACTTTTGAATTTACTTGTAAGTAATGGTAGCCCTGAAATGAGATTTGCCATAGGAATCCCGACAGTGGTGCTGCATGTCAATGCATACATCTTTTTTAAAACAAATTTTCAGTGTTGTAATGAAAGATGTTGTAATGATCAGCATAGGTGGCATCTGTATTTTTATCTTACTGTTAAATTGCTATATGGGAAGGGAAAAAAATAAAATGTTGAGTTATTTATGATTTTGTGTCTTGAAAATGACCAAAAAAGAAAATCAAAAGAATACATTTGTTTTACTAGGGTTGGTAATTTCTCCTTTGTGATTTAAAAAAAAAAAGATCTGGTATTTTGTCCCTTCCAAGTGGAATGGATTAAAGATTTCACAAGCATTTTAGTACACAGTGTTTTCCTGAGTTTCTGATGATGAAAGGCACCCTGTGTTCACAGTGACAAGCGAAAATGTAACTGGCCGTGAAAGTGTCACCGTGTTCCATCATGCCATTTATCCTTGGGTTAAGAATTAGCACCGCAGACTGTAAGCACCGTAAAAGAGCTGTAATAGTCTGTCTTGTCAATAATCAGACAATGTGGATTGAAGTAGGAGATTGTTGAAGCATTCCTTTCATTCCTCTGTTGTTACACTATCATGGTCTCAAAGCTGGAAGAAAGGGTCATCACGACAAGGAGAGGAAGTTTCAAAGTCCCATTGGAGGAGAGATGGAGGTGAAGAAAATGATAGCCCCAAGGGCAGAGTGGAGGAGTATGTTGGCTTAGGGAAATAGGAAATTAGCTCCATAAGTAAATGAAAAAGCAGCTCATAGCATGGAAATGATTGTTAGTTCTTGAAAAATCTACAGAATAGAGCTAATAACCTAGAGATCAGTAGGAAGGTTTATTAGATGGAGGTTTTTAAAATGAGGAGGTGTATTTAGTTCAGTGCTAGAGGGCAGACATCCATACTATAGAAGCTACCACCATCATTATTATCCGTCTCTGGCTGATCTTAGGTGTAATGAAATGTGGCATGTAAACACGTGTCAATTGGAGATGAATATTGGATGGTCTGATAAGTATTAGTAGAGAGACAATGAACTGAATGGCACCTTGTCCATAAAAGATTGAAAGACTTTGGAAGAGTGAAATTGCTATGGCATCAAATTGGAGAAAATAAGAGGAATGAGTTGGTAGCAGAAATTTCCCATAGGCTTCTTGCCCCAAAAGGACAAATGGGATGAGGGAAGATGAGATTGGAAACCAAAAACATTCATGAACTGGGCAAAATGGAATCGTATTTCAGCAACTACAAAGGTATAAATTGCGAAGGAAGTTTATCACCAGCTTTGTTGATGCGGCATAGAA
This sequence comes from Mesoclemmys tuberculata, assembly GCA_007922155.1. Taxonomy (NCBI): domain Eukaryota; kingdom Metazoa; phylum Chordata; order Testudines; family Chelidae; genus Mesoclemmys; species Mesoclemmys tuberculata. The sequence goes on along the minus strand of ML675632.1, from coordinate 4,631,152 downwards.
TCCCAGCTGTCCTGGTCTCCTGCACAGGAGATTCCAGAGATCTAGGTGCCAAAGGATAGCGTTACTTTGTCGACATTAGATCTGCACTTATCTGCTCTACCCAACTCTATTCCATTCCAAATCTATAACATTAAGGCTCCAGTCCTGCACTGGATCCACACAGGTGGTCTCATGTGCCTGGGTGGAAGCCTCTATGACTTTAGCAGGACTCAGCTTCAGCACATGGCTGAATGGATCAAATTGCAGGATTGGGGTGACAACAAGTGCATCTTCTAGGGGGAATGTATGGCTCTGAGGACCGGGACTATGTATGCACATTTTCACAGCAATGTCACTGATTTGAATCAGGTCCGGGTCAATAGTGTCTGAAAGTAAAAATTTCTTCACAACTAAGGGCCTTCAGTGAGCTCTATTAAAAAAATAAAATGAAGGTACTGTGCCCTGTTCTTTTCTATTTGAAGTACAGGAAGTACATTGTAAATGGTCTGGTGAAGACCAATAGCATGGCCCAGTAACTATCTTTTTCATAATCGTAGAAGATTAGGGTTGGAAGGGACTTCAGGAGGTTCATCTAGTCCAACCGCCTGCTCAAAGCAGGGCTAACCACAAGTAAATCATCCCACCCAGGGCTTTGTCAAGCTGGGCCTTAAAAACCTCACCAGTGCCGAATAGAGGGGAATAATCACTTCCCTCGATCTGCTGGCAATGCTCCTACTAATGCAGCCCTATGTACTGTTAGCCTTCTTAGCAACAAAGGCACACTGTTGACTCCTATCCAGCGTTTTGTCCACTATAACCCCCAGGTCCTTGTGTACAGAACTGCTGCTTAGGCAGTCCATAGTCTATAGCAGTGCATTAGATTCTTCAATCCCAAGTGGATAGGTTGGTCAGGCATGACTTCTGCTTGTGAATCCATGTTGACTGTTCCTGATCACCTTCCTGTCCTCCAAATGCTTCAGAATGGATTATTTGACGACCTGCTCCATGATTTTTCTTGGGACTGAGGTGAGGCTGACTGGTCTGTAGTTCCCCAGATACTGGTCTGTAGTTCCCTGGAAAGCAGAGGTTTCATTGATTTCAGTCCAACTCCCAGTGGACAAGTGTGTCCGTACCATTTTCTCTCTGGCACATTACTGTTTGAAACAGATTACTGGGGAACTTTTAGTGTGCACCATCAGTTCTACACAGACTAATTAATGGGCAACACATTTGTGTGCTTCAGAAATCATACCATCATAAAGTGCATTGCCCCTCTATGAAGACGAGGCCTTAGAGTTTCATCTGTCAGCACTGTTAATCTGGAACCTTTCAGGTCTACGAAAAAGAAGGGAAACAAATTTTGAAAGCTTGGATCAGTTAAATCCTTTAATTACAAAGAAAAAACAATCCTTTTTAATAGATTCATGATCATAGATCTGAGGGCTAGAAAGGACAATTATGACCATCTAGTCTGAGGTCCTGCGTAACACAGGCCATTGAATTTCACCCAGTAATTCCTGCATGAAGCCCAACACTTGTGGCTGAGCTACAATGTGTCATTTAGAAGCATATCCAGTCTTGACTTAACTTCAAATGATAGAGAATTACCCATGTCCCTAGGTAAGTTGTTCAATGGTTTGTGACTTTTACTGTAAAATATTTGCACCTTTTTTCTAGTCTGAATTTGACTGGCTTCAGCATCCATCTTTTAGATCTTGTTATACCTTGTCTACTCTTATACTTTGTCCCCTTTCCTGTCACATATCCATCATTTTGAGGGATTTCATTCACTTTTAGTCCCAAAATTCCCTATATTTCATGAAAATCTTGGTATCTTCCTTCCTTTTTTTGTTAAAAGATTATTGATATCAGAAATAAGTGATTGTGATGTTATGGTTGTTTACACCAAAGGAGAAAATCCCACATCACTTTAAGTTTTCTGAGTGAATAATTTTTTATGTCTCTCTCTCTCATTTAGATCTGTTACTTGTTGCATCCCACATTTCAGCCTTTGAATTTTGATGGCTTTATTAATACCGAAAAGAGTATATAAAATGTCAGTATTATACAGCTCTCTAAAATAAATATTACTAAAATACTGAGGCCTTGTATCTAAGGTACTTATGTGGCCCTTAGTATCTGAGTACTTCACAACCTTTAATATAATTATCTTCACAACACCTCTTTGAGGTAGGGAAACAGTTTTATCCCCATTTTACAGATGAAGAACTGAGGCACAGAGAACCTAAATTACTTGCCTGAGGTCACACAGTGTGGAAGAACAGGGAATTGAACCCCAATAGCTCCTGAACCACTACGCCATCTGTCCTCCCTTGCTAAGATTTTCAAAGCTGCCTAAAGGATTGAGATGCCCAATTCTCATTAAAGTAAATGAGATTTGAGCATTCAAAGGTGGGCATGAAAATATCAACTAGAAAATATAGTTAGGCCATTTCCTCTATATCTTCAGAACAGAAATGCAAAAAATAAATTCAGAATGAATGAGACCAGTAATTCTTGATAAATAAAAGAAACAAGTACTACTTTATAATTCATTTGTAAATTCAAATTAAATTTAATTATGCATACACTTTAACTTCATTTTGCTTGTATTAAGAAAAAAATATTGGCTCAGGCAAGCAATCAAATGTTAATTAAAATTATTTTTAAATGTATGAACAGTAAGAAACTAACAGTTGTATTTCTTTTATAGAGATGTAATTTAGAAGCAGAATTCCTCAAAATGAAGCAGTCCCCAGGCCTTGAAAGACTCTCTAAAGAATCCATGATAGAAACAGGTGTGAAATCTCAATGGACTTTAACAGTGTTATTCACAGATGACATTTGAAATATTATCTCTTCTCGAGACGCCCAGTGAGCCACACTAAACACAGGAACAATATGTCAAGTAGTTTTGTCCCAAATTTAGGCTTTGATCATAAAGATTTTACAAAACTTTCCGCTAGATTCCAAAGTTCTCTCCACGGACCCCATCCTGCAAGACATCTGAACAGAGAATTCAAAGTGAAATCCATTGAAATTTTATTTCAGTCAGCTTTGTCTTACAAGTATATCCATGCTCAACTTCTTTGAGATGAGAACGCAGTGACATTTTTCATCAGATTTTTTTTTGGATAAAAATGCAGATTCAGATCAACTAAAACTTTTTGCAAATTCATGCTGGATTTGCCAAATTGTTTCAGCCAACAAAAATATCCCAAAAAATCAAAACTTTTTTTTCTCTTGAGGACACTTCCAGCCTTATATATATATATGATTTTTTAAATAAAATGTTCTAAATTACTTTTTTCTTTTCTAATGTTACTTCAATTTATTTTAAAGTTATGATACCTCAAATGAGATGTTTCAGGCCGAATGGGCTAGCAAATCAAAAATCATTTATTTGCACAGTTTTCCTTGAGCCCTCAAATTCATCCCAAAAAAAGCTTTTCCTGGATTGTCAGATCTTCTTTTCCTGCAAATATACCTCCTCTCTCCAGAGTTTTTGCTATCCTCATTCCACCTCAAGAGGGAGGATGTGCAGGCATCTCTTCCCCCCATATATCTAGTTCAGTTAATGGAACATTGATCTATTGGCCTCTTTAAAACTTTTAAGCTTGTTTATCCTTTCGTATAAATCCATCTACACTAGATAAGCATGTAACAAGAGTGTTCTTGATCAGATGACTGTGAAATAATTTAAATGTAGCTATTTAAATGGTCATTGTTAGGTTTTAGAATCAATATTCTACTAAGAAACATTGGGCACATCGCATCTCTCTTGGGATCCCATCATCAGCCATGCACACAGTCTAAGTAGCTGAATTAGGGCTGAATTAGGGCTTGGGCAGATGCACAAGGCATGAAGGCTACAGAGAAGCTCCCAGAAGCTACTTCATCTCAATGACTGACATAGGTCTTCTCATTGCCCCTCATCAGTGAGCACTGGAGCACATTTACTCTGATTGCCCCTCCTCTGAGCTATCCATGTCCCACTCCACCTACTAGCCTTCACGCCATGTAGGGTAGTGCAGCCCATTTTACACCCTTGTGCAGTGGAATTGTATTGATTCTACTGCCAGGGAATGCTCAACGCATGTAAGGTTTGCACTTTAGTATCATTGCGTCTGTTGTTTCTGTTTGAAGACACAGGAGGATAGCACTGCATTGGTTCACATTTGGAAGCTTTTATTTGCAACTGGACAGGATACAAATTCTTATTTAAAATGGTAACTTATATTAAATGGGAAAATAAGCAGTGGCATCAAATCTATGCAAGAAGAGCCTGTGTCTGTGAAAGGTACAGAAATTCCATGTACATTAGCTTCAGGTGCACTTATTCATTACAGACTAACGAGGAGAATCATTGAGCAAGTATAGATTGGCAAGGGAAGACAGCACAGATTTTCTAAAGAGAGGTTATGTCTTTAACGGACTCATTTGATTCCTTAAATAACTGCTAAGGAGGGTAGGAAGGGGGAAGCAAGCGACAGTGTATTGGAAATCTTGCTAAAGCACTTCACATAGGAGTAAATGTTATGTGTAAGATTACCAGCTACAGTACTGATGGTGAAATGCTCAACTGAGCAAAGATTTGACTTGGTTATAGAAACCAGAGCATGCTGGTAAAGGTGTGGTGATCAGTTAGCATAGGAAGGAGTGAGAAGTGGAGTACTGCAATGACCTGGGTTGGGTCTCGTATTATACACCAATGACCTAGAAGAGAGACTGTGTAGTAAGTTTATGAAATGTAGTATTTTTGGTATAATTATGGATGAAGTTTAAAAGCTTTCTTACACCTTTTCTATTAGACAGGCTATTAGTTTTAGTGGTGTTCTGCCTTGTAAGTATGTAGATGAGTTAGTCCCATCAGGCTCTTCCCAACTGCATGAAGAGGGTCCACTAACAAAACATATTCATGGAAACTGTACAGTGAATATTATCTGAGGATTAGATTTAGTGCTAATTTGTATGAACACATCTAGATTTCTAAACAGACGAGGAGTATCCATATTATTATTTAAGTATTAGAATTTTAGCTTGAATGTGAAATAAATTATTACACAGTTTCACTCTCTGACCGGTGATGGCATAAAACCAGGTCAGAGACAGACATACGAAAATCAAGAGAACAAACATGTAAAGTTGGCCAAAAAAGGCCAAAGTAGAACAACCAGAACCCAGGGAAATGCCTTTAGACGACTACAGCAGCATCCATATTTCATTTCATTTGAGGCACCACAGCCTGAAAACTGGGACAACCACATTTGTCAGCCAATCAGATTTAAAGTTTTACGTGCCTTTGGACAACTGATCAGCATTCTTACACCTCCAGACTGCAATTAGTGCTAACTGGCAACGTGGTTTCAACATTTTGCCGCAAAGTCAACCTTTGAATGGACATGGAACCGATTCAGATCTCTTTGGACTCAGTGAGAGTCTTCCCCATTAGTGCAATGAGCTTTGCATCAGGCCTGGGGTGACTAAATTATCCTCTTGCCTTTAGAGAGCTCCATAAAGAGGAAGGCTGAGGCACATTGATGGTAGGGTATGGAAAACTTGCAGTGTTGCTTTCCATGTGGTACTTGCTTCACCACTAAGTAAAACACTTTCATATCTTGCCTCGGTTCCAGTGAAGTCACTAGGATTTTTGCCTTTAAGGACTGAGCACTTAATTTCTTTTGAAATGAATCCAGCATCTTTTCATGAACATCACAAAAGTTACTTTAAGTTTTATTAAAATTAAGATTGTAAAAACATCATTATTATGAAACACCCAGAGGGCCTATTATAAGAATGCTGAGCTCTGTTGTATACATGTCTATTTTATTGCTGTTGTTTCTGGAGTTAGAAAAACTCGAGAGAGATTGAGGTTCTTATGTGGCAAATGCACATATACTTTTACGTCTTGAAACAGTTCATCTCCTTTAAAATACGCTCGGGATATATACTGAAGTATGATGGATGTTAGAGCTACAGTCTTGAGAAGGCGAAAAGAAATTAGTTCCAAAATATGATGAATTTGGCACAAGTGCTTTGTGGTTGTACGTTTTAATTCTCATTCAAAAAATTCTCTCTCTAAAATGTTGTGACCAAAATATCCTGGAAGCAGAGATCCTTGTTTTTTTAAACTACAGGACGTAAATTGATTATTTCTGACAGGAAATGCACCAACTGTCGATTCATATGCCTACATTTGGAATAGAAGTTTTGTTTTGTTTTCCTTTGTGTGACACACACAGAAGTTTGTATTGAAATTAACTCTCCTTGCAGTTTTGTGAGTAGTAGGGTATGAAATCAGTATCTTGGTGGATATGCTTTTCTTAATTAATTGTAATAAGAATCAGAAATTCATTGATCTCAGAGATGAAGTAGTCCTGGTAGATCATTTAGCCTATCTCCTGCCCTTGTAGGATTGCTCCCTGTAGTATACTATGTATTGATGTTGTCCAGTCATCTTTTAAATGTCCCAAATGGTAAAACTTCCTTTGGAAGTCCGTGGCACAATCTAACAAATTTTACTCTCAGGAAAGTTTGTTGACATACAGCCGGTTCTTAACTTCGTCTCATTGCTCTTCCCAATAGTCCCAGGCTAAAAAATCCTCCCTTTCCTCGCTGTTCAAAGTATTCTTATTTTCCCTAAAGGAAGACAATTAGGAACAATGCAAAGGAACAATTTAGAGCTAAATTCACTTCTAGTTTATGCTGGCTTTTGCCAATGTGAACAAGGTGCAGCGTTCTTGGTGGCAGACAGACCACCAGTGAGAAGGTCATGGTGGCACAAAGTTGCTGCTGTCTCCTGTCTGCTGTGGGGTTGGGGAAGCTGATGTTAGCTGTCATCGCTCCATTGATTTCAGTGGGGCGCCATTGACTTCACTGGTATACTGAGGAATCTGTCCCATTCTCTTCAGTCTCACCTGACCAGCTACTGTTTTGCATTCAATGGAAACTACAGCTACTCTTGATAGATGTGACGTGTTGCCCTCTTTCTCCTTCCATATGATACACCCCTTCAAGGACAGATTGTCCCTCGCTCTTCCATGGGTGAAGCTGGTGGAAGTAAAGACTCTCTAATCTGTGCTGTTTATTAGCACAGGGTAGGCAACGGTGGACTGTGAACCTTCCCATCTTCAGCTAACACTTGTCTGCGCTTCACAAGTCTCAGTTTTTCCCAATGAAAATCATTGACTCCCTCCATTCCCCATGCAATAGTAGAGCTGTGAAATATTTATTTGCCAAAAAATGCAGTTTGGGGTCAACCTGAAACGATTCGCAAATTTGACCTGATGGTTTCTGCCTGGGAAAAGTTTTTAAAGGCAGCAGACTGTGTGTGTGATAAATGCTGAACGTTTTTGGAACTGAGCCAAATAGTTCCCCTGATGTTTTGTTTTGATTTGCTTGCTGGGCAGAGCAAAGTCAGTTATTTGCCTGTTTCTACATGAAATGTCCCTGCCTATCTCCTGCTTCCCCATAATAAATGGTGCTGCATGTGGACACTGTAGTTATTTTGCTCTTTTCAGCTATTTCTTTCATTCCTTGGTTTGAAGTCTATTTCACGCTGGGGAAACACAGCGTGATGAAGTATCTTGTGTACCCTCAGGCTGTGATATAATTCATTTAATTCTTCCTGTAATAATGGAAAAAACAGCAAACAACCTGTGCAGCCAGCAGAGTCCATGAACAGACCTTAGAATTATTGTTGTTCTCAATTTTAAAAGTAAATACAATCGCTATTAATTCTGTGGCAATGCTGAAATGAGAGAGTCGATTCAGCATCTACCCCATATGTGGAGCGCCTGTGGATGATAATTGGGAGTTCTGTATGTGGAAAATCTGAGCACAATGGTGTGTCCATTGTCTGGTGGCAAATAATTGCTTCTACTGCACAAATCTGTAATTATTTGTAATGGGATGTGTTTCATACGTATGGGACTGTGAGTCCAGAACTCCCACATTATATCAACAGTGATATTGACTAATCCAGGTGTTCTCAATGTGGTGGTTGCAACAGGTGTCAGATAGCTGTCCTTCCCTTATTTGAGGTGGGAGTGTACTGGCTAGCTCTCAGCTATAGAGGAGTGTGGTCCTTGTATGAAAAAGGAGGCAAGGAGAGTTAATATTTATATCGTTCTTTGAAGGAGAAAGGTGCAGTAAATCCAGATGTTTTTCCTTGCTCTGAAAATCCAAACTTAAATAATCAATTCAGTATTTCATTAAATTGGAAGAACAATTAAGAATGTCACTTTTATTTAATAGTGAATGTTTTCAGCTCTTGCTATATCAAATTACAATATTGTAAATTTAGGCAAGAAAGAAAATGTTTTGTTAGTTCATTCCAATATTTGGGTCTGTTCTGAAATATGGGTCATGTTGTACTTTATTGTGAGTATTCAGCTTTGTGATTTGATATGCAGAGCAGTTACAGGAAATTCTACCTGACCTCTCCTTCATGCTCTGAGGAAAGAGTTGAAAATAGAAATATCCACAAGAAATAGAACTGAAAACTGAAAATGTAGGGAAGGTATAAATTAAGATCCAAAAGCCCATAAATCTATATACAATGCTGGCTGTACATTCGAATTGAATCTATGTGGCAAAGAAGTTCTCAGAGTAGCAGCCTGAGATTGTACATTCTTGGCACCCGAGTCCCATAGTGATTGAGAATTAGGATTTAAATCTCAAAACACCAATGATTTACTGACTGGATTTTATCATCTGTTGCACACAGGGTTGTTGTAGCTGCATCAGTCCCAGGATATGAAAGAAACACAGAGGGTGAGGTAATATCTTTTGTTGAACCAACTTCTCTTAGTGAGAGAGGCAAGCGTTCAAGCTTACACAGAGCTCATGTCACCTGAAGAGAGCTTTTCTTACCTCACCCACCTTGTCTTTCTGGATTTTATCAGTCATACAGAAACTAAATGGTATTCTGAACACTTCAATGCTTCTGTGCACAATACAGAACAATTTCTGATATGAGGTCACAAATCTAGAAATAAAATGGAAATATTGGTTTGTAATTTTAAATATGCCGTTTTCTCATTCTTCCGGGAATATAGGAAGCAAACATACAAAGTCCCAGTTCTGCAATAGGATCTGGACAAGTCAACCCTTGCACTAATGGTGTGCCCCACTAATGTCAGTGGGTTCCAGGAAGGTGTAAGTGTCTTTTATGTGGATTTGATTGTAGAATTACTGCTCCTCTTTTGGATCCAAATGGTGAGCGTTCTGCTCACTTGTGAGCAGCTTTGTATGAATGCCCCAAAAGCATATTTTGTGGTATCCAATTGCAGGCCGATAGACTGTTTAATAGTTTAATTTTGTTTCCTTTCTGAAAACATTTTAAGGAGGGGGGGAAACGATGAATTTTTCACCATGAATTAGCTTGTGTCATGCAATGAAAATAAAATAGATCTTATAGATAAGTAAAGGCATTTCAATAGGTGCCAAAATGTTAGAACCTTGTATCAAGAATTTAAATGGCTTTATTTTCTGGGTGTGATATCTCTGCCAAACAGATGCTTTAACAAATATATCAAAGCTTATTTCATTATGTAAGAGACCATCAAACACTAGTCCAGGAATCCAGTGATTTATTTATAATTCTATTCAGTTTTATGAATTTAGTACAAGCAATGGCTGTTACTTGAAAAAGGCTCCCAAGTGCAGGATCAAAGTTTAGTACATTTCTTTCTTTGCTCCATTTGTTTCTTTTTTCAGCTGCTTTTCTTATGTCTTTTTACCTAGAAGGAGCTACGTCGTTTAGGTTTGAAATCACAAAATCAGCAGCGAGGGTTTTTTTTTGTTTTGGTAAAGACAGCTTTGCCTTTGAATGCAAAAAGCTCACAATTCCTAGAACTAGTAAGTCAGATGAATTTGTCAATCTTTTCCAGCCGTTTGTTTCTAACCGATTTTTAGCCGTGTTGGCTGTGGCCTCAGAGGCTCTGTGGAGTGACCAATGATGTTCACAGCCCATCAACACTAATGGCAAATAAAGCCCCGAAATAATGTCTCAGTTCTGCAGCAGCGTTAACAAAACTACGTGTGTTGCAGGCTAGAGGATTGGAAATGAATGGCTATTCCAATGTACTTTTAAAGTTTTGCTTCTAACCCTTTGAGAAGTTTGAGGTACAGTACAGTTTCTCAAAGGATCAGCCATTTATTTAGCTAGCAAGAATACTCTAAGTTATAATGAGAAAGATGTATTGAAAAACAAAAAGGCAAGAGCTTTGGAAGGGATTACAATCCATCAATCTTCAAGGCATGTGCCAAACGCTAACTATTGGGTATTAGGGACTCCTGTCTACCTGGTAAGGGAGGAGGCTTAGAAATCTGGAGATTTTATGCAGTGATATAATGCCTTGATTTGCATACTTGATGAATATTCATTACATTATCTACATAAATGGCAGCAAATGTCCTGATTTTCTGGAACTGAAAGAGAGACCAGGCATGAACTATAGAGATTGCTTGGTTCCTGGCTGGTTCTGGCTTCTCTCCCCTGTTTGGTGACCAGATAACTGGCAGCTTCTTGAGTTTCTGCCTTGGCTGCTGTCTGCCTTGGTCTGGGCGGAGGAGGGGGGCACTGCCTGCCCTGGGCTGGGGAGCAGGCAGAGGTGGGTGCAATGGGGCTCCTGCCTGCTATCTATACGAGAGTTTCTTCCTCCACGGCAGCTGGCATTGGCCATCATCTGAGTCAAGATACTGTACTGGAAGCAATAGGGCAGCAGTTTCTGCACTTCTGTGTGGGAGCTGGCGGGATCAACTAGCCTTCATGTTCATATGTGAGGGAATCAAATTTCCCATCCCACTGGGTGATCTGCGGCAGTTAGAGTAGGACAAAGGCATCTGTCCTTGATCGTGTCGGTGACTTGTGTTGGCACCAAAGTGAGGCACTGAACTTCTGTCTGCCTCCATTTATTCATCTGTGAAATGGGTATAATAATATGTACCTAGCTCATCAGGATGGTCTGAGGCTTATGTTATGAAAATCAATAGATGAAAGGTGGCAGAGATAGGAAGGATGGTCTAGGAGTTGACAGATCACTCTGGTTTGTGAGGTGCTCCTAAATGACGGTGATGAGGACCATACACCTACCAAAGTGCTATGCACATGCTGTACATTGGTTGCCAGAAATTCTAATTGTGTGGTGTTGCCTTCCGTCCCATCTCCTACCAGGGCTGGTATCCTGTAGAGTGTCTCATCACTTCTTCTGGTTCCAAAGTTCCAGTATCACTTTCTTTTCTCTGATTAAGTTATCCGAGCACACTGTAGCAGCTGGCAGATCACAAAATGTCAGAGATGCTTATTCTAAACCTGTGCCCTGATCTCCGTCAGGTTTGCCTTTCTTCATTATTGCTACACAAATCTGTGATGAGTGAGAGACCAAGTGAATGGTTGGCCCAATAAAAATGTTTTCCTGATTTTTAGGCCTCATAAAAGCTGTTGGCTTGACAGTTCTTAAGACTGTCATCCTGTATTTATCAACAGAACAGGTATAAGATGGACAGTCCTCGTGAAAGCTTCCCTACACAGCACCACCAGTATTTCTCATTCCTGTCACAGACAGAAACATGTTTATGGATGAGATACTCAATGTTGTGGTGATCTATTTGCCTCACAGTAGCACCTACAGACTCCAATCTAAGACCAGTGCCCCATTTTGTGAGGTGCTGAACAAAAATGTAAGAAGAAGACAGTCTCTGATGGTTGCATTTCCGTAATATAGTTGACCTGTATGCTGTGACTACTGATAAAATTGTTAACTAGTCTCACTTGTGATGTGAATACCCATCTACAAAGGGCTGTAAGCAAGTAACAACTTCAGTATTTTCTGACTGGGGATTGATTCGGAACTGACTACCTCTAGAGGAAATGACAGGGGGACTTGTCTATACTGGCAGTAATCATGCTCTTCAGGACAGCTTATGTTGCTGGATAGCCCCCAGCTGAATCTATTAAGCAGCAGCTGCCACATTCCCTTGGGTCTCAGGTGTGCTTGATGTTATGGATCTTTCACAGCAGGACATGGTGCTTTTGTTCCCAGTTTTTTGTTCCCAGCTCACAGTCGAAAGGTACTTCCCAGCTGGTTTCCTTCTCAGCCACTCTACTCAGATCTTATCAAAGCTCTTTCCCTGTCTCCCTCCCTTCCCCATGTTCTCTATCATCCCAATAGCATAGAGAAAAGCAGCTACAATGAAACAGACAGATTATGTGATGTCACTATATGGGTGGGATTCCGTGCTCATACGTACAAATGTGTTTGGCAAAATGTTGTTTGTCAGGCTCTGTCTTCATGGCAAGCCAAAATGGGGGCTTTTCGGATTGCTATGAAGAGTATGGACATTAGAAATGACATGCAAAGGATTCTGTCATCTGGGAAGTGGTGGAAACTCCACTAGAGACATTAAAAACCAGACTTGAGAAAATGCAAGCAAATATACTGTAAATAACCCAATGGGCAGGGAGAAGGACTGTCTGTCTGTCTTTATGAACCACGTGGCTGAAGTGTCTGAACACCTTATAAACAGTAATGAATGTATCCTCTTAACAGCCCCCTAAGGTAGGGAAGTATTATTAAGGCCATTTTACAGATAGGTGATTCTGAAACAGGGAAATTAAGGCCTTCATTGAACAAGTACTTAACCATGTGCCTCAGTCTGTCCCTGTTCAGCAAAGCACTTGAACCCATGCTTACCTTTAGGCATGTGATTGAAGACTGTGGGATTTTTGACATGCTTAATGTGCTTAGCTGAACAGAAATGAATTTACACATGCACATGTCTGTCGTGCAGGCTAAGTGACTTGCCAAAGTACACCTGGGTAGTCAGTGGTAGAGCCAGGGATTGAACCCATACCTCCCATGCTACAGAATCACGCTTCTTAAAACAACAGGCCTTTGTCATCACAATTTTCTCTGATTCCATGAGGCTATAATTTTATCCATTTCCTTGATAACGTAGGTTGTTGTCTGCAGTATCATTGAGTGTATTGTGCTAAAATGGTCTTTGAATTAGAGAAGCTTGAAATATTCTTGAAAATCTGTTTCTCTTTACTGAACTTGATTGCCTTGCGTTTTTTATATGAGAATGATACAGTCTCATTTTCCCAGGCTTTCAGAGTTCAGTCATCAAGGGTGTGGAGGTCAGTAGCAACTGACTTTTTTTCCCCTCCTTCACATCTCTGAGAGAGATATATCTCAGTCCATTTCTTACAGGACAGAAAGTACATTTTTAATAATTGAAAATCCTGCAGGATTATCTCACTTTTTAACCAATTCACGTATTTCTATTCTGCGACTTTTGACAAAGTGCCTTTGCTCAGAAGGATGGATAAAAAAATAAATTTTGTTACCTTAAGTTTTTCTATAGTAACTGTCATTGTAATACCCAGGTATTGAGTTCATGAACCACATATATCATAGGCCAAATTTGGAATATTTATAGTAAAATAGTGAGTCAGGTTTTGGATGGGAGACCTTTAAGGAATTCCCAGAAAATAGGGTTCATAACTCAGTAAGGGCACTTTCTGGAGTCAGAAAGGAACCAGCACTCCAACGTAATGTGAGGGGATACTGACTATTTGAGCAGCCTTCTTTCAGCTGAGGTGTAAAACATAATGAAACTTTTCGTAAGACATAGTCTTGGGATTCTTCCTTTTTTTTTTTTTAAACCATGAAATAGGATATTTGTGGCATTCCAGAGAGTTAGAAAGAATGCCGTAATATTGTAAATACCCTCCCCTGACAGCAAAGTGGTAAGTACAAACTTTTAAAGTGTTCGTAATTAAAATCTGCCCATCTAAATGTACCTTGTAGTTTCAAATGGATATGACATTCTTCACTTCCTGTCTTAAACTGCCGTGTAGCATTGCTGGACAGGGCTGTCATGTATACACAATTCCTTGAACTATTTTGTGATCGTTCAATAAATGACATTAGTCACCACTGTCATACTGGATAGCCAGAGTCAGTCTACCAGGACATTGGCACATGACCGTAGTGTCAAACATCCTTAATGACATCAAATGTCCTTTATGACAACAGCATTGCTCTTACTCAAGAAACCTTGCTGTGTGAGCATGCTGCACTTGTGCCACATAAATAGTATTAAGATGTATGGAACTGAAGGAGAGCAGCCTTTATGTTCAACCCTGGTCTGTTCTCAGGTGGACCAGTGGGAGTGCAGCATTCCTACAGTACATAATGGTCACCAGAGTCTGGTTTTGCACAGCCCAGCCCACAACAAGAGGGGTCATTGACACTAAAAAGGCATTGCTTTTTAATACTGAAAATGTAAAACCGTAGCTGTGTCCTCAAATCATGTTCTAATGCTTAATGAAAGGAGACAGTGCATTAGGGAAAAACAGAGACAGTGCTGATCTGATAGCCGTAGGAAACATCTTTAGCATGAGTGAATGCTTGTTCGAAATAGATCCTGATGGCCTGGCACAACTGGAACACTTTATAACTGTGCTTTTCACTGTGGGGGGGGACAGATTGGAGAGTGTGCAAGATTTTGTCCAAGTTGTCTTAAGACCAGATGCTGCTGCTCTGGCTGTCAGAGGCAAAACACTCATTGACTTCAAGGGGGGCAGGATCGGGCCCTTTCTGTAACTCTCAGGGAGTTCCCGAAGACATAGGCAGCCAAAAAACTGTGCTAAAAAACTATTTAACAGCATCATAGGGGCTGGGCTGTCTATGCTACAAATACACCAGAAACTCTGTATTCAGTTTGAAAAGAGAGTTGTCTCCTGCTCCTTGAGGTGCTGTATTTATTAGAACTCCAATGGAATAAAACACAGGGCTCTTTCTCAGTGTTCCAGGCAAAGTGCTTTATTGCAATTATCAAACTGCAGCAAGCAAAAGGGAAAAAACAAAAACCAGTCCACACCTTAGATACCATGCTGCCTACCTTGCAAAAGGGCCAAGAGCCATTGCTGATTTCCCAGCTCTCATCCCCTGAAGGACAGCAGCTTAGAGCTCTTGGGGCAGGGGTCATCTACTGCTCTGTTGGTACAGTGCCTGGCACAATAGGGCCCCACGCTTGGTTTATCTCTAGGCACCACTGTAATAAAAAACATAAATAGGAACTATAAAATACAAACCTTCTGCTGGGCTAACTGGCAGGATAACACTAGCCACTTGACAAGCAATCCAACTTCTTAAACCCTGCTAGGTCTAGATACATTTCTGCAGGATTCCAGGGGTAATATCTAGGGACGAGCAGGAGACAGATATTTTCGCTTCTGCTGGTCTTTCTCTCTGAATTACATCAACCCAGTGAGCCCCGTCATAAAGACACTACTGTGAGTGCACAATTTCCTTCTTCTCCTTCATCTGTCCCACCCTTGATTTTTACAAAGGCAAAGGGTGTGCGTTTGTGCATGCTGTTGGTATTGGACACTTTGTGATCAGTGCAGATACCAGTGAGACACGATACACCCAATCTGCAGATCAATAAGGTTTAATGTGCAAGGTTTTCTATAAATACACTAGTTAAATACAAAGCCTAAAATTAGCTACAATATATCATACTCACTAAGCCTAGAGAGCTAAGCCGTTACTCACAAGGCTGTATACGGGAACAGCTTTCTTCAGGGGCCCACCACAGAGTCAGTGGATCCTCTGGTCTGACCCGCAGTACCTCCTGTGGGGTCAGGTGTTGATGGAGCATGTCCCTTTGTCTAAATAGTGACTTTTTATACCCTTCCTTAAACAGCCTTCACCTAATTACTGCTCTACTCATTATCATATATGCTAATTACCTACATTGGATTTTCACCCTTAACTACATTCCATTCGCAGCATGATAATTGGGGTCATCAAAACAACATCTGGTGATAGGAGGGGTGGTGTAACAGTATGCCCCTTGGCAATGAAACAGTGCACCCCCAGATGTTCAAGGATAACTTGTTGGTCCCATCATCATTATCTATGTGCAGCTGCAAGCATACATGTTGTGTATTTTGTCTTGTTATGTGCCGTGGTATGCAGAAACTGAGGTATCTGCAAGGTTACTCGGTAGTCCTAGTCATCTCTGCCAACTGGAAGATGTCATGCTACAGAGGTCACAATAGTATAAGCAACTGAAACTATACTAGGCCTATAGGACAGTAGTCAAGCAACTCACATTGTACCGAGCCTCCAACATGTGTGTGTACTTAATATGAGTAAAAATCTCCTGGCATCTCTTTTAATGTAGTGAGGATGCTTCTTAACTGATTCAAACAGTAGCATTACCCCACTTCATGAAGACCAGAAACTAAGACTGCCTATAAACAAAAGTGAAATAGACCAGGCTAATTTTATTCTCTTCATGGAGTAAAGTACAAAAGTAATGCACCACGTACATGGTGAGAAGTGAATTAGATACTGTAACTTTTTTCCAGGTTTAATCATTAAAGAAATTACTAACAGAGGTGAGGATATTATTGTTCCTTTATATTTTAAAATAAATTAGTGAGGGCTTTTTCAAACTTGAAAGTTTGCTCTGTGTTTCACATCATGGTGTGCCCTGTGTCTTTAAACAACACAAAATACATCCCAAAGAAAACAGGGGAACTGGAGGGATTACCTTCCTATGAACGTGGAGGGAATTTCAGCATTAAAGCTAAATGTACAGGATAGCAAAGATAATTGTGGATAACATAATAAAGAATGCAAATGGTAGAAAGATCATCAAGCTTATTCTCTTGAGAACTCAGTGACATTTTCATTTTTTAGATCAAAGAGATTCCTATAAGCTTCTGAACCTTGGATAGTTAGATAGAATTGAACTTCTGAGCCTTTTTAAGGTTTGTCTGTCTCTAGTTACAAACATCAAAAAATAAAGGCCAGACACTCAGCTGGTGGAAACTGGCATAGCTCCATTGACTCCAGCTGAGCAGTATTGATTTATGCCCTCTGCGTGTCTGGTCCTGTATCTTGTATGTATGTGGCATCTTCTCTCTGAGAGGATCTCAAAGCATTTTACCACAAGGAAGCACTTCAGGCACCATTCTGAAATGCAGCCATGTCTAGGAAGAATAATAAAAAATAACTTAGCTGTAAGATAGTGCTTTGCATTTTCAGTGTGCTGCGGCAAAAGAAACAGAACTATATAACTGCCATCCAGATGAAACTACAGGGGGGGTATTTGAGAGGCACAATGCAGGCCATATTTCAGGAAAGCACTTAAGCACATATGTATCTTTAAGCATATGGGGTAGACTTCTCACCTGCTTGAAGTTACACATGTTTAAGTATTTTGCTGAATTTGTCTAAGACACTGGGGTTCTCTCTGCTTGAAAATGTCCCCTCTGCTTCCAGGATCCCTTTTATGTCTTGAGTAATAATCAGGACTTACATATTAACATCACAAACCACAGCTTTTGAAATTCACGGTTCTCATTGGAGACATCCCACCTGTAGATCTGATATAAGCTTGTAGCTCTATCTAATTGCTCTCTTTATTACTTGGATTTGTTCTTTTGTGTAGGCTAGAACCCTTCACAGCTTCATTAGCTAGGTGGCCTGAGGTCCCTGGGACAGGGAGTATAGATTCCATGAGGATCCTTATGAGACTTATCCTATGGGACTGGAGAAAGTACTTTGTGGATGCTGCAGCGTGACTTACTACCCACTTAGATTGTTTGCCTGAGAACATTGCACTGTTTATTGGCAAACCTAAACATTCAAATGTCATGAATGAGGACCCAACAATCATGAAATTACCTTATAACATACGATTTTTAAAAGAATGCAGGTTGGGTTCTTTTTATTTGCCTTCTGGTACTGGAATTTTTGGGTTCACATTTTCAGGACTTTCTCCACAACCATGAAGGTTAGAAACTTCATTATTTTTTTTTATTTAGCTCAAACTGAGAGTCTCTCATAATCCCATGACTCCAGGAGCTGGGGGTTTAAGAAAAGTATACAGTATCAGAAGAGTTGCCAACACTGTATACTGTTGTAGCTCATGCGAATAAACCCTGTCCTGAGGAGACTGAGTGGACTTTGGGAATCTCTGCTGGGACTTGGGAGTGAATTTTCCTGCCCAGATTTTGCAGTGGGAGATTTGCTGCGGCTGACACTTCAGCCTAGCCTCAGGGCTGGAATGGCTTCTCTCTGCCCTTGTGCCTCTTCACACAAGCAGAGGGAAGATCAGCCCTATACTGATCCCAATGAACTGCTGCACAGTGAGGGCCCCTTCAGAACTGGGTTCCACAGCATGCCAGGGTTATGCCCTCCCTGGGTCCAGTTCCCTGACTGTTACCACGTCCCTGTTCTTGGGGCAGCAGTGGAGATGAGGGGAGCATAACTTGTTTTAAGCCACCCTTGTGTTCTCTGGCACCAATCCTCAACTGGTGTAAATTCTAGTCAATGGAGAGGGAGTAATGACAGTTTACACGAGATGAGGATTTGCGCCCTTCATACTCTGGACCCTTTTGGGGCCTGCCTGGGGGAGCGCAGAATAGCCGTAGTGTGACGCATTCCAGCCACAGTCCTGACGTGCCCCTTATGCCAGGGACATGGAGCCAAGCTGCTTTTGAGCCCTTCTGCCAGCTGTACTCCAGGCTGCAGGGAATATTCTCAGGACTATTTCCTCTCCCTTTGCACTGCCAAAGTAGAGTAAGGAGGCCTTAATGTAACTGACGCTCAGACTCCTTTAATGCACTGCCGGAACCCTTCCCAGCTGCACAGCAGAACCCAGTGCCTAAATTCCCAGCAGAGTTCCCAGTGACCCACCCAGCTCCTCGGGTAGATGCTACTGTCAGCTGAACAGTTTTTAAACATGTTCCAACTGAAGTAACTCTGCTACCACCCCCCTCTGAAGCAGAGGCAGAACCAAGGACCTAAGAAGCCCTAATAATGTTGACTAGTTAGAAACTAGGGTGCGCAGCCAGCCCTCCTCAGTGCAGTTGCCAACTGCAGCTGCTTCACTAGGCAAGCTGCGTATCATCCCTCTGTCTCGGTTTCGGTTTTCTATGAAGTACCTCTCTGCTGCACATCTCAGGACCGTTGTATATGATAAAGGAACCTGGACCACTTATTTTTCATATGTTGGACTCTAGAAACTCTGGGGTGGAAAATGCACTAAGCGTGTTCGCATTGCATCACGTGGAACGTTAACTGATCGCTGTGAAAGTGGCGATCCTGCAGTACACACGTATGGGCCGCTATTATTTTTATGCTTCAGATATTAAAACAAAAAAATCCATTTGAGGATGTCAGTAGGGGGCTAATGGAAGCATTGCACTGAGAAAGCGTCTCTAAAAGCCACACTAGCTTCTTTACTTTACCACATTCATTATTTTCAGGACCCTGCTGTGACTACCGCCCGGCAGAGTTGAGCAAATGAGCTGCGACTATGTTTGCATCAGGACAGTGAACACAAGGGAGGTTGTGGCACCGTGTGCTATGATTGAGATCAAGAAATAATTAAATCCTTGTTTACAGAAACAAAAATGGCATTTTTGGTAAATCATAGTAATCAGGAAAAGTTAAATATTCTAGAGTCTGGAACATCTTCCACAAGCAGAAATTAGAGGTCAGATAGGTCAAATAATGTATGAGAAGATAAAGGGATTGGAGACACAGTAGAAAAGGTGTCTGAAGATCAGATACTAGGTTTGAAAGAGAAAGACATCTTATTTTGCTCTTCTGTGTTGTTTTAAGAATATATTCAGAACCTAAAGGCCGCCTACTCGCAATGCTAGAATACTAGTCACACGCTGCAGCTAAACATACCAAACATACCATCCGACTTCAGTGGGCAATGTGATCCACAGATCTTAAAGCCCATAGGGACTATTATGATCAACTAGTCTGACCTCCTGCATATTACAGGCTGTACAATTTCACCCAGGAATTTGTGCATCAAGCCCATACCTTCTAGTTCATATAGAGTACATCTTTTAGAATGATATCCCAGTTTTTTATTTAAAATGTTCAAGTGACGGAGAACCCTAAATTGTTACAATGCTTAATTACCTGCATTGTTTAAAAGACAAAAAAAGCCTATTGTTTTTAGTCTTAGCGTAGTTGTTCACCTGGGAAATCAAGCCACTTGGTTAGGTACCTAGCATTAGCACCTGGTTTTGAAAATTTGGCCTCAGTGACTTGCCAATGGTCAACCAATGACTCATTGACAGAAATGGGAACAGAATCCAGAAGACCTGGCTCCCAGCCTTATGCTAAATCCATGAGACCAAAGCAGTCCCTTTAGAAAAATATAAATCTTAAAATTAAATTCTAACAGACTCTAATAGCCATAGTCCCTATGGTTCTCATCACCCTTTGATTGTTACTGACAATCCATTCCAAATTGGAATGGAGACAACATGACAATTATATTGCCTAACAAATCAGAAAATATCTTGTCAGTTGTGAAGCGCTGAAGGCAAATTCCCTTCCCAAATATGGCTGTTGGCCAGGACCCTTAGGTTCCATTCCCATCTCTGTTTGCAAGTGTGTCTTTGGGCCAGATCCTGAATTCTTTACTAAGGTTTTACATAGGCAAAATCCTGCTGACTTTGCTGGAATTTGGCCTGATTTAAAACCTGAATGCAAACTCTTCTTGAAGCCAATGAGAGTTTGGTTCAGTAAAATCCGAGTTAGAATTTGGCTTGTTAACATTGTATTGGTATTTCAATAGAGCACCCCAGATTCTTTAGTGATTCATGTAGAGACAAATGGCCTCTCAGAGTTTTAAGGTCCAATCCTGCAAGGATGCCTGGAATTTTTCTTTCTCACAGATTCCCTTTGACATTAAAGGGATTGAATGTCAGTCTCCATCCTTTTAGATCTTGTGCTTACGTCTTCTTGACTTCGTGGAACTTAAGTATGTTCTTAAATCTAAATGCTTTTCTGGAGTGGCTCCAAAGTGCTCAACCCTGGCTGTGCTAAACACTCAATCCCTCTGGCTCAGTTCTCTATATGTACAATGGGAGTGTAGCAGAGTGGAGGGAGGAAGCCCCTTGGCCCCTCTGCCAAACCCCCTACTTGGCTGTCGGGCCAGATTAAGCTGGACCAGCAGAACCCTGACAGGGAAAAGGGTAACAGCTGGAGGTGCTGATTAACCCATGCCAGGACCAATCTTAATGGGATAAATGGGAACAGCTGTTCCCCTTGCTGGAGGGAACATATAAACAAACCAGGGAGAAGCCAGAATGAGAGGGATGGTCAGGGAGGAAGGTAGTTTTTTAGTCTGCTGCTTGACTAGAACAGGTGAGCAGCCTTTGGCTAAACCTTGGGTCTGATTTGGGAGTGGGAACTGTATCAGTGCACTGTAAATAAACCAGAATGGGTGATTGCACCGAGTGACACCTACAAGTCCAGTTATTGTGGAAGGGGGAGGCCACTCAGAGGACCCAGAAGGTTAGGGAGCCCATGGCAATCTGCTAGAGGGAGTAGTAATGTTTCCCTGTCTCAGCAGCATGTGGTGGTGAGGACTGATCTCTGTCAGCTGCTCAAGCACTGTGGGGATAGTGGCCGTCTATGTCAATCGCAGGGATCTGACTGCAGAATTGGGAATCAAAAACAGAAGTGTCCCAGATGTCACAGTGAAAGTAGATCAGTACCAAATCCATCTGAGTGCTCCTGCACACATTTAGAGAGCTCCTGTTTAGTTCTATTAGGTAGAACTTCTTTCCAGTTAAGCAAACACTGATACTAGAGTTCTGATTGTTTGTAGAACTTTACCAGAGCTGACTTGCACAAAAAAGTTGGTATTTGCTGGCCCACAGTAGGCACCTTGCATTGCTATTTTACTTTGCACTTCAGTGGAGAGCAATCTGAGGCTGTTATTAGGTGGAAAGCTGAATTTAAAGCATGACTTCTGTTGCCAAAGTTGTCATGTTTCCTCTGAGTAGAGGAAGAGAATGGCTGGCCTTGTGAAAAGAGAGCATTAGAAAGGAGATGCAAACATTTGATTTAAACCCGGTTTTCTTTAGAATTATTTCAGTTTATTACATAGCTGTAGGAAGTCTAGACTTGCTATCTGAAGATTCATTTGATAGGCAGTCATAGTTACCCATGTAGTGGTGCTGTTTGTCATGTCCATAATGGAGCACACTAAAGTCTTAAACTTGACAAGTTGCTTTTTAGTGTGTGGTCTCCTGGATATTTAAAGGACCTCAGGAAATTAGCGGGAGCATTGTAAACAGATAGAGGGGAATAATACTTCCCTCGATTTGGCATTGGTGAGGCCTCATTTAGAGTTTTGGGTTATCCTCAAAAGGATGTGGACAAATTGGAAAGAGTCCAACGCAGGGCAA
Source organism: Mesoclemmys tuberculata (assembly GCA_007922155.1). NCBI lineage: Eukaryota > Metazoa > Chordata > Testudines > Chelidae > Mesoclemmys > Mesoclemmys tuberculata. Next base: position 4,608,915 of record ML675632.1, on the reverse strand, counting down.
CAAAAATGATTAGGGAACTGGGGCACATGACTTATGAGGAGAGGCTGAAGGAACTAGGCTTGTTTGGCCTGCAGAAGAGAAGAATGAGGGGGGATTTGATAGCAGCCTTTAACTACTTGAAAGGGGGTTCCAGGGAGGATGGAGCTAGGCTGTTCTCAGTGGTAGTAGATGACAGAACTAGGAGCAATGGTCTCAAGTTGCAGTGGGGGAAGTCTTGGTTGGATATTAGGAAAAAGTTTTTCACTAGGAGGGTGGTGAAGCACTGGAGTGGGTTAACTAGGGAGGTGATGGAATCTCCATCCTTAGAGATTTTTAAGCTGCGGCTTGACAAAGCCCTGGATGGGATGATTTAGCTGAGGTTAGTTCTGCTTTGAGCAGGGGGTTGGACTAAATGACCTCCTGAGGTCCCTTCCAACTCTAATCTTCTATGATTCTATAAATATAACTGAAAATGTTCCTATTTATCTATCAGAGGGTGTTGGAATTAACTATGGAGAAAAACAAGAGTTTATACCCCATTTTGAATCTTATTTTAGAGAGCAACCCTAACTACAGAGCCCTTACCAGACACCAGTTTAATATGGAATTTGATGATATTCTTGTTCCTCTAATATTGTGTTTCAAAATACTGGGTGGATTAATCCATCATCATGGGCTCTGTGGACACAATAGATAGCCAGGGTCAATAAAAATTAGCAATGGCATAACATTCATGAAGGTATTGGTAATGTAGATCTGGAAATGAATATAGCAGGTAGCTCTGTTTTGAAGGAGACTTTCTGCTTTATGTATTCATAAGTGCACACTAGCATCTAATCTCATATCCTGTCCTTTGCAAGAAGCGTGTTGCTAAAAAGGTTAAGGCAGCTATTCTGCTAATATTGGATTTTTATTTATTTATTGTTTTTGCAAAATAAGTCCCTGTGTGTTTGACTTAACAAATCCCCTGTAACTTTCACACGAAGCTTCAAATGATGTGCAAAAACACTGTGGTACTTTGAGGTCCAGAAGAGAATACAACTGAATAAAAGCAGCCTGTTGGTAAAAATAATTATAATTGCATGCTGTATACTCACATCATTCAGCCAAAAGGATTTCAAATTGCTTGACAAAATTTAGGGCCAGCAGCGGACACACTTTCTCACAGTGGGTAGAATCTTACTCCCAGTGCAGTCGCACAAAAAGGGGTGAGATGACTTTAGTAGTAAGTGTCAGAATCTAGCCTTTAGCAAACGGACTTACTGCAAAGGACACATAAGAATCCATTCACTCACCACTGAAATGCAAGCACCTGGGGGCATGATGAAACTTGGCAATGTAGCTCAGTAGTTAAGAAGAGACAGTGAAGAACAGTTTATGCAGCTGAAAATAAAGGGGGATATAAGGTAAGCCAAATGTAGTAAGGATTTGGCCAGAACACTAGGATAAATAACTTCTAAAATGTGCAATGGGCTCTTTAATGACCATGTGTGGTCATGACCTTTGTTTCTTATCCAAGTGATAATACTTGTAGCAACACAGGAGTACCTGAAGCAGTACTGGGATGTTGGTCCAGAATTGAGTCAGAGAGAGGTGGGTTTCCAATTGAATCACCCCTTCAAGCCTTTCTTTGTATTGCCGTAGCATGAAAAGGCCCAAAACAGGATCAGGACTGGGTTGTACTGGACATTGTACAACCATAAAATAGCAGATAATAAATGACCTCCCCAGAGCAGGTCCTGTCTAAATAGGAACAAGCCACAATATTGAATGTAGAGCACAACAGAGGAGAAGGAGGAAGACAATGGGAAGATGATGGTGGCAGTAATAGAAAGACAAGATTGTATTTATTAACCAAGTTTGCATTTTGCAGGCAACATGCTTTTAGGATAAGATAAATGGACAGAAGAAGTGAATGGATTAGAGCAGTTCAGAATTTTTCAGACTTCTGAAATTTTAATGATAAATAGAATTGTTAATGAATTTTTTTGCCAGATAGTTTTCCCGGTTTTTGACCAGCTCTGTTAATGAATCCCTGCCTGTCCATTATCATAATGAGCATGCTCCAACCCTTTTCACTCCTCCTTTTCTGTATGTAAGTTTCCTAGTGCTGATTTAGTCAGTAACCAGTGACAAATTAGTGACAAAGTAGATCTGTACTGAAATGTTACGTGACTCAGACCTGCTCCTTGTGTGTAGCCAGGATCATATCTGCTGATTTTATTGAAAAAAGAAAGGTTTGAGTTTATTTTTACTCCTTTTTGCTAATATCAGACCTGCAATGGTCAGACACAGCTCTGGGAGAGCAACTGGATTCTTTCCAGGCTATCAACAGAATTAACAACTTTAATGGCAAGACCATCTTCTAAACCATTCGTTATTTTATATACCTATGTGTCTTCTTTCTAAACTAAACATTCCTGAGATGAAATCCTGACTCTATAAAAGTCAGTGCAAGTTTTGCTATTGACTTCAGCTGGGCCAGGATTTCATCCCCAATTTTTTCCACTGTCTCCTCTCTAGTTTGGCAGTTACTGCCACCATCATCTTCCCATTGTCTTCCTCCTCCTCCGTTGTGCTCTACATCCATTGTCTCTAATCAGTTTTGCTGCCTTTGTCTGGATCTTTTCTCTTTCTAGTGTTGCTTATCCCATCTAAAAGATGTACAAGTATTCAAGGTACCATCAATTTATGTAATGGCAGAATCCTTCGTTATTTATTTTTTCTCTAGGTTTTGTAACACATCTTGTTTGTGGTTTTGACCTCTCTGAACATTGTGCACATGTTTTCTTTGAGCTGTGCATAGTGGTACCGAGGGCTGTTGCCAGAATAAGTTGTTAATTTTAGGAACCATTGGTGAATATGGATAATTGAATTTGTTCCACCAAAGATGCATTGAATTCCAAGTGCTAGTGTGTTGCCCAATTGCATAGTTGTATTGCATCATTCTGAAGTTGCCCACAACCCTCACTGAACTTAATTAATTTAAAGGAGAGTGTGTGAAATGAGAAGGGTGGTTAGTTTGGTATATGATCCATCTAAGAGATTATCCCCAACTGTTGGCAACCAAAATCTCTTGTTCTCAGCAGAGCTGCCAAACCTTTAGCCAGTTTCTAGATGCTATATCTCTGGGAAGTAGCTACTTTCCTAAGGGTTTTTGTGACATGCTGTACCCCATGTACACCCTTATGGTGTGATTTGTGTATCATTCATGTTCACCCTTATAGTGTAACTGTGTATTGTCTAATGCACATCATGGGAAGTATTTTTGGAATGCTCATGACATGCCGAACATTATTGGTATGGTAGTATGTTTTCTGCAATGTCACATGTACAGATCTGAAACCCTGCGTAATATCCCCAAAGGTGTCTCACATGGTTTAAATAGAGCCATGCAAATACCAAGCAAAGTGAGGGTTCACGCCTTGCAGAGGCATGCATTACAGGAAAAACAGACTGGCCTGGCACGGTGACACTCATTTGACTCAAGTGAAGGAAATCATGCCCATGGCCAGACATGGCCAATCACCTGACTCCAGGGGGTTGAGGGCACGTGGTAAAAGAGAGGCATCTTTGTCTCAGGAGCTCTTCCTTGGAATCCTCTCAGCCAGTTTGTGGGTAAGCTGACATCACTGAAATACTGAGTTTAGTTTAGGATGTGAGTTTCCTTTTAGTTAGTTGTGATCTAATCCTTGATTCATATTATTCTAACTTATAATCACTTAAAATCTTGCTGTAGTCAAACTGTTTTTATCTAAAACAGTGCATGTGAATTGAGCATGTAGAGACTTCACTTAGAGTTACAAAGCTGCTGCAAATCAATTTATTAGATAAATTGATGGACAAAGTAATGAGCTTGCCGGGTTCAGTGTGAGCACTGAACTCAGTAAGGCAGCAGTTCCTGGGGTTGCATCTGGGACTGGGGGTGTTTGCTGGGGGTCAATCCAATGAACGGCTGGCCCAAAAGCGCTCCTTCACTAAGTCGGGGACTGATTATTCACAGGAGGCTGGGCGTAGGCTGACCAAGGAGTGGGTGGTTCACACAGTAAAGCAGAGTGAGTCAGGGCTCCAGAGTAAGGGATCAAGGTGTTACAGCTACAAATCAGTCCAGATCACGGGGGGGAAATCTCAGTTCTTTTCCAGTGCCCAGTTTCTCCTGCTTGACCCTGCATTGAAGTCCAAGTCCTATATTTTATAAGAACAAGGCCTGTTGCCATATAAACGACTGCCGTGGTCACAAATTTTGCCTCAGGCTTCACTGTATGGTCAGATAGGATAGAGAGAGAGGAGAAGCAAAGGAGAATGTCCTTGGTTAAACACAAAAAAATGGAGCAAAGAGAGAACGTGACTAGACTGAGACATGTACATGGAGTCGTTCAGTCTGATGAATTCGCAAGTTTTTTCCACAGTTCAAAAAGCACCAAGTTAATATTTGGTCTCTTGTTTCATTGCTGAAGTTATGGGAAGTTTGGCTTGCTATAAAAGGGGGGGGAAGTCCAAGGAGGCAAATAGCTCAGGCCTTTGAAACATCAAAAGCCCATAAACCATGTGTGATGAATTTAGTCTTTATAGAACAATAGGTCACAGACCTGACAGCTGAAATTTTAGTTGGATGAGCTTCAGCTACCTATGCTAAAAGAAGCAAATACATAATTTTCTAAGGGCCTGATCCAAGGCCCATTGAAGTTGTGGGGAGACTTCCTACTCACTCTAATAGGAAATGGATAGGGCCAGGGGCTGAAGTAAGAGTGAGCACTTCCTCACAGCTCCCCCTCTGAATAGGCCGGTGTACTGAGAGAGAGCTCCCCCTCCTGCTTCAATCTACTTCACTCACTGGATTGGGCCCATATTGAAAGGTGGATACTTTCTAAACATGTAGCCAGCTGCCATCTAAACTGGGCACAGATGGGACACCAGTTTTTAATCTTGAGTTCTGTAGCTATGTATGTATCTAGGTCCATATTGTGAATTCAGTTTTTAAAGCTCATTGAAGTCTGTGTGAAAACTGATGATACACTAGGGCACTGGGTAGCATGGTAAAAGGGGGAATAATACTACATCAGATCAGAGTGCAAAGAAGAACCAGGGCTACAAAAGATGAGAGCCAGGGTAGAGAACTTTCATAGGTGGCTTAGCCCTGACTGGATGGTTCACAAAACAAGACCAAGAATGAACTTCATAAAATGCTGTAAAATTTCAGTCGCTCAGTGGTGATAGTACAGTCATAACCCATCTCAAAACAGGGCAAAATAAGCACTGTGGTCAAGCACTGTAAAATCTGTCTGCAGGAAGAAGCATGTTCATCTCTCAGAGGATATGGGATAGGTTTTATTGTCTCATGAGTATTTTATGCTACTAATAGAAGCACCTTTCATCCAGGGATCTCAAAGCAATTGACACACACTATTCAACTAAACCATGCTATATGCAGATGCAGTAGGGAAGAATTACACCCTTGAACACATGGACAAATGATGGCAGAAGCAGGTTAAATGGCTTGTCCAGGCTCATGCAGTGAGTCAGAAGAAAAAGCTAGAAAAGGGAACCCAGGAGTAAGGACTCCTATTCCCCTGCTCTATATTCACACTCTGGAGAACTCTATGATGATCAGCTACTTGACACTGAGACATCCCATCAAAGCAATTACGGAGGGCAAGAAAACATGATGGCTGTGAGAAAATCAGTTGTTGAACCATCTTTGCTACAGCAGATGATGATTCTTCGTATTCAGTGAACCTGCACCCTCAAAGCACAGGCGTGCTCTCAGCCCATATGCTTCCTGGATGTTTCCAGTTGATGCTGTAATTAAGACTAGGCTGGTCAATGCTCCATTATCTCACACTGGCATTTGCACACAATTTTTACTAACTGGCCTGATCAACACTGGGACATTGTGTTAAAGGGAATGTGTGTTGGAGATGGGAGTGCTGGTGGGCAAGGGCTACCTAAACAGCCCCATTTTCTCCATCAGTAAAATGCATCCATGTAGATTCCCCTGCTATTTTTGTTTTTATTGCATGGTAAGAGGAAGTGGCAGCTTGTTCTAGACTTCTTTGTGTGTGGTAACAATAATGCTTCTAGTAAATGAGTCTGAATTTCATCTAAAGCTATTAATAGTTTTCTACATTAATTAGGCCCTATAAAGCCCTGTGTCAGATAGGTAATAGTGCTACCTCTATTTAACACCTGGGTAAACTGAGGCTAAGAAAAGATAAGTGACTTGTTTAATTTCACAGTAAATCTGTAGCAGAGCCAGGTATAAAATCAACTAGCCCTGTCTTCCTGTCCTCTGCACTAATCACTAGGAAAGTGTAGGAAAGGCCTGGAAGAAATGCTCTCCATTGAGCCCTGCGGGTAAAAGAATACAGAATCTAATGGGTAAATGAGGTGAAGTGGGTCACAAAGCCATTGTAATAGAAGTTGACACAAATCCATAATCTAAGATGTGAAGAATAAACAATATCAGTGTCATCCAAGTCTGATAGTCAAGCCTGAAACCCCTTGGGACAACCCTTAGTATTGAAGCTCAGTGGCTGTTACTCTGGTCCTAGTTTTTGTTATGGTAAAGAACCCTGAGTCTGCCAGGTATGTTCTAACCATAATCACAGTGCACGTGCTCCCTAAATGCAAAGACTACTCCAGTTACTAGCCACTGGACTGTATTCCCCATGCTGCAGTATGTAAAAAGGTGGTGGATCTTCCACTCCAGGGTGCCCTCCCCCAAAGGAACTCTGTCTGAGTCAGCCATTATTCTTCTGACGAATTCTCTGGTTGTGTAGCTCCATACCACCCACCCTTCCCAGGTGCACCTTGGGGCATGAGACCACCTTCCCGCTGTTATGAGGCATACACATATCAGCAGTGGTTTACGGAGAAATTAAAAATACTTCTCACCGAGGAGGAATAACATCAGTGACACAATGTACGTTGTTGGCAGGCTTAAAGCCAATATCACCTTTGTTCTTACTTTGCTTTGACATGTGATGTGACCGGGTTATTACTACGGTTTTCAAAAATATTTATTTTAAAGGCAAAGAACACTAATGGAAATAAAATCCACACAGAGTCCAGAAGAACATGTTGCGATGACCTTTAAGAGCACTGCTGCACTTATTGCCATTAATAACAGCTCAGAACATCTGAGATAGACATAAGCCACCGGGAGATCAGTACTGACTGTTCTGCAAATACTTTGGTGCCAGAAACTGGGCACCATTTGGAGAATCAAATAAATGGCGGTCACTTACAAGTGAATAAAATATTAATCACTGCAGGAGAATGAAGATGACCTATCCCCTTGGAAACTGATACCCCAGTATTAGTTGTTTTTCCTCGTCTTTGGGTTAAGTATCAAAGAAAAATTCGGAGATGTACATTAAGGGCCGTAATCCATCGAAGTCAAGGGAGTTGCATCAAGGCTGGATTTGGCCCTAAAGGTTTGGACAGGTTATGTTGTCTGGTGGCTAGAGCTTGGTGCTAGGAGTTATTGTTTCTGGGTACAGCTGGGAGAATTGTGATTTTGAGTTCAGTGGCTAAACTGAGGAAGAAAAATGATCATCATAATAATAAATAAGCTTGGGTTGAATGGAACCCCTTTTCTGAACTGAAATGAAAAACCACATTTATTTTTATTGTTTAGTTTTAGGTGTTTATCTCCACCCACCCCATTTAAATCTAGCTAAGCTTCTACACGATTTTGTTTCTAAAAATGTTGAAAGGAAACGTTTCAACTTTTTCAGAATTGTTTTTCTCATTTGTTTCAGCTGAGACAGTTTGGGGAACTCGACCTGTATTCACAAATGGTTTTGGCTGACCCAAGACCACATTTTTAGTGAATAAATTATTTGCTCTTCTCCTGGATCCTAATCAGTGACTCACTTCTTAGCTTTGAGTAGATCACGTAACAGCTCTGTTCTTCACTTTACCCATTGTAAAATGAGTTAATAATACTTACCTGCTTCATTGGACATGCTGTTAGGTGAAATTCATTAACATTTGTAAAGCGTACATTACATTTTGCCATTATGCTTCTGTTAGTTTTTCTGCCGGTTTCAGACGATAAAATCATAGATTTTAGATTGTAAGCTACTGGGGACAGGAATAGTCTTTGTCCTCTGTGCACTGCCTAGCACAACATAGTCCGGAACCCTGGTTAGGGTTCCTATGTGCTACAGTAATATAAATAATAACAAATTACAGATAGTAAAGACAGTAGATCACTGATTCCTTCCTTGTTTCCCTGGTTAGTGCTGAATTGGATACGATAGTGACCAGAAATGATCTACAGTGACTCCGTTATCTGAAGCTCAGGTCTGTGCATGTGTGTTTTGGTTCAAATTGTATTAAATGGCAAATAAACTAACGTTTGTGACATTGCAATGGAGGGCTCTTAAACAGAGACATTAACTACGTTTTCCAAGTAGAAAATGGTCATTTTTAGCAGTCTTTCTTTTGCACCAGGGTGGATTGATTTAAATCAAGGTGATTTAAATACTTTTTTAAATCACCAAGAGAAAATCATTGATTTAAATCAAGTTTCCCACTGATACTTCCTCACATATTTCTTAAACAATGGTGCAAATGTGATCATTAAAACATGTTAATTGACAACTCAATACAGCGTTTTACAACATCTAGGAGGGTACACTTTGTGTAATTTTTTAGATAACTTGATTTTTATTAATTTAGGAAATAGTACATAATGCTCATTACCTGTGTCGAGCGGCAGATGCAGCAACAGTACATTAGGAATGATAAGCGCTAAATCACACAAACACAATAGCATTTATATTTTATTAAACTAAACCTTAAATGTTACAGAAATGTTTCACATTTGCAGTTGCAGCCATCTCCTGAGTTGCCGGCTGACGGCTGTCCTTAAACTCTTTTTTTTTTTTAATTTTCAAATTTTATTAACTAACAGAGAAGTCATCCCAACACTAAACGAATGCTGTCCTTAAAAGTTCTACAATTAGCTCTCATCTTCCCCACTAGCCCTGTCATTTTTATTCATAGACTGAAACAGAAATACGAGTTTTCCTGTTTCTTCAACTCCCCGTCGATTTCTTAGCTTTGAGTGAATAATACCAAATGATGAAAATATTCTCTCTGCCTGCAGAGGAAGCTGCTGTTGTGAAACGTTTGTTTAGCAACTGAAGGAACTCTGTTCCAAGGTGCATGGCTAATGATTTCCATCAATTCAGGGGAATGACTTTGTTCAAAACATCAGTAAACATGAACTGTTTCAGTGGTTCCACTCCAGCCCTGAAATTTTGAAATGCCCATGCCATGGCAACAGCATCTTCTTCAGAAGTTAGGAATCCACCTTTATATCTGGGGTTGAGAATGTTTGCAAGAAAATGAGGTGGAGTTAGTGCTTGATCCATTCACTTCTTTGTTGCCTGCAGTTTAACTTTCTGGTGAGGTATTTCTTCAAAATATTCTCAGATAGGGACTCTCTTACACCCAGAAGCCATGACAATTTTTCTGTGGCAAAAGTGTGTGTGGGGGAGAATATAGGAAGCTGTGTGTGTGCTGAATAATGTCTTCCCTTTTTCTTTACAGTCCACTCCACTGTTCCTTTCTACTCTGTTTCTGTCCTTTGTCTCTCTGTCTTTAAGACAGTGTCTTCACTAACTCCTCTGCCTTGCTTGGCCCAGCTCCACCACCACATAAGCACAGAACAGCAACAATCCTATCCAGCCTGTGTCTCTCTTTGCACCTGTGACTTTAGTCTTCTGAGAAACAAACTGAAAGCCCAGAATTTTCAAGAAGCAAGAACTGGTAGTTAGGCTGGACAGACTAGACATTAATTCATTTTTATGAGACTGTAAGTGTAGGTTTAGCATGTTTGTGATGAAATTTAATTGTAACTGTTATATTTTAAATGAGAGAAAAATTTGGTATTTTTTTTAAAAGAAAAAAATTTAAAAATCAGATTTAAAAAAAAAAATCAGTGATTTTTCTTTTCTTTTTTTTTTTCCCACCCTAGTTTGCATTGTGGAGGGATTGTATTACTAGAGTAGTATAGTGAAAGATCCTATCTGAATTGCAGTATTTTATTACTGGTGTTACATATTTGTTTGTACAACAGCCAAAAGTGTGCTGGGTGCTACACACAGTTAAACCAGCTGTGCAAAGCTTACAGCCTCAAGTGTAGGCAGGAAGCAACAAGTGACAGAAACGAATGGGGCTGGGAATGGTTGGGATTGGTTACTAAATTTTTAAAAAGCACCAGTCTTCATGAAGGTAACATGTCTTTTTAAGGACCGAGAGAGATGAATATTGTGCCCATTGCCGGTTGGAAGTGAATCTCATGAGTGCATTTTGGTTTGTCTTCTGATGTTTGAACTCCTGATTTTTACCTATGCCATGATTTACCATACCAAGTCAGCGTCACTGTATCACTTGGGTCCATCCCCACACTAAGTAATAAATTCATGACATCCAAAACAATGCCATCTAGTTGGCTTCTGCTGTTTTAATGTTAAAACACTTCCCTGCCTCCTTCAAAGGAAAACATAGCATTGTGAGTATATTTAAGCACACTGTCCCAGCCCCAAAATGTTGTTAGTGAAATAAAGACATTCCACTAATGGCAGTCATTTCTTTGAGGCCACTTTATGCCCTTGGTCTTCTTATCTCAAAGGCTGAACTGCTCAAGATGTATTCTGATAGCAATAGTGGTAACGTTGGCAGAACTTACCAAGGTGTTGAATTCCTACCATCTACTGCCTGACTATTATTTATTCATGTGTTAGATCTTGACTCGTGATGTAATGTTGAATTTTACTTGAAATGAATATATGGACATGGAGTACATTCCTCTGGTGGTCAGAGTTAATCAAATACTGTAACCTGAAGAGGAAAGTGATGTTTTTTTTAAAAAAGCCATTTTTTATTTCTCTTCATATAAATACTATATTTTGGGGGTGGGGCAGGTAAGGAAGCAAGAAGGGGGGGAAAGGGGGAGATAGGACAAATCTGAGAAACGTCTTACTAGTTTGGTGCTAGCAAGACTGAAAGGCACAAAAACCCTAAAATCATCTCTGCTTGTTTCCCAGTAGTATATTTTCTGTGTGGCTCATTGAATCTGCTCCTTTGCTTGTGTATTAACTTTACATGTGGGCCTGCAGCTTAAAGATAACATAAAATGAATCCTAAATACCAGTTACAGGTTTACTGCATGAGATGGATTATGAGCTGTCGTCATTCCTCTCTTAGGATTGTGATTTGTATGTAACGTTTTATACACTGCAGCTTCCAGACAAAGCCCTCAGTTAAACAGATTTAACATAGCTGACCAATAAACCTAGACTACGATGCTGGAAGAAGCAAACACCAAGTGACAGGAAACAGCAGGGAAATAGCCTTCCACAGAGGAAGACCCCACAGATGTTTAGAAAATGAGGCTGGGCTCTGCATGCTTCTTGTGGATATATCTGCCAGGTCTGTCACTACCCAATGAAAGGGTCCAGGCTCTGCAAGAGGGTAAAACATATACTAAAACTCTGCACATTGGGACTTGCAACGTCAGATGGTTTTGTCCCCTCAATGGGAAGGTGTCTGGCCAAGCAGGGATGGTGTTGGTGCTGGAGAGAAGCTGTTTATGCTTTGAGCCCTGAGTCCCTGAGAGAATCACATCTCTATTGGCATTGACCGTCTGATGCTTATGCTGACATTTCCCACTATATTCATGTGGGGAACTGGTGGTCTCCATGGAGGGCTCTCCGTGTCATGGCTGGGGCCTAATGGATATGGGCTGAGTCCAGGCTTAGAGCCAGAATCAGAAACCAGGGCTGAGGGGCCAGAGCAGAGTCAGAAGCCAGGAACCAGGGCCAAGGGTCAGAAACAGCAGACAGGAATCAGACCAAAATGAAAGAGCAGAGTCTGTCATAGCAGCCAACTGGGGATCCACCTAGTTGCACAGACAACTTCTGGGTCTCCCCTCCAGGCTTAAGTAGTGTGCGTGGACCAGTCAGGGACCCCTGGGAGCACTGCCACTCAGGCGCTCTATGTGTGGCCCTTTGTGTGGTGCTTGGCTCCACAAGGCTCACAGCCTGCCATCAGTTGCTTTTCCACCAGAGCTGTTGGTGTTGATAAGGATGAATCAGTTACTCAAGGACGCGCAGACCCAGGTTCTAGCCCCACAGAGTTTTACAGTGGGCTTTGGCCCTTTTTACACCACACTTCCTCAGACAAAGCTCCCTGAGCGAGTTTGTGTCTTACGTACCACAGACATTACCTGGCTCTCTGTGCAGTGTGTCTCAAGGAATATGAGTACTTTGAGAGCTGGGTCAGATGTCTAGAGGTTGGGTCAAGCAGTTGACCCAATCTGTCATGATGTTGGCTGTATTCTCTTTCCCACACATGTGGTAGGGCAGGTGAAAAATTTCATTAATTAAACTACATAACATCCCTGAGTCTAGTGGATATGCTGAAGCACAGAGCATTTACAGCTGGGATTTTCAAAGGAGTGAGGTACTTAAATCTCATTGAAAGTCAACAAGGATTGGGTTCCTAAATCCCTTTTGATCCTTTGAAAATCTCAGCCTAAGTGTCATCCTCAAGGTCACACACAGGCAGTGGAGGAGCAGAGAGTGAAATCTGGGAGTGAAATCTGTGGTGTGCCACAGGAGTTGGGCCCTTCCTTGATGGTGGTTTGATTGCATCTGTCTAATTATGGTTAAATTGTTGCTGCCAGCTCAGTCTGAAAAGCCGCCTGTTCTGCTGAGTGTCAGATAAGTGCCGAGAGGAAAATTAACATTAATTTTGGCTGTCACATCGAGGCTGAATTCAGATGTGGAATTGGCAAGCACTGGACTAGCCACTGGACAGTTTCAGTTTAATCTGTATAAACAGGCCAGTCTTTCTGTAAAGCAAGTAGCACTAATATGCAAGGCAAAGTTTGAGTCTGCCATCAGTAGGGTTGGCCAAAGTTAATTCATATGCCAGGAAAGTGGACTGACTTCACTGACTGACGTGCTCTGATAGGGGAGGCTTACTGAACCATTACATGTTAATAATGTCTGACACACCTAATTTCATTGTCACTTTTGTTTTAATTTTGAGCATCAGATTTCTAAACTGTCCCTACAAGCTGTTAAATCTTTTTTTAATTAGAGGTTTATTAATGTATTTAAACACCATAATCTCCAAAACCACATTGGCCTAGGTTGCTATATAAATTTACAGCTCACTTTTCCAAAGAACATTCATTCTTTTTGTGGATAATATAGCTCCTGAAATAAACTTTTACATCCCCTGGGAGTTTCTTTGGATTTACATTAAATCAAGACCAGAATTTGACCCATACTCTTGGTTTTTTTTGGCTTGTTTCACCCAAGAGGCCCGTTAACATGTCAAATGGAGTTTTCTGGTTTACTGCTTTAGTGTTTAATCCAGTTCCAATAGAAACTTCTTGTCAGAAATATTAGAATTTCAGACATCATGAACTTTCTTCTGCTCTGCACTTAAGTATGTGCTTTGCCGAACCAGAGCCATGGAAAGAAAGGAGGGTGCAATGGTTAAGATCTTGCCCTGGGTCTTGGGAGATAGGGCTTCCATGCCGAGTTCTGCCACAGCTTTTTGTGTGTGGCCTTGTGTAAGTCTGCCCCTCAGGTCACCCTCCCTAAAATGCAGATAATGCTGCTACTTTGCAGATGTGAAAATTAATTAATTATTGTTAGATTCTAAGGTGCTAGGTATGCATAGCCTTATGAGGACCTGTCTCAAGAAGCCTTGCTTTAATCCAACAAATTCTCTGAATTATTTTATCTTGAGTTGCATGGGCCAGAATCTTAAATTCACAGAACAAGAGACTGTTCCATGGTGTCTGGGAAAATCTTTGTGTGGCTTCTTGCTCCCATACTGTCCTTCTGTTTGCTTACAGCCAAACTGAGACACCTTTACTTACATTATGTGAATTATCCCACTGACCTTGGGCAAGTTACTTAACCTTTGTATGTCATAGTTACACCATCTGTAAAAGCCAGCATAGGAACACTTACTAAAGGGGTTTGGTGAGGGTTAATTACGGAAGGTTTTTAACGTGCCTTGAAGGTTAAACGAAGTGCTGAATGTGGTATAATTCTGACTCTAGGCCTCAGGGCATATAGAAAATATTGACTCTCTTTGAAATTAGAAAGCTCTACTGAATTTACATTGCTTCTCTGGTGTGTCTTTCTTCAACATGTGAGTGTTCTTCCTCTCTTCTATCAGTAAAAACAAGACTGTGGAGCTTGTATCCATGCTCGGTAGTACCTTACACAATATATCCCACTGACTTCAATGGGACTTACTTGTGGACTAAAATACTACAGAATGTGAGCCAAGATGCTAGCTACGCTTTGACCTTCAATAATGACCCATCAGCAACCATTGACTAGGCAAATCAGGTTTTGGGTGTGTTGCCAAATGTTTTTAACCAGCTGTAACAGTTAACTATTGTGTAGTAGCATTAGGACTTATCTCCTTTGAGGAGAAGTGCAGTGGCTATAAAATGACATGCTCACACACACAGGATCTGATCTAGCATTCTATCTGACAGCTATCTCTGGAGGATGTTAAACAGCAGCTACTGAAGTCAGACATTTTTAAATCAGCATGGCCAGATAACTTGTATCCAAGAGGCTTAAAAATGCTGGATGATGAGCTCACTGAACCATTAATGTTGATTTTCAGTAAGTCTTGGAGTGCTGAGGAAGTCCCAGAAAACTGGAAGAAAGCTAATGTGTCAATGTTGGAAAGAAGTAAACAGGGTGACCTGGGTAATTATAGGCCTGTCAGCCTGACATTGATCCTAGGCAAATTAATGGAGTGGTTGATACAAAGCTCAATTAATAAAGAAAGGAGATTAATGCAAATCAACATGGGTTTATGGAAAATAGATCCTGTCTAATTTGATATCTTTTTAAAATGAGATTAAAATGAGATTTGGTTGCTAAAGGTAATTGTGTTGATGTAATATACTTAGACTTTTGTAAGGCATTTGACTTGGCACCATGTGACATTTTGATTGCAAAACCAGAATGACATAATTAATGTGGCACCCGTTAAATGAATAAAAAAACTGTCTGTCTGGTAGGTCTCAAAATGTAAGTGTAAATGGGGAATCATCATTGAGTAGGTCTATTTCTAATGGGCTCCCACAGGGATCAGTTCTTGGCCCTATACTCTGACATCTTTATCAATGACCTGGAAGAACACACAAAACTCATCACTGATAAAGTGTGCAGGTGACACACAAACTGTGAGAGTGGTAAGAAAAAAAGGACAGGTCTGAAGAGGAGATCCAGAGCCAGAGCGATCTGGGTCACTTGGTAAACTGGGCAAAAGGAAACAATATGCATTTTAATACCGTTAAATTTATACATCTAGGAATAAAGAATGCTGGCCATACTTACATAATGGGGGACTTTGTCCTGGGAAGCAGTGTCTCTGAAAAAGATTTTAGGGTGTGAAGGATAATCAGTTGAACATGAGCTCCCAGTGTGATGCTACAACCAAAAGAGCTAATACGATCCTGGGATACAACATGGAAATTTTCAAGTAGGGGTAAAGAGATTATTTTACCTCTCTATTTGGCACTGGTGTGAATACTGTGTCCAGTTCTGGTGACTACAATTAGAGAAGGATGATAAATTGGAGAGGGGTCAGAGAAGAGCCACAAGAATGATGAAAGTATTAGAATCCTTTCCTTACAGTGATAGACTCAAAGGGCTTAATCTATTTATCTTAACAAAGCAAAGATTAAGGGGTGACTTCATTACAGTCAAAAAGTACCAACATGGGGAACAAATATTGGATAATGGGCTCTCAGTCTAGCAGAGTAAGGTCTAACATGATTCAGTGGCTGGAAGTTGAAGTTAGACAAAATTCAGACTGGAAATAAGGCATACATTTTTAATGGAGAGAGTAATTAACCATTGGGATAGCTTTAAATACAGATTGGATGTTTTTCTAAGCGATATCATGTAGAAATGATTTGGAGGATGTTCCATGGTCTGTGCTGTACAGTAAGTCAGACAAATTTATCACAATTGTCCTTTCTGGCCTTAGAATCTGAGAGCATGATATATGTAGAGGGCATGATATATGTAGGCTTCACTGGTGAAAAGACAAGCTCACAAATATCATGCATTACATGGAAGTTCCTGTTTGCAGCATGGATATAGAATCCTCTCCCTAATGTTCCCTGTGGATGAAGGGAAGGGCTTATTTTGTAAATCATTTTTTCCTCAAAAGTGTACAGCTTTGAAAGCCTCCGTAGTTTAAAACAGTATTGTTGCTGTAATCCCATTAGGTCTAATGCCCAGTGCCTACCCACAAACCACAGCGGCAACCCACAGTTCATCTTATTTATAGAATTACTGAGCACTAAATTAAAGACCCTTTCAGTTATAATGATCTCTTCAGATGCCAGTTGATCAATTCATTCTTCAGAGATGTATAGGAGTCACATTGTGTGGCCTTTTCTGAGTTCCGCCCAGCCAAAAATATCCACCAACTTCTCATTTTCCCAATCGCCTTTCAAGCTCCAGTGTGAAGTAATGCATCTGCAGTAGTTCATAATTGACAGTTGCTTCCTAAACCAACAGCTATGGATTTTTTGAACACTCTTAATGAAACAGATGATGCTAGTGAGGAGAATTCAGAAATACCGTCTAATAATCTCCTTCCACAGGATAGCTAAGCTCTTTTTCCTTAACCTTTTTGTAATGGCTTGGTAATGAAGCCCTTAGTAAAAGAACATGTTTTAAAAATCTGCTTCACAAATGGCTGAACTTTGGAAAGAACCCCGGAGCTTGTGGGGGGTTGTTCGCTCCTTTACAGGCTCTAAACAGCAGATGACCTCTAGCCACAATTTGCAGCACGAAACAAAGCAGCCAACGACGCATCAGAGGGGCACCGAGGAGATTACACTCCATCATGTCACGATGAACCAAAAATATAAGGCTCTTTAGTTTTTTAATTCCCCCTAAAGGTCGACACCACAACAAAGCCCCACTCTGCAGCAATGGGACTGAGTTACAGACATGAATCATATGCTTTAATTTTTCCAAACATGCCGTAGGGTCAGAATGAGAAAACAATGCTATTGTTTTCTTTAAATCAGTAGATGAAGCTGTAATATCAAGATTTACTGCTTTCTAATGTCTTTGCAGGATCCCTCAATATCGCCCTGGTAAAATAGCAACTTAATTCTATCCTGTAATAAAATTCTAACCCAATCCTCTCTGCTTACCGGTGTTTTACTGAATTTGCAGTTTTTTTCCCCCTTTGCTTTACATATGTATCTGCTGGAAAATAGAGATGATGCTACAGCCTTAGCTTAGGGGCATCTCAATTTGCTAACTGTATTCTAAGCCATTTCAATTTCTAAGTTTTTTTTTTTCCTTGCAATTGTAAGATTTTCCTTTAAATCCCTCCTTTTCCCTCTCTTTCATTCACAGTGTCAGCATGAAGAATGGCGAGAGGGAAATCCTTGAGCTGGCAGCTGATAAAGCAAAAGAAATAAAAATATAAACAGAGTATAAAAACAGTCATGTCTCGAGCTCAGTGAATTGTGGTCACATTGAGGATCACCTATCCCAAAAAGGTCATTTTGTAGGCATCGGATGTGTTTAGAATCTAGACCACTGAGGCATGAAGCTTTTACATGAAAGAACTTGGCTTAGGGTTTAGCTATATCAACTTAGTCTGTACTTCCCTCTGCCATTCACTCTCTAGCACCACCCACCTGTTTCTTTCCCCCTTGGCTGGGATGCTCCCTTAGGCTCTTCTGCACTCTGGAAGATTTGCCAGTGACTTCAATGAGCAGAGAATCATGCCCTTCGTTTTCTTTCATTTTCTTTCTTAATTTTCCCAAATATTTCTTCTCAGGTTTGATTCCCTTATGCACTAATGTTCTCTGTTTGTTTGGTTAAAGAAGAACAGCACTGCAGGAAACCAGTGAATAATTTGATTTGTCAGATTTCTTCAAGCATTCTGGGACATCCTCTGTCCCATAGGCATGGTCTCAGAAATTAAAAAAAAAAAAAAAGCCTGTAGGATAGTTAGCTTTCCGGCAATATATTTTGCTTCATATATGACACACGAACCCACTCACACAAAAATAGTGTGCCTGTTTATTGCTTAAAATTTATTTCCAGTTGCAGTGGAAGTATGAATATCCCATACAACTGAAGTAAAAAAATTTAAGATGCTTCCAGAACCACGAAATCATTCCTGACTGCGCAGAGCTGATACAAAGGGCTACAAATTCTTGAGCACCATCTACTGGCAGTGTATTTTATTACCTAACAGTAGAACCTCCGAGTTATGAACCCCTCGGGAACGGAGGTTGTTCGTAACTCTGAAATGTTCACGACTCTGAAAACAATGTTATGCTTGCTCTTTCAAAAGTGTACGTTGACTTAATACAGCTTTGAAACATTACTATGCAGAAGAAAACAGCTGCTTTCTCTTTGTTTTCAGTAGTTTAAGTTTAACGCAGTACTGTGCCTCCAGTTCCAAATGAAGTGTGTAGTTTGACTGGTTAATTCGTAACTCTGATGTTCGTAACTCTGAGGTTCTCCTGTATTTACATTCACACAGATACAGCACTCCTGTAACAGCATCCATAAATATGGCAGCCAGTGTGTATTATGCGGATGCCGGCTTAGGGAATATCTACACAGCAAGGAAAAGCCCGCAGCTGGCCCGGGCCAGCTGACTTGAGCTTGTGGGGGGTGTTTCACTGCTGTGTAGATTTCTGGGCTTGGGCTGCAGTCCAGAATCTAGGACCCTGTGGGATGGGAGCTCAACCCTGGAAGTCTACTCAGCAATCAAACAGCCCCACAGCCCTGCTAGCCCAAGTTGGCTAGCACAGGCCAGCCGCAGGCCTCTAGTTGCTGTGTAGATGCACCTATTCCTAGGGGCTCCAGAATTTAGATTGTCTTGAAATTTGCACTTAAATCAGGGTATTTCCTGCTGTAATGACTGAATTTAATCTCCAGATTTAACACACAGGAGCTAATTTAATTTTCTATAATATTTTTGGTCAAATACTTACTAACACACGTGTCCCTTTTGAAATTTACTCTGACGTTCTAATGCTTTTTTTCAGGCTCTTGTTGTTTAAGGACCACCATCACCCCAGACTTCCCACCTTCACTCCCTTATCAGCTCGGCCATGTGCTGCTTTTTAAATTTAAACACAAAAAGAGATCTTCACCTTATTCTTCATAAGCTATTTTGTCTTTGCAAGGAAAAGCCAGTGGCTCCTTCCCTTCTTTGATCCCCCTAGCCTGCCTCTCTAATTCCCCAGCTCTGTTTATTACAGACACCCTGGGAACTCAAGGAAAAAGGAATAGGCAGCAGAGAGTGTGGCTCTGATGGTCATGGGGAGAGAACTGAGTCCTTCTGCTGAGGAAGTTTTGGGTCCAGGTGCTGGTGCAGCCAGCCTCTGCTGTTTTTGGGTGCTGGCTTTCTCTTAAGGAAATGCGGCACAGGTGCTCCTCCTCCCTTAGGACACTGTCGCGTGGAGTGCCACAGGTTTCCATCTCTTCGTCTTCCCAGTTCATTGTGTGTGGGCTCATTAGGAGGTATAGACTGTTCAATGGATTTATGTATGTTAGTGTGATTAGAAGCAGCATTTGACACACATTTACAAAATATGGTGTGGCCATGGATTTAAATGTGTTGAGTTCTTTAAAAGATATCTATATTTAACCTTAGCTAGAACGGGGGAGTAGATTGCATTAAAAAATGTATGGCCTGGCATATTGGTAAATTCATTTTAGCAATGAGCAACGTTCGATGAAGCAATTATAAGTAATCTCAAGCTAGTTTGCTTGCTGCTCCGTGAAAGCACATGGAGAGGAGCCAATACCCTCTGAAGTCAACCTGGATTTAGCTGCTTTTTGTGTCTTCTGTTGTTGTCTCTCTTATGATGTGTGGTTCAGTGGGACATTGACTAACTGGAAGTGACTATTACTAAACTGACATAAAGAGGTTGTTGGACCCAATACCCAAGCTATAAGAAACCTGCTATTCAACTGGTGATAAGGTCAAGGTTGCAATACAGGACAAATGGCTGGATTTGAAATGAACAGTTGGTGTGTGCTCTCTGAACTCTGGAACTGATAAAAGCTAAACCAGAAAGACCAAGCAACAGGTTTCAGGAGTTGAGACAATAAACCTGTGTGCATATATTCCTGCAAGTAGTTTCAGAAGTAGATTTTCAGAATAGGTGTGTGGTTTTTTTTGTTTTTTTTTTAAAGTACCATCCTCTAAGGCCATTGAGCACTAGGTATTTTAAAAATCTTCTAAGATTATATTAAGAAGAGAGAAGGCAGTGGAGTAAAGCCCTGGGGTGAAATAGAAAGAAAGCTTGAGCTGATCATTATATTATCAGTCTCTGGTGATCAAATCCTGGCGTTGTAAGATCATACTGCTTCTCCAGTACAGCATGCCACAAGGCAGAGCATGAGCTGTGTCATTCTGAAGGGAGATGAATTTATTGCCAAAATGTTTTGATTCAGAAGGACTTTATATGCAAGGAGAGAACATGGCATTCCAAATTGTGAGGAGAACTGTTGGCTCAAGAGGCTAATGTGTAAAATATTCCCAGTCAGCCCTCTAACTCAAATACTGGTGTATGGCGGGGCTTAATTATATGCTACGTACGATGGGTACGTTAAATCATTGGATGTTAGATAATCGACATCTGGCTTCTCATTACAGCTGTTCAGCTTGCACTTAACGTGGGGACCTTGAGATGTGCTTAATGTTAAAAGCAAGCTCGGTGTTAATGCGCTTATTTTTAAAATGTCATGACGACTGAAATAGCTCGAGCAAATTAAAGTGTGGTGGTCTCCATTAAAACCTTTAGCATTTTGTTCTTGCAAGTAGTTAACTTGTATCTGATAACACTGGAGAACAAAGATTTTGCTTTCTGAAAACTTTTGGGTGTATCTTATGGATTTTGGGCTGCTGATTACGAAAATCACCATGAAATTTCCCTATCATGTACCATGATAAAGAGTCTCATTACAATAAAAAGGATTGGCCACTCCATAAGCAGTTGGTTCCAGGCAGATAAGTGTGGCACATAAACAACTTGTAGACCCGACAAAGATATTTTTGCCTCCTTTTCACCTAAAACTCGGACTGATGAAAAATTTTGTGAAAGTGATGAACAAGGAAAGTGAAGGATTTCAATATTTGAGACAGATGTTTCCCAGAATAACTGATGCCAAGATTAAGGAAGGCATTTTTGTTGGTCCACAAATCAAACAGGTCATCAATGACAGGCAGTTTAAAGAACTTCTAGTAGGGACAGAGAAAATCGCATGGAAGGCATTCAAGGATGTTGAAAATTCTCGTGGCAACTACAGAGCACCATACTATGTGCAGCTGGTTGACAACATGCTTCAAGCATACAAAATCATGAACCAGCAACATGTCACTAAAGATTTATTTTCTGCATTTGCGTTTAGACTTCTTCCCTGCAAATCTTGGTGCAGTCAATGACGAACATGGTGAAAGGTTTCACCAGGACATTGCAATCATGGAAAAACTGTATCAGGGCAACTGGAATCTATCAATGCTAGCCGATTATTGTTGGACACTTAAACAAGAAGCCTCAGACACTGAATACAAATGAAAATCGTCGTCAAAACATTTTTAGCTCAGTTGAACTATTGCAGAGCGTCAGCACCGTTATGCGATTAAACTCGTTACATTCAATAAAAGTCAATTTCTCGTTTCTCCAAATTCCTACGTGATACAAGTAGTCTGAAATTATATTTGTGTTCAGCTTCAAGCTGTCTAGCATAATCAAAAGAAATTTCTAAGAAAGCAACACTTTTGAAAAAATTTGTTGTCCTATGAAATCCGATATCTGATCATCTGACCCTGAATTTCACATGTGTTGGGCCTAATTTTTGTTGAAGCAAAAAGCAAGTTGAGATCTTGCCTGTGAAGACATTAAGGGCCTGATCCAAAGCTCACTGAAATCAATGTAAATATTTGGCAGTTCTGAAAAATAAAAGTTGGTTTAGGTAAATTTTGGTGGAGTTTTATGGAATTTTTGGTAAATTGAAAATGTCTATTTTGGGTCTGTTCCACAGCAGGGATTTGAAGCTGGGTCTTCAATATCCGAGTGCTCTAACCACTGAGCTAAGAGTTATTTGGGGAGGGGGTTGGCCTCAGGAATAGACTCATAGACTCATAGACTCATAGGTCAGAAGGGACCA